>KK112498.1:328801-363062 GCA_000611955.2 Stegodyphus mimosarum | reverse complement strand
CCCTCGGACCCGTTCTCTCCCGGGGTGCTTTCCACCAAAAGGGGGGGGGGAACTGAGCTAAATCGTACTGTCACCTGAAAGGTGCTCGAGACTGTTGCTAACGGCAGGAGTAAACTTACTCTTCTTACCACGAGGTACTTCGTGGGCTTGGACTGACTATAAGTCATAAAAGTGAACATTAGCAACAACAATTTGTTCCGTTGAGAATTAATTAACCAAAAATGGTAAAAGCGCAGAATACGCTGCATAAACAAAGTTGAGAAGGCGGAGCTATGTGACGTCCATAAATGGGTGTTGAGAAGGCGGAGCTTTTCTGTATTTTGAGCAGTTACGGTTATAATTTTTAAATCATGCATTCAATATTTTTCTGTCGTTTGGTAATCGTTTTCAGTCGTTTGGTATACTAATAATACATTTTTGAGAGATAACTCGTTTTGTTACATGCTAACAGTACCTCACAACAAACAAAAGTAGATTTATAATAAAAAAAATCTCGCGCAGAACATTATAAACCTAACATTCCAACTCAGTTAAAATATAATTTAATTTTTCTTTAAATATGAAGCTATAGCATACCTATAAATTATTTTTAAGAAGAGGCGTAGCCAATATTACGTCATAAGAAGGCGTGTCTAAGAATAAGGCAAATAAACAACGTATAACAACGACTGGTACAGCGTATTCTAGGATTGAGCCAACAAAAATATTAAAATGGTGTTTTTATAAGTTCTTGAATGTTAATTTTGTATCGCACGTTTCTTCAGATATTTTTAAAATCATTTGTTTCTGATTTTGTGTTCGTCTGCGTGATGTTTTCTTTTCAGATAATTTGCTTATGATGCAAGGCGTTCGTGGTCCGAGGTTTCATGGTAGGAAATAGTTTCTTAACAATCTTTCTTAAAAAGCTCCCCAATCTTATACATTTATGTCCTTATTCCTTTACCATATGTTGCCAATTTAACGGAATGCAAACTATTTAATATTAACTAATCTTGAGATAAAAATATATCTTTAAATGTGTAACATATATTTTGAAATTAACACTAATATAAAATTAAAAATAGTTTAAAATTATTTATCTCATCAAAATCCCTCTTGCCGCCAGCAATTTCAATTTCCTTCTAACATAAAACTGCATTCCTAT
This sequence comes from Stegodyphus mimosarum, assembly GCA_000611955.2. Lineage (NCBI taxonomy): Eukaryota > Metazoa > Arthropoda > Arachnida > Araneae > Eresidae > Stegodyphus > Stegodyphus mimosarum. The sequence goes on along the minus strand of KK112498.1, from coordinate 361,918 downwards.
AATGTATACAGAAGTTCTCTTTAAATTTCTTTAATATTCTTAAATGCTTCTGAAAATAAAAAGCTTTCTTTTCTCCTAGAAACGAGAATCCTAAATTCTGTTCTCCCGAACCATTTTCAGAGTCGCTGTTGCCATATGCATACCATACCAAATGCATGATTTTTCCCCTCAAAAGAAAACTAATATTTTCTTCAAAATAACAACTATAAGTTACGAAGCGCGTAACATTTTAAAAACATTCTTTTGTCATGAATTCAATCTGGTATTTGAAAGTTCTGTACATGTATAATGGCTAACATATATTTTCGGGCACTTGTATATTAAATTTACTTTTGGTAGATATTGTACAAGACAGTGAATCAGAGACTTCAAATATTTTTCGAAAATATAACTTTTTCTATATTTTAAGCCTTGTTTATTGCAAAATAAAGGACATCAAAATATTCCTTGCAATATAATAAATTATTCAAAAAGGGTGAATGATTAACTCATAAAACGGACACTCGAAAATTTTCTTGAGATGTTTTGAAAGATGATGCTTCCTGTCTTATATTTTGTTTTGGTTTTAAATAATAATTCGTGACAAGTATCATCGTCTGCATTTCAAAATTATTATTGTTTTGTTAATATATATTAACAGTTACATATATGAAGTGATAAGACACTACAAACTAACGATAAATCTGATGGCAAACTATTGATGGCAAGACACAAGCCATAAGTTCTGTTAGAAATTTAATAATTCATCATTTTAAAGACGTTAAACGTATTTGAAATATCCATAAATTAATTCTTCATCTAAAGCGTTCAATTATCTTTGATTTTATAAAACGATGGAAACTGCGTGGATTAAAATGATGCGTTGAAGTCTATATCACACTACAAACTAATACCAAGGAATCGGAGTTTTAACGTGTGAAACATTGAACAAGACCGAAAAAGCAATACTTTAGAACTTGCAGTAATTTTAGAAGACCAGTTCGCAGTAAAGATTCACACTGAAACTGTTAGCAGAGTCATTAATGCACATAGATATAACAGTTTATATCAAGAACGAAATTCTCCGTCAACAAGAAAGCAAGGAAAGTAACCAAGGAAGGTCGCAGACTCCATGGTAAACAAAGATTTACCATATTGGAATAATAGTACGTTTGAAACAGAGTCAAAATTTAATATATCTGGATTTGATGGACGAATTTATGTATGGCAAAAGCTAAATGAAGAACCAAATCCAAAAACACCTATTGGTATTGTCTAACATGGGAGTAGAAACATAATATTTTGGGGATAGTTTGCTCTTGAACGGAATGAGAAATTTAACTTTTATAGAAAATTAGATGGATCAATATGAGTGTATAGAACCCTGGGCCGTGGTTGATTTATTGGTTAACTGGGTGATTAACGTTTTAGGTGTTTTTAGGGAAGGCTTGCTCCTGGCGACATCTACGGGTCGAATCAAAAGCATACTACGAAAGGCCTCTTCGCTAAACTTGAGTTCGTTTCATGGGAGCGAAATCCTCTACCGCTAGAGCAAAAGAGCTTTTGTGCACTAAATTCAAGTATGTTGACCTTTTTCAAATTTACCAGTGCTGAGTCGTTCCACGAAGTATATATATATATTCAACGAAATCCTGAAAGCATCTGCAAGAAAACTTAGAATTCAAAATGCATTCAAGTTCTTATCAGGATAACGATTCTAAGCGTACTGTTCTAAATTTTCATTTGAGGTTATTATACAATTGCCCTGAAATCATCAAAACTCCTTCATATTCTCAGAAGTTAGATCCTTTTAAACATGTATGAAGTGTATTGGAGAAAATGATAAACAAACATATTTCTTCGAAATATCTACTAAAAATCATTCTCACAGAGGAAAAGAACATTCTTGCACGAAATTCTTGCTCTTTAGTTGAATCCCTACCAATACTAATGAAAAGTGTAATTTCAGAAAAGATATTCAACGAATATTGAATGACCCCTTATTTCCATGTTTTTGTTAAATACAAATCGTTTTAAGTGTTCGAATACTTATGAGTTCACACTCTGAACGTTTTGAATAAATTGTATTTTTAGCATTTTGAATAACTTTTTCCAAAACAAGCAGGTCTTAAAAAAGATAATCAACATATATGCGAGAGAAAAATTCAATCATTTCGTTAATATTTAGAAAGTGATGCTTGCAAATAAATTTGACGACCACCATGCCCGAAAACAAATACAAGCTACTTACCATTAATTAATTACCATTCACCAACTCAAATTAACTTATGCATTTTTTCTACTTCTGCTCACTTTATTTTATTCTGATGAGGAGGTAAATGATTTTGAACCGTAGGTACTCCATAATACAAAATCATTGGCATTGAACTACGCAACAATCATTGTCCATCCCAACAACTTCTACAATGGCTCCTAGATGGCGCCACATTTGCTTATCTTCACCAAGGAATAAAATAACCGTTGGAAGTTTTAAGTTATGCTAGGACTACTCAATAGGGTAACTAATTGTTGAGTAAAGGCCGTCAGGCCGAAGACTCCAAATCACCATAATTCACCGAGATCGGTAAATGCCTACAAAGGTCGAACACCTCTTACAAAACCGAGGGTCTACTGTCTATTGGAAATTCCTTTTAACCAGTGTGATAGGCATGATGATGAAACTGTGAAGAACATCGATAACTGCGTCAACTTGGTGAACCAGGGATTTAAAAGACCACGAACGATACCATAACGAAAAATGGTGATCACTGTAAATAATGTATAGATTTAATTTCTTTATTTTAATTCAGTTTTCTACTTAGTTCATTTATTCCTGGCAAAGCAAGATAGAGACTTTGCACCAGGTATAGACTTTGATCTCTCATTGTTCGAAAGATCGAACAGTCGCTTCAAAGGACCGCCCACTTCTTTTACGGCATGCTTAACATTACGATATACAGACCAACGCAACACTGGAGATGCAACACGGCTGTGTACAGGTATTCTAAACTTCTGGATTTCGATTTTTTCATTTAGGTTTCCAAAAGGACAAAATAGAGTGGTAAAGACTTCCGGGTCGTATACCACCTATATGAATATGACCTAAGACCTAAGATTCGAAACTCCCGAGTATGCGATTTGCAAGGAATAAAAAATTTTCGTCTCATTCGAAATATTGATATCTTTTGTTATATCAACCTGGAGCAAACTCCCTGGTTAGGTTAAAAAAGATCCATCTAAAATAGATGATTTTTCAAGTGAAACGAAGGCCGAGAAATGCAGAGGATTTCCGGAGATTGGTAGCGTTGCCGAGTAAAAGGAGTCGCCTTCTAGTTCGTAAAAAGATACGTTACTCTATTAAATATTATAATTGTCGCATGCGGCATTGAAATATATGTTGTTTGGCGCTGCCGTGGCGAATTCTAGAATAGTTTCAGAGTACTTTATTCTCATACAAATTTTAAATGTATGTAATTATTTTAAATATAATATAAAAGCTTTGTTTTTAAACATATCCTATAGACACAGACACAAGACTATACGTGAATAACAATATTGTTTCCTGGGTATGGGTTTGTAATAGATAGAATGCACATAGAACCGATGATAGCTTGATAAAATTTGTTTTAACAAAAGAACACTTAACAGTTCTGGAACTTTCCACAAACATACTCGTACAGCCCTTCTCAGTATCACAGAGTGCAGTCAGCAATAACAGTTCTGGAACTTTCCACAAACATACTCGTACAGCCCTTCTCAGTATCACAGAGTGCAGTCAGCAATTACACTTCAAACTATCAAGAACACAATGCAACGCAAAGCGCATCTAAAAGGCGCGAAGCTCGCACGAACATCTCAGTTCTCCGAATTCAGCTTTGAACTAACAATTGAAAAACAGATACTCTCTCCGGTATTATGTAGTGTTCCCCTGGTCGCCGAGAAATCTCTAGTACCTTCCACTTCTTTCGAAATTAGTGGAAGGCATGTGAGAGTCGGATACGGTACAGTTACATATAAGGACTAATTGCATTTATTCAGTCACAATACCAATTACAGTTATACATGGCCGGACCAAAGTGTCGCCGAGTTTGGTGACTTTTAACAATTTTTCACCAAACTGGGTGACAAAATTAGTCGCCAAAATCGTCGCCAGCTTGGCAAAAGCTCGCAAATTTAGAGAGAGAGCCATTTAGTCAATGTTAAATAGACTTGCTCCTGTAATTTATTTTTCTGTCAGAGAGTCTCTTTCAAGCATTTCATGTTATATTAAACAAAAAAATACTACAATTTTAAACATAATTTCGCTAAAATTACTTACAAATATACAAAAATTCGTAGCAATATAGATATAAATTATAATATTAATAATTCACGCGTAAGTACTTAAGAGGAAGATTTTATTAATTTAAAGTTTGCATTTTTATGCATTGTAAATTTCTTCGATGTAAAAAAAGGAAATAATAAAAGAAAGTGCTTTCGCCAAAAGTTTGCTTTAAAGTAGAAATTCAATGAATTTCTTTTCACAGAGACATCGCATCGTCTGCCGATATCCGCAAGGCATAACATTTTATGTATTATTTTATTTTCTGCGAACGTTCCTGTCGCTTTTTTTCTTTTTATAGGTATGTATTATTTTCCACATTTTATTTTCTAATATTTAGTTCTTTTCACGAACTAAATATTCTCAGACGAAATATTCTCTTTTCTTCTTTGCGCAGAAAGCGTTCTCTTCTCTTAAAGATATGTAAATATTAAGCTTTTCGTTTTTTATCCACGAGTTTCAAACGTTATTATACTGTCCGGGGTATTCTGAATTTTACTTCTACTCGTTTTATTTTGGTGTTATTCGAAGCATATACTTGTGGTATTGTTTAAAAATCCCTTTCAGTATGTTAATAAAAAAACATTTCTGTGGTTTTGAAATAAGTATTCTCTCTTGTGAGGCAATTGCGTTTTATTGAATATTATTCTAAATATTTCAGAAAGATATTAAAATAAAAAAATGTCGTGTTCCTGTTACATTAGTTAACAAGAAACATCTTTTAATAATTACAATAACGTTGAAAGTGTTTTAATTTATATCAATTATATATATAATTAAAGTACAATGTAATCATCTGAATTTTAAAGAAATGCTTTTATATCTCTCAAGTTGCTAAGTAATTACAGGTTGGTTAAATTCTAAATGTAAATCAGAAAAGCTTACCTTTTGCTGAATGGCAACACTCTGAGATTTGATAAGAGTGTGGTCGCGTGGAATGTAAATTAAATTCCATATATTTCGGGCTGTGGCAATATTTACCGATACGTGGACATGATATATTTTTAGTAACCTAACGCAGTATAACGGTGTAACAATTTTGGTTTGACTCTGCTAAGAATGTTTTTAACGTCAGTAATGGCAACCGATTTTCAGCAGTTGTTAACAAATAATAATTATGTAACCTATAGTTAACATTTCTCAGTTTCTCTGCACATTTTATACATCTAAAGCGGAATGTTATAAATTTTTCTTCTGTTACGCGACCTTATGTTACGCTACCAAAGATTTTACAATCCACGTAATTCGATAAATACAGCGAACGCAAGTGACATATACCCTTTCTTACATTTATCTTTAGTGCAACCTGTTAAAATCCCAGTTTGTAGAGTGTTACCATTCGATATACTATAATATCTTTGATTTCTGTTTCGAAGTATAACTGTAGTTGCTTTACAAACTTATTCACTATATATTACGCAACTCTGTACGGAATAAAATTTTATTTTAAAATTTATTATTTACCTATAATTTATTATTTTACTTCGAAAAAAATATAGGTGTAGCGTCATTAAAAAAGTGTTTTCCATCGCCGGGTTTAATACACCCTCCCTCCCCTTTTTTTTCTGTTGTTGTTGTTGTTTTAAATCCCCTTGCGGCAGGAAAGCCTACACCAAGTCCAAGAGAACTTGCCGCACAAACAAATCGCGAATGTCGTCCTGCTCAGCCGACAGCTGTCTCAGGGACACGCCTTTTTTTTTTTCTTTCTAGACTAAATAATTTTTGGGCGCTGTTTTGAAGTTTAAAACATGTATAACTTAGGCTTTTACCAATAATAAATGATTGAATCTTTTACATAATGTTATGAAGACTTTTATTATTCATACGATCTGAGAAATTGCAAGTTCTCAGAGTTGCTACTATGGTAATCATTCACGTTACTTTCCATTAGATTTACTTTCAAGTTAAATTCTATAAGCAAACGAAAATTCCGCATTGTTATTAACGCAAATAAATTTATTTACATACAGTACAATGTTTACAAGCATAATTATAAGGAGAAAGCCCTTGGTATGGTTAGGCTTAACATTTTCGTTCCTCATGTAGAAGTTGTCGATTAACTCCAGAGACAGGACACTTGGAGCGACACCAAACGGCCGGCTCTATTGATTCATAACATTTGACAATCCGTAGGCATTTAATTTTTTTCAATACGTTTCTTAGTTAAGCAACTAAAAAATAAAATAACTTAATAATTACATTTTTATAACTATTGTCTATATCTTAATTATCTTATTATATCGGGTTTTAACAGGTTAGAACGATCATTTACTTCCAGTTTTGTTGCAAAAAGGCAACTACAGGATATCAATCATGTGTACAGCTTTAGTTACTAATGATGTATCATATGAAACTGTGAAGGTTTGGTACCGAAAGTTCAAAAACAAGAACCATGACGTTCAATAAGCGGAGCTCTGGCCCGCCTACATGTTGATGAGACACGCCTACATCAACTTTTGGAAGAAGATCAATATGCAACCAGCCAATAGCTTGCTAAGGAGTTAGACGTTAGTGCCATGTCTATTAGTCGCACTACGTATCGCATAAACTTGACGTACAAGTTCAGTCGCTGCGTGCCGCATGAGCTGACTCAAGCAGATAAGGACAAACGTGCTCGGATCTGCAATAATTTGTTCTAATAGCTTCTGCTTCTTCTTCTTGAAGCTTGGCTTCCCTTTGGCGCCTTGCGCTCCAACTCAAATACAATATTATATACGTATTAAACCACGAGGATGCATTCCATCCGTTTCAGGAGAGAACGGCGGTCCAAAAAATCCTTACCCTAATAAAACTTACTCATTTCTTTAGAATATATTTAATGACGAAGTCACCCAGGAAATTGTATCTCCAGGGTTTTCTATTACAGTGGTTCAAAAGATCACCTAAGAGGTCAATATTGCCAAGTTTCATCTTCTTGAGCATAATATTTCTAGCGTTATCATACTTTCTGCGGTGAATAATTGTATGCTCCGTACTGTCTATCACATAACATAAGTCACAGAATGAGAATTCCCTCTACAATGCGCTCTAAGGATAAAATTCTGGGCCGGATAGTTACTTGTGATGAACAGTGGATTTACTTCAACAACACAGGCCGAAAAGAAGGTTGGCCTGCGCCTGGTGAACGCATCGATACCGTCGCAAAGCAGTCCGTGGTGATGCTGCTATCAAGGAAAAAACGTCGAATTGAGTTCCGGCGCAAAAAAAGGTAATGTTCCATCAAGATCACAAATGTCTGCATTACGTCCTTTTAAGTGGTGTAGCACCAGGGTGCCTGGGCAAAACAGCCCTACCCCTTGTAGAATTGATAGGTTGTTTCGAATTATAATATACTCATTAACCTGGAAAAGACATATACAAGCAAAACAAAAACAATAAAGAGAAAAGGAAGTGCAGACTTATGGAACGATACGAGAGACACATATGCAAGACTGTTCTGTCTCAGGTAATCTAGATATTTTAACTTTTAACTGCACTTAGTTCCTCAAGCAAAGCTCACAGTGAAAGAATTTTCTAAGCTCTGTGGACGCCAATAACAATGAAACATTTGAATGCCTAAATTTTAAAAAATCTGATGTGTACACAACATGACTTCCTTGTATGGAATATTAAACTATACGCAACTTTCCTGCATTTCATTTAAACATATTGGATTAACAGCTAGCGAATTTTGAATTAAATCTACTTCGTCGGTAGAGCATAAACCACAATATAATAAATGCACTCTTTAAAGGTTAAAATATTTATTTGCCATAGCCATATTTCGGTGCTAATTCACTTAACAGCTTTACATCTCTTTCATTTTATAGCTCATAGTGCTGAAAAATTATAGCATCTGAAGAATTACAACAAGTTCTATTCAAATACTATAATAAATCTAAGACGATGCCCAAAAGAAATTAAACAAATAAAAAAGAAACAGTTTTTCACAGACGATTCAGCGGCGCTTACCTAATACGCATGCGCTACTAATTAATTCAGTTCTCATTTCGCGGTAAGGCAAAAATTCATAAAAATTCAAAATATTTTCATTAAAAAGTGAAAGATATAGAAAAACATAAAACTCCAAGTACAACAATTAAAAAAACGATATTTACAAATAAAATTACAATTTGACGCAAAAACCAACTAATAACTTAAATGATAATTCCAGAATGAATCAAGCATAATTTAATTCGCAATAATGAAAGAATACGTTGCTTTATTGTTGCGAAGCTTAGTTTCTCTGGATTGGCAACAAAGCCACTATTCTGCTAAGTTTCAATTGTAAACAAATATGGCCGCAATCATAACCAAGAATTATGCTTAGCCTCACTCAAAAAAACTTTTAAATTCTTGATAATTCCACAATTATTGCATGCAGGTTAAAAGGGCATAAAAATCTTAACCGAAAGATAAGAACAACATAATTCCATCACTTTTAAAGCAAAAAATATACAGTTTACAAACTTATAAAAATAAAGAAACTGAGCTTACTGAGCTGAGTAACTAAGTGGATATATATATACATATATTTATATATTTTTGGTGCTGCCGATTGCACCCAAAATACGAGATGCACATCTGCATGTTATTGCAGCCCTATATATAAATTTTCAACGTTCTGAGACTACGTATTTTTGAGTTATGCAAAATACATACACACATACGTAAGTACGCATAGACGTCACGAAAAAATCTCTTCTAAATACATTTTAAATCAGTTTTTCTAATTTTTTGGGGAGAAACGAGTCCTCTATTCTGTCCTTACGTACAGATGTTACTCAAAAACGTCGTTAAATTACATTCGATAGTCGTCAAAATAGATATTTTCGTTGAAATATGGTACGCGAAATTTTTCGCAATTACAATACTTCCTTTTTACTTCGTACAAGGAAGTAAAAAGCAACTGTATCCTCTAAACTATTTTCGCTTAGCATATCATCGTTTTGCAGCTTGGAACAAGTTTATTGTGTACTCAAATTTGTACTGCTGGCAAATGCCCAAACGGTAAAACATAGCTAATTATTTTTCGTAGAAACTTCCGTTGTTATTTGGCGTAAAATTCTGATTATTTCACTGGCAACACTTCATTTCTACTATAAGCGAGTAAGTATTATTTTTATCATGCTTCCATTTAGGTTGCCTCGATAATTAAGTTCATTGCCTTGTTGGAATGTTGAATATTATTCTGAAGAATTCCTCAACTAAACATCTTTTGTTTAAAGATACAGTTGCAGTTATGTTCAACTGACTAATCAAATAAGAATGCCTTTTTCGTCTGGTGTTTCAGAATTTCACGGAAAATTAATCAAATTCACAAAATTAAATAATGAATACATTTTACCAGTTTTGTTTGGATGTAATCTCATGCAAGTTTGCCTGAAAAAATGAATTTCTTGGTTCAACGGCCCTGCTTCGTCTTTTGAATGTAAAATACACCTTTCTTCGAAGAGTTTTCTGTTTCTTGGCAATATTTCAATCCCAACATTTGCTACTGAGCTTAAACAAGCAAACATTGTTTCTGCAGTGTTTTCATGCATTTCTGTCACATTTCGTAAGGTTCGAAGAGATCAATGATCTTTCTAAATGCAGTATCAATAAGGTAACAAAAGAAAAAGTTCTTGGATTTGCTAAAAGACTTGTAAGTCTTTTTTCACAGTTTATCATTTTATTCCATTATTAATTAAGCAAACAATTAGCACCTGAAAAAGGTACACTGCGCAAAAAAAAGGGGGAGACAGTTCTATATCTCCCGTTCTACCGGCCCGATTGACGAAATTCAACTTACGTTTTTCATGTCTCGTAAGCGCGACTTAGAATATGTATTATATTTATATATATAGCAAAGTTCTAATAAAGGCATTTTGATACGAAATCCGACTTTTTCTGAAATGACGGAGTTTTGCAAAAATCGCCCAAGTAGTTTTAAAACAATTAACTCTCAAAATTTTATCTCCTCGGTGTTCATTGAATTTTGATATATATATTTATTAATATCTCTTTTTTCATTAAACGTACTTGATTCCTTCTTCCAGGATTCGAAATTTGGGCTTAATCCAAATATAATTCGTACATTTTCTATGATTTATTTTTTAAATTTGTATTTTTAAATAATTTTTATAAAGATAAAATTTTTAAGGTTATTAATTATGTAGATTATTAAGATTGTTAATTTTATAGATTATTAATATCATCTTAAAGTAGATGTTGTTCTAGGCACACTAGCAAAAAAATTAGAGTTTTTTGTTCAGACTTTCCTAAGATATACATGAATTTACACTAGGCGTATTTTGAAATTTGGCATATTCGTTACAAGTGATAATAACGCTAAATGTGCTTTACTCCCTTTGTTAACATTATTTGGAAGTAAAGAATGGGACCTTTTTTTGGCTTGTATACAATAAAAAAAGGGGAAGGAAAATAGACTGCTATAAATTAAGAAGTTCGCCAAGTGAATTATTCTTGGCACAAACTGAAAAAAAAAAAGATGCACCAAGATAAATTTTTACATTTCCCCATAAATTTTACAAAATTTAATATTTAGGCATAATTTGCGTCTTAGAATCGAAATATGGAAAATAATTGGCATATCATTTCGCAGAACGTCCGCTTTTGTGTTAAAATACCTAATATTAGAACAATGCTATATAAAAATCTAAAACATATCCTAAGTCGCTCTTTCAATACATGTAAAACGCAATTTCGATTTCGTTAATCTGCTCAGGAGAACGGGAGATATAGAGCAGTCTTTTTTTTCGCAGTGTACGTGAGTATGGGTGTATGCGTGTATGTCCCTGGCATGTGGAAAAATGGCGGCAGCAACAGCCACAAATTTTGACGCTTCCGGCCATAGTAGTGGCATGCGCCTAGAAAGGCTAGTGACCGCCCACTGGGGGAAAAAGAACTGTGTATATTGCTTTCGTTAACGTATTATTTTATATATTGCGTCATTAACTCTGTCAAATGTTAGCTTATACCAAGTATATCCATGAAACTGAATCATACCTTCATCTATTGTAATTACCTGCGGAACTCATTAACTTTTCCCCATATTCTGGAAGCCCATTGTCAGCGTTTGAGTTGCATCTATCCACCTCTAGCTCCATACGTATGGATACTGAAATTGTTCTCCTTACTCGTATTGCATTCGTCTTCTTTCCCTGACCTACTTTCTCTTTCAGGATCTGCTTTGCATCCTTAAGCACGCGTCAAAGCACTTGTCTTATACAAAATATATTGGAAAAGAAATATTTATTTGTGACCAAAACACACCAAAATGTTTTGTGAATTTTTGAAAAGGACCTGTAAAGACACGATGCTTTAGTCATTAGGTTATTTTGAAGCAGGAGACATGGAAAGTGAACAATGCCCTCGCCGCCACTAGAACCTGTATCTCTCGAATAAGTGCGCTAACCGTTGCACCGCGAAGGCATGTTGTAAGGAGGAAGCAAATACTTTATAGACTGAAACACAACATTTTACAGCAAATATAACATTTTCCCTGCATCAAACACAGGCCTGGTGAGCCTGCAATCCAGGAACTTTTATAGCAAAGTTAATTCCGTCAGAGGGGCCACCTGGCCAGTATAATAACTGCCCTAGTGGATCGGCTGTCGGTGGAAAGGAAGAAAGTTGAATGTTCCTTGGTTTGAACTCCCGCAATGTTGATTTTTTACGATTCTCTTATCAAAAAGCATAATAACCCACACATTTTGCCCGAACCAAACATATTGTAGATGATAACTCGTCACCACCTACATTTAGTCACTGGGTTTCCTTCGAGCCTTCCACCCCCACCCCTAGTCCTTTGAATAGGGCAGAGTCGCATTCCTCGTGGGCTTGTTCCTGGACATATCTACTCAGAATATTCAACTAGTAAAATGGAAGATCTACGATTCGAATCCCAACAAGCCCAAAGAAGATTTTTCTATGTTTCATACAACGCAAAATCTTATAGTTTTTCTATGTAAATGTTCTGTGCATTTCTCTAAAGAACTCTACAGAACATTTGTGTGTTTTAAGAAAATCTGATATTCTCTCTTTCAAGGAACAGATGCAAATAGATCCATATCAAATCATGAAATGCATGGACGTTTCTCTGAAATTTTATCTGGCAAGAAATTTTCTAATGCAACAACTCGAAAATATATATCATGACTGCTATTCAATATTATTAGAAGCCAAATATTGCAGCCACTGCAAGCACTGCCATATTTGTTTTCAAACGGAAAAGACTTAATTCAATGACCTTATTCCTTAAATTATTAATTTATTATTTAGAGAAATGACATAAAAAAACCCGACAAATATGAAACTCCAATTCTGGAGAAATTTAACTTTGCATTAAAGCATGATTCAGTTATTCCTATTTTTTAACTTTGAGGAAAAGAATGAAACCCAGTCGTTATACATTAAAATATGCTTAAAATTAGAATGGAAAATTTATTGTAATATAGTTATTTTGTTCAATGAAGCTTGATTAAGTAATTTCCCCTTTTTGTATTTTAATTTTGTTGTCATTACTTACGTATTTCATATTTTTGTAAAACATTTGCGAATAGCGGAATAACTTCTAATCGGTAAGCTCTGAAAATCTTTCTTCAAATAAATTTTTAAATTACAAAAGATTCGCTAATAATGCTTTCAGATTTTCCCCAAAAATTTCTATATTTAACTCAAAAAATAATAAGTCGTTTTCTTTACCTTAAAAGATGCAAAGTAGGATTTATAAATTATCCGTAGGGGAAAAAATAACCTCCTCTCTAATTTTTTGATTGTCATGATCTGCACTAATTATTTACCTATTTTTGCCTCATTCAAGGAACTACTGTAATCGAGAAACATTTCGGGTATCTAATTTAAACTAAAATATCCGTTTTGACAGCTATCAAATGCAATTCAGCGATGCTTTTGCGTGACACCTGTACGTAATGACAGAATAAAGAAATCTTGTTCCCAAAACGGGTTATAAAATGGATTTAAAATGGATTCAGAAGAGATTTTTTCCTGGTGTCTATACGTACGTACGTGCGTACGTAGAGTATGCATGTTTCTCGCACAACTCTGAAACGAGTAGCCTCAGAATATTGAAATTTTCTATATATAGGACATCTATAACATGTAGCTATGCACATCCCTTTTTGGTTGCAGTTCACAGATATATATATATATATATATAGTTTAGAGTTTAGTTTTTTTATTCTTATATGCCAGTAAATTTGCGCATTTTTTGCTTTAAAAGTGGTTGAATTATATTGTTCTTATCTTCCAATTAAGGTTTTTATGCTTTCAGTTAATCTGCATGCAATAGTTGTAGAATTATCAATAGTTTAAAAGCTGTTTAAGTGCGGCTAAGCTCAACAGGACAGCTATATTTGTTTACATTTGGAATTTAGAATAATGAATTAAGCCAGTTTTTGCATCTTCAGTGTCTTTTCCCCGTGTGCGACCAAAAGTATATTTTCGTTTTGTAACCCGAAAACTCTGCCTTCTTACCCGCTGTCCGAATTACTTGTTTTGCGTACAAATAGTAATTTTAATTGTAAAATTTTATTTTTTAATTATTTTAACTATTTGGTGTTTTATGTTTTTCTATATTCTGCAATTTTTAGTGAAGATATTTTGAATTTCTAAGTATTTTTACCTTGTCGCGAAGTGAGAAGCGAATTAATTGAATGAGAAATATATGTCTAATGAAATTCGAGAAAATATAGTATGAAGGAAGTACAGCAAAAAGTGTGTATAATTTAATACGCCGTACAAGGAAGTCATGGGCTGTCTACATCAGATTTTTTATTGCATAAATCTCTCCTTTAATTTTGATAAATATTTTTGGACAATCATTTCTATACAACCTAAATGAATAAGATAGTTCATGCGTTTTAAATTTAAGAATTTGCTGAGTGCGTGAAAATTTTGTTAAATATAGTAAGCATTGCAAGAAATATTTTTAGACAGCATTAAACTTCTATATTAATTTGCCGAAGAATCAAGCAATAATCACATATCTCTGGTATTAAATAATTAAGAACATATATATATATGTTACAAATGTTCCTCGCACTCTGAAAAAACGGCGGCAGCAAGAGCCACCAAATTTTGAACACATGTTGTCCTCTACCCGAAGATGTGCATCTCGGACATCGAATTTTTAATTTCGAATTTGTTTTCCATCTGTTTTATATTTTGCACGAACTTAATGAAACTTTGATTAAAGAACTCCACGATTTAAAAGTGATATATTGCTCCTAGGCAAAACGTAGTTTTCTTTTAAAATTTAATCAGAAAACGTGGCTGTTTAAAAGAAACGTGTTTCCAGGCGGGAAAGTGTAAGAACCTTTGTTTTTTATATTTAATCAAGAAGTTGAAAGATTTAAAAGAAATATGTTCTCCGCCCGAAATAAAATATTTTAATCTTTTACCCATCAGTGCGTTGCTCTTTGGCGAAGGATGATATTTATTAGCTCAAATTTAAACAGTCGTCTTTTATCTACATATAGATATATATAAAGAAGAATTTCTTTTTGTCTGTTTATTCGCGCTTAACTCAGTCGCTGCTACAGCTATCGTCGCCAAACTTACTACCATTTTTTCCTGGGTTCTAGAAAATGTCAGCGTCCTCTTTCCCCGCACACACACACACAAAAAAAAAAAAAATAGATAAAGTCAGAGCTATTAATTAAACCTCTAAAAACGCTAATTTTCGCCCTAATTTTTCTGAGTGGCAACAGTTTCGCAAGCTAGAGATGAAAATCTGCTTTATTTCGAAAGTTGTCACTGCTAGTTTTCAAATCCTAGAGTTTGTTAATAAAAAATTCCTAAGTTTTAGAATGAAATAAAAACAGCATTGCCAAACATTAAATACATTATTCCCGATTCGTGGGAAGCCGTTTCGACTATTCCCATCTTCGTACGACTTTGATCTGTCGAGATATTGATTAAAAACGCTGAAAACACTAATTTTCGCACTCATTTCCCACTGGCAACAGTTTACTGCGTTGGAGATTAAAATGTTTTATTTCG
Organism: Stegodyphus mimosarum; assembly: GCA_000611955.2. NCBI lineage: Eukaryota > Metazoa > Arthropoda > Arachnida > Araneae > Eresidae > Stegodyphus > Stegodyphus mimosarum. The sequence continues at coordinate 346,614 of KK112498.1, read as the reverse complement.
AAAAGTGTTGCTACTGCTTTCTTTCAAACCGTATAGTCTGTTAATGAAAAATTTGGTAAGTTTTACGAAATCTACATATATATAAAGGAGAATGTGCTTTTGTTTGTTTGTTCGCGTTATTGTTTTCTGATTAATTATGAGAAATTTCTTGCCACATTTAATGGACTAAAATTGAATGTAGGTGAAATATTGAATGGAACTTGAGCTTTTACGACCATTTGATTAGAAAGATGAAATTCATTAAAAAATGCCTGCCGTTGTTGCTGATATAATTAGTTTATTTTTCTATCAAAATTTTTATGTGGGTTCCATATCGCATAAGACTGAAAAATGTATGACTATGAATCGTATTTTTTGCATCGTTATTAGAGAAGGATTGAAGCGGTATCGTTCTCTCTGTTGTTAGATACGTTACTCTCAATCTAACTTTATTGGCATCGGGTACTTCCGCTAGTTGATTAATAAACTAAACAATTTAAAAACAATAAACACAGTTCTTCATCTTTATTTTAATTAATTATCAGCTACATTGGTAAATTCACATCATCTGAATCTATTAAAATCTTAATATATATATAATAGAGAATAAGTAAATAAAGGAAAAATTATATTCTATGAAATGTGAACTGAAATTTGGTAGTAAATGTGTACCGTTGTGGAAATTAAAAATTGGAATTTGCAAATAAATTGTTTTCATTTACTTATTCTGTATTAAATTAAATTTTATCTTTGCAGCAATAGCCCAGGATTTTATTTTTCAAGTCATTTTAAATAAATTTTAAAACTCATTAATTCAAAAAATTTTCTCCTTTTTCTTCTTTACATATCCCCCTCATATATGTATACAGAGTTGTTGCATTTTAAGCAGCTAAGCTAATCGCGAAATAGACTGTATAATGAAAAATTAGAAATATTCGGCTAATGACAGTAATTTCTGCACTGAAGAGCACAAAATATATATATAAAATCTGAAAGCTTTCAGAATTTATATTACAGGCGCTTTTTTAACGTTTTGTGTGTTACCTTTATTTATTCAAAATCCCGTTCTTCGCACTTAAACCACATAAAATTCAATACAACAGTAATATCACAAAATATTCAAAAACAGCATATCTTTATGATTTCAGATAGACAGTCTCGCTCGGTGGAGTTAAAAGCAATTTTTCTGTACAGTGTTGCCGTTGCACGCTTTGAAATCGTTGTTAATCAAAACTTCGTTAAAGTTTTACAAACTGTAAAATAGATAATAAAACAATTTCGAACTTCCAGATGCCCATGTTCGGATGGACGATTACGTTATTTAAAATTTGAAGCGAGAAATGTACCTACATTCATGCACATTCTCCTGTATTAAATTGCTTTAAAAACAGTACAGGGGATAATATTTGGTGGTAACAATTTGAAAAGTTTTTCAACCGTTTACAGTGATTCAAAGCTAAAACCGTTTCGAGACTAATAGCCCTTCTTAGCTAACGCTCCTTTAGTCTAAAATTTAGTAGATAAATCAGATATTAGTGATCTGTTAACAGAATTATATCTAGAAAGTGTTGGCGAACGTTGTACCAGTGATGTGTCACCAAACGTTCAGTATTGAAATTTTCGATGACTAACTATTTTGTCTGCAAAAATTAAAACCGTGGAAGATTGTTATCGTTGGAAAAAACTTTAATATAAAAGTTACTAGAATAACACTTACGAAAGCAAATTTATTTTTCAGAATTAAACTAATTTTGATAAAGAAAACAAAATCTACATTTCTTCCAGTAACTACAAAACTAAAAAAGTCAGTAATTTAAACATCTAGACATTATCATCTTAGTAACATCTAGAAAATAACATTTAGAATTTTATATATGGAGCTAAACATCTGCAGTTTAACATTTTTAACGAGTAATTTAAATATTGTATTTAAATAAATAAGTTTTATTTTCTACTTTTTAGCCCAAAGCAGCGTTAGCCCAGAAGAGCTATTAGTCCGGAAATGGGATTTTGCATTGAATCGCTGTGGAAATCTGAATCACTTTTCATATTGTTGCCACCGAATACTGTCGTTCTGTATTATATTTAGAGAAATTAAATAATGAGGAATCTGCATGAATGTATGTATGTTTCTCGCATTGTGAAAAACAACAGTATCTAGATCCATCAAACTTTGAATAACGTAATCCTCCACCCTGAAGGCCGAATTTTGAATTTCCAGTTTGGTTCATTACCTATTTCACATTTTGTGAAACTTTAGCGAATTTTTGACTGAACAAACTGAACGATTTCAATGTGAGCAATGGCAACACTATACGGAAAGAAAACATTTTTATCTCCATCTCGCAAGACTGTATATCGGAAATTATAAATATATGTTTTTTAAAATTATTTTGTGATATTGCTGTTGAATTGATTTTTATGTGGTTTAAGTACGAAGAGCATGATATTTAATAAATAAAGATAACACACAATTCTTTAAAGAAAAAATCTCCTCTCAGCGTAATATAAAATCCGAAAGTTTTCGGATTTGTTTATTTTAATTATTTTCTTCATGTTTTATAAACCAAAATTCTCTATTTTTTTAATTTATTCAATATTTGACTTATTTGCTATTGAACTCACACGATTTCATAACTGAATTAAATTAATAGGAAGCATAGTCGTAACCGATCCTTTATGTTTAACAATAAATTTTATATAGATATATTTTGCTTTTATAAATTACTTTTACACTTTTGCAAAATATTTACTATGATCCAAGAGATAAATAAATGAAAAATTAGAATAAGATCGTAACACTGTTTCCTTTACGCAGCAAAAGGCCTAAATTATATTACGTTGCGTGAAGACTCCAGAGTCAAATAGAAGTGATATTTCAAGATTTAATTAAATACAAGTAAGGAAATGATTAGATAAATTCTGACAGTATTTATTAACAAGAGAAGCATCCTTCATTTATCAAAATGAATAGCTTTGCTGAAAGATACAACTGGAAAAAAAATCCTCCCTTTTGCCTCTATTAAATGTGAACGTGCAGAGTTTGAAATCTGTGCAAAAATGAAGGCTGTGAATGAAAGAAAGTATTCGAATGAAATCTGAAGTAGCACATTTTATATTAATTAGCTACTTGGTTTTAGTTTATTAAAGAAATGTCATTTTATAAATTACCAAATTCAAAAACACAATATATATGTCTTCCTTGCGATTTCTGTTATATAGTTTCGTAGATGAAAGGGGAGTGGGGTTATTTAATCAAGACAAAGCACGCGAGGGCTATCTGCCTAAGGGAAGATATGCTTTCGTGGAGGACTCTCTAAGGAAACCTGTTTCGTATACACGTTACATTTGCCGACCCCATGCAGCCGGCCCGTTTTCCTGGAATTGAACCCAGGTTGAAACAACCAGCGTTCAGCGACTTTACTGCTCAGCCGCTAGTGGGCCATTGATGGATGGGACTCGTGGCACCTGCTACAGTACTTGACGCTTATACTGCTTTCTTGGCATACTTAACAGTATTTCATCTTGTTTGCGATTTGCTGTTCGTATGCGGTTGAGAGCCCACAAGTCCCGTAAAGTCGTTCCACCCTGGTAGTTCCGTCCGGGGATTGAATCCCGGCGAACGGGCTGGCTGCATGGGTGTTTTCGTGGCTTTCCTCCTATGTAGCGTGTATACAAGTCAGTGTCCCTTAGAAAGTCCTCCGCGAAGGGATCCCTCAGGCAAATAGCCCTCGAGTGCTTTGCTGCTAATTAAATAAATCAGAACCTTATCCAGTAAATTCTCAGTCTTAGTAATAATCCTTCTCGGTTTTCAGTTTCGTTATTTTATTCATCAGGCTATTTTGAATAATTATCTTCCATCGCAACATTAGTCGTAATTTTACTCTGCGCTAAGTTCGGGGAATATTTTTCGCGAATTTTAGAGGATTTGCTTAGATTTTGCACTTTTCCATGCGCATGAAATAAATCCACAAATTTTAGATCTACTCAAATATTTCTAACAATTTTAGAACATTTTTTTCACGTTAAAGTAGTTTTAACATGGCATTCACGAAAATTTATACGAAGAAAGTGTAACATAAAAAAAAAATGCTCTTCGGGTTTTATGCCAAAAATTTTGAATTTACCTTCAGCAATTTGGCAGTGGTCCCGCGAATAATTATAACGCTTCAAGCACATTTATAATGCAACGTAAAATCTCTTTACGCTAATACTGAATATTTCCAAATACTAGTGTCGATGCAAACTATTTTTTTCCAACGTAAAATGATGTTATTGGACAACAAGAACTTGTTCTAATCGCACGATAACCAGGGCTTGCCATTACAAATCTTCTTCCACTTCGCACTCCGTCTGGGCAGAATCCCCCCCCTCCAACTGGCAACTTCCAAAGTCATTATTGATACAGCTCAACTATTGAAGCCTGAACTTTCTCTTTTTCCTGTTGATTTATGGTTAAAAAGGAAGGATACAGGAAGCAGATGATCAGCTAGTTTTATGCGTTAATTTTAATGTATTTGACAACATCTATGTCTTCATATAATTTATATAAATCGCTGTTATACCTATGTCGCCAAGAGCTATTCATGTTTAGAATAACAAAGATTTTTCTTAAGATTTTTTTTTTCAAAAGCAGATAAGCTGTCTGGGTTTCTGAATAACAAACGCTATACTGAAGAAGAAAACCTACGTGTGTACAAATGTATCAAACCATGTTCTACTTGAACTCAAATCCTTATGAACAACAGCATTTGTAGCAGTGTCGGCGCTTTATTAACTCACAGAATTAATATAAGTTTTAGAATACATTGAAATCTCTCTAAGGTTATTAGGTATTTCTCCCGCCTTCTTAGCATGCCTTCGTGGTGTAATTGGAAGCATACTCGACGCGTGTTCGACAGGTCAAAGGTTCGAGACCCGGAGAGGGCACTACACATTTGTCGCTTCTCCTGCTTCAAAAATATCTAATAAATCTACAATGGGGCCCGAACTAAAAAAGGTGGATGATGATTCTCCACCACCGGGATTTGGCGATTGGGTCCCCTAATCTCCAGTCGCCCTTTAAAAGGGGAAGTATATAAGGTATTTCTCTAGCCTTCTTAGCATGCCTTCGTGGCGTAATGGTCAGTACACTCGGGGCGTATTCGAGAGGTTCGAGTCCTGGCGAGGGCACCAAATGTAAGATCTGTTTGTTTATCTTTTGATGAGACAGCTGAAATACGTGTAGGAACCACACAGGAGAAAGGTAAAAAGAACCCTTTATTTACTCTAAAATTCAAAATGAGTCGGTCGACTTGACGCTAACACACTAGGCTTCATTCGGGCGATAACTCAAATAGTAAGAACTAAATTCAAAATTTTAAGATATTAACAAGCAATAGAATTACTGTACATGGCTCAGATAATCCTGTTACCTAAAACCGCGTCGAAAATCTAGTGACAGCAAAGTAATAGCTGTTATGTCACTTTAACCAGCGATAAATGCAGAAACAGAAGCTCACGCTACAAAAGTACAACGCTTGCCCAAACTCTCTTACTTTCCCTTCTGAAACTCGGTATTTAAATCTTTTCTCCTCAAGATCGAATATTCACTCGCGCTACCAAATTTAAATATTCTTGCATTGACAATTAAGGGAATGAAGGCTTATAGGAAAGAACATAAACTTAACTGGTTATTAAAATTAAATGCAAATCCCTACAAGATAACTAGCCATAGTTTCGAACTGTTTTGATATTCTGCGAAGATGACTGTCCTAAAGAAGATATCTATCAGTGATGGTAATTTTTAGCTTGTGAAATAAATGTCTTTTTGGATCAAGCCTTTTTGGATTTGCTAAAGAAACGTACTGAAGCAGAAGTGTAGTATATCAGTTTATTTGGAATATTTTAATAGACTTTTCTTTTCCTTTTCGCAGGGCAAGGTAGATCAAAATGTCCTTACGTATCTATGATTTACATGAAATTGGCTTTTGCTTGGGATTTATGATGTTATTTATTCCTTACCTAGTTGTTATCGTTATCGATGGTCAGATTCGTCTGGCAAAAACCATTGGTAAAACTCTGGGAGGGACGTTCACCTTCGTTTCCTGTTCTGCGCGCCACTAAGTGGCATGCCAAGCACAGAAAAATTCGAATTTGATAAAACTCCTTTGTAATTACTGCTTATTATTGTATATTACTGCGTTCATATTCTAAAGATTCTTAAGAGGTTCACTAAATCTGAAATATTTTCTTTCTTCACTTCTGAAGATTATTTTCTGGCATCCAAATTTTTCGAGCTGCCATTTCACAGATTTGAATAATTATTTGTTTAAGTTAGACAAGAAAAAAGATCTTAAATTAGCGTAGGTGTTGAATAATAGTGTGTAAATATCGAAGACGATCAGACATAGAACCTTGTTTTTCAAAAGCAAAAATTGTATGCTAGCTATTCTAAAATTGCTGTCCTGCCTAATATTAAATCCCGTGTTAACATATTCTTGGATTAAATTATTTTTAGTAAATGAGAACTAAAAGAGTTTGTCATTAAAGAATTTTCAATTCGCTTTGTTTATTAATAATAATTAAACAATATTTTTGTAGCACATGTGGAGAAAACTTCGAATAGTGTTAATGCAAGGAAGTAAAACCTTCTTTTATTTTACGTAGAATATTCTTTCGTAAACAATAAATCTGGCATCACGATGACTTCGTACTGTTAAAAAAGCAACATTGTAACTACACGGCAATCAAGCGCACCACCTAGTGACCGTCGGAGGAGATGACGGCTTAAGAGACTAGTGTGGTTTTCAGTCTGTGTGTTGGGAGTCAAGAAGTTACACGTGGTGTTCTTGCCCGAGAGTTATTTTGTAACTTGAATGCTGTTTGACTATTATCACCTTAAATGTTTTGTACTTATGACTTTTATGTCCCTAACTGTAATGCCCTTAACTCTTTCGTCTTACTCACTCGTTTAAGTGGTTTTCAAGACTGACCGTTTCTGAAGTTCTCTTGTAGCTCACTAGATGGCAATCAAGAAACATAAGCCAGTAGTTGATGCATCATTTCGTTTTCAAGAAAATATCACCTTAAGATGTAGAGTGCACATCGTCACGAAGGAAAAGCCTGTAAGAACAGTGTAGGAATGCAGCATATGTAAAGTTGCACTCTGTTTGAAAAAGAAATACTGTTTCCAGTCCAGTCCAGTCATATAGATATGGCCCAAGTGCTGCTAGTCAATGCAGAGTTATCGGCTCCTGAAAATTATGCCAAATGCACATGACAGTGAAAAGTACTGATAAGTGAAGGAAGGATGGAAGTGGAAGGAGGGGGGTGACCCAGCGTCAATAGAGAAGAAGTCCAGAGAAAGTAGAAGAGAATGCAAGACTGATCGAAAGATCACTAGTTGTTCCTGACATGTGGAAAAAACATAAGAAGTTACATAACAGTTCGAAACAAAATAGATACATTTAGATACATTATATACAGGTAAAATACAAACATAAATGTGCAGTGCAAAATGATATGTAAAACAATATATACAATATATACAATGTCAATAAAGGCAGTATAAGTGCTATGTATGAAAGTTTGAACCACAAAGGTGGGCTACGAGCGGACGGATATTTTTATCTTCTTCAAAGATGATATAATTGAAGACATGAAAATGATGTAAGAACGGGCAAATCAGTGCTTTTTTGAAGAAATTTTCATTCATTCTATGAATGAAGTCCTTGGTGTATTCAATTTTTAAGTCCCTGTGTAAAGTTTCATTTGAAACGAAGTAGTGGGCGTCGGTAATAAGTCGCAAGAATTTGTTTTGTAATACTTGAATTTTTTGAAGGTCTCTGTGTTTAACAGTTGCCCAGACAGGAGAGGCATAGCACATAATCGGGCGGACTATAGCAGTATAAATATGTCTTTTGCGCTTTAAATCTAGTTGAGAGTATCTTCCCAGCATAGGCATGAGGCTTTTCATAGTGCCATAGGCTTTACTACGTACATTCTTGATATGTTCAGACCATGTAAATTTTTGACTGATAGTCACTCCTAAGTATTTAGTTTTAGAAACAAGTGGAATTTCAGTATTAAATAATTTCAATTTTACATCAGGTGGATTCCGGGAAAGTTTCTTGCCAATAATCATGAGCTGCGATTTGTCAGCATTAATTGCAATCCTCCATTTTGTGCACCAGTGTTCAATATGCGGCATAATTTCCTGTAATTTATTTATTGCTATGGTGGGGCTTAGTGACTTAACGGCAAGCGCCGTATCATCAGCATAGCAACGGAGGAAGTTATTTAAATCTTTAAATACATTTGGAAAGTCAGCTACATAGAATAGGTAGAGAACAGGGCCCAAAATAGAGCCCTGTGCTATACCTCCTCTGATGTATCGGAGATCTGATTTATCATTTCCAAAGGAGACAAAGAAGTTTCTGTTCTTGATAAAAGAATAAATCAGCTGAATCATTTCACGCTGAAAGTTAAGCGAAATGAGCTTGAAAATAAGCCCCTCATGCCAGACGCGGTCGAAGGCTTTCGCCACGTCCAGCATGAGGAGGGCAACTTTCTTTTTATTATATAAGGCAGAGCCAATAAATTCTGCTAATCTGACAAGTTGTTTAGTGGTAGATAAACCTTTTCTGAATCCGAATTGCTCCGGAGGAAGTCTAACAATATATTGTTCCATTCTGGGAAGAATTACTCTTTCATAAATCTTGCCAAGTCCGGGCAGTAGGCTAATAGGTCTATAAGCTTCGGGAGTCGTACAATCTTTGCCTGGTTTAGGTATAAGAATGGTTTTTGCAGTTTTTCCATTTATTGGGGAAATAGGATTTATCCAGACAGGCGTTTAGAATACTAGTGAATTTAGTAATGATGTTAAGAGGTAAATTTTTAATTGTGATATTATTTATATCATCATATCCTGGTGCTTTACGATTTTTGAGCTTTTTAATAATTTCAGTAATTTCCTTGGGAGTCGTAAAATCAGTCTTGAAGCGGGCCGAGGGGCCGTTGAGATAGATAGTCTTGGATGCAATATCTCACATCATAAGTAAATAACGGGTCACTGGGGAAATACTGTTTCCATGTGCAACATAGAGACTAATTGTAGGGATGTATTCTGTGGGCGGTGGTCACTGATACTAACCATCAGAAGAGATCATTTTTGTCACGCGTCTTGCACAAAATATGTGTAATTGTCACAAATAATTTCATTGTAACGCCTGATATAATAAAGAAAATGAGAATTTTGCTGAAGAAGTTAATTGCCTTTTCCTGCTTCTGAAAGAGTTAATTGTGTTTTACAATTAAAAAATAATCAAAACTCAAGGGGAATTCTTTTGTACATGTGGTACTTCTTTTTTTAATTATCTGTTAAACCCAGCAGAATTATGGCGTTATTCACAGTTATTTTTTGTGATAACTGATTACTTACTTTACCACTAGTTAATTCTCATTCAGTTGTTTTCTTTCCCACAAGGATGTATATTCACGAGGAAAAAGAAGTATATAAATAACGCCACGTTCTTGACTTTCAAGGTCACGCTTACAAAACATTCTCGCACATTTATATAAATTATCGCCTTAACTTTTGGCAGCATCCGATATATGATATTGCGACCTGCAGTGTTGTGAATTATGACTTGGAGAAATAAACAGCTTTACCAGAAATTACGATCACAACGTGGCTACAAATATAGCTATTTATTTATTGCTATCATTAAAAGCAACTTTTTCTAGCTAGAATAAGTGACGACACTAGATGACAGAAAAGCTGGAGAATTTCCCTTTACCCAAGGATGATAACATGCTTATTAGACGGCATATATGTCAAATTGACAGCAAAAATGCCTGATATAAATGTCTGCATAAGAACAAAAAAATTTCACAGAGATATATTGCTACTTTGTGAAAGAAAAAAAATTAAATCTCATACTTTCCTGTTTAAAGCTGTTTTATAACGTGATTTTAGGATGGATTTGACTTAGAAACTTAAATTGTACCTGGATAGATTTTTTAATATATTATTATTATCAGTTTTATAATCACAGCTGTCCACATGAAATCTTTTCTCACCTTTGAGCGACTAAATATCATTTAAAAAAATACCATATTCAGAAGTATTATTAAAAAAAAGAGTATGAAAATATCGCTTAAATAATTAGTTCCAGCTTAAGATATAAATCAGAATGTAAGCCAAGTCATGTGTTACTATGACAGTTTTGATCACATGATGCTTTTACTAAATATTTATGAACCTTTGTTCTTTATTGCGAACCTGTAAAGAGAAAACGTATATTATATAGGGATATCCAATCTTTTCACACCTTAAAACAGATTCAAAATTTCAGTAAATTGACAGGCACATTTATTCTTTCAAGGTAAATTTATAGATATAACTAAGGTATTTCTAGGTATAACAGTTGATAAAATGCAAAATATCGACAAATATAACCCAAAAATAATTTTAAGGTATAAAAGGTACTGATTGTATTCTTATGTAAAATAAATAATTGTTATATAGTACAGGTAAAAGTTTACAAATTCTTCGGTTTACAATTCGTTACTATATAAACTTTATAAAAATATAATTCTCAAAGTCAGTGGGATGGTCGGTATTGCATTTCATGGGCCATTGCTTCGTAATTTGGGGATTATGATGATATTTCTATGAGTAAGCAATCCTAAAGATGTTCATCTGAAAGTCGAGATCTCTACTTTGATTTTGTGATATTCGTTGAAATTGTCTGATATTATTAGGAAGGCAAACCCTCACATTTTCACTCGGAATTTCATTTCGACTGTGGCAACGGACGTTGGATAAAAAGAGTATAAGTAGACTGGTTTTTAAGTTTTACTGCGCCAAGCCGGCAGTCAAAGACGAGACGGAAAGGAGGACGGACGCATGGGATGCCTCATCATCGACATTGCTTATCTTAAGTTATGCCACTACATCGCCATATTGCTATTTTCAACGCTATTTTGCTACTCAACAAAGATATGCCTCACTCTTTCAGTGATGCCTGCTTTCGTATTGCCGCAACGGTACTTACAGCACATACGTACAGAAGTATTTCCTGAATTATCATGGATGAAACTTTTACTATTAGGAACCAGTAAGGATAATAACAGATGGGTAAAGACCTCCGGGTCGTACACCCATTATACGAGTGACGACCTAAAACCTTCTCCTTTTCCCTTCTCTTCATAGTGTTACGCACCCATGCATGAATGATGGCTGCAAGACACATCTGGTAACTTTTCGTCCCACGCCGATTTGGCGATACAGTTTTCCTCAGCAGGTCCTCATGTTTCTTCACATAATCACTTACTTACATACTTCGATATTATTGTTATTATTCTGGCATGCAGCGGGAAATTCCCGTCCCAGCTCTTTCTAGATTCCTGAGGGAATTCCGAATTGAGCCTGACGTCTGAGGAAGTCCTTAAAGAGTATTCTCCAGATAAGGTTTAAGCTGAGATGGGAAAAACTTTGAAGCCCATTGCTTCCTGCAAGAAAATGCCAAAACTGGACGGAACTGTAGATGGGGCTGTGGTCAGGCACTGTTTAGCTGGTTTCGTGGTCTAAAGCAGCGAATCTAATGTCATGAAGGAGCGTGGCTTGCCGACTACTGCACTAAATGGAAAGATATATGCACATAGTTCAAAATAATTGCATGAAAAACTCAGAAATTGCTAAGTACACTACTTACATGGTAAAGGAATGTTTTTTAAGCACAGCAATGAAATGGCTTTAATTGAGATACAACAACACGCCGAACAAATATTAATTTAGAAGTCAAAGAACAAAAATCAGCGTGCGTTTTGCAGCTGAAAATGATGGTTCGGTAAAACCATCGAAACTAGTCCTGTGAAAATTTGAAAATATAACGCTGATTTTTGTTGTTTGACTTCTAAATTAATGAAATTTGCTGATGGCTGTTACTTTTGAGGCTGCTGGGGGCCGGAGAAATGCTTGCCTGAGCGGTGACATGTAAAGTCCAGTATGTCAAAAATCACAATAAAGGAATAAACAGTCTTAAAATTACTTGGTAGTCAGTTGCTGTGCATTAATTAACGAAAACAAAAAGAGTTATTAAATCCGACGACCATCGGAGGCTATCTGCACTCTCAGTGGTTGGCATGATTTGTCTGTAGTCGGTGGGCGGTGATTGGGCGTAGAAGCTTGTCTTCGCTCAGAATTTCATAAGAAAGCACTTCGGCGAAGTTCGCTGGGTTGTTTATTAAAGCACTTGCGAAAAACGTTTCATTAATCCTATTGATGAAATTATTATTATATTATTATACTATTATCCTTTTTATTTCGGACGCAATATTGGGCATCAGTGATTGTGCGAAGAAACTTACAGTCCAGTCACATTAATGTGACCATCTGTCAAAAGCCAGAATAACCACCTTTCGCAGAGCGGACTGCTGCGAGACGTGCAGGAAGAGAGTCACATAGGTCCCTGAAGGTGTTCTCTGGGATGTTGAGCCATGCCGACTCTAATGCCGTGGCCAGCTGCGCTAGATTACGCGGTTGAGGATCCATGGCGCGAACAACTCGATCGAGATGGTCCCACAGATGCTCGATTGGGTTTAAGTCAGGTGAGTTTGCTGGCCAGGGGAGGACGGTAAACTCATCCTGGTGCTCTTCGAACCACGCACGTACACTGGCAGCTGTATGGCACCTCGCATTGTCCTGCTGGAAGATGCCATCATCCTGAGGAAAAACAATGCGCATGTAGGGGTGAACATGGTCCGCAAGGACAGATGCGTACTTGTATTGATCCATTGTGCCTTCCACAATGATCAGTGAACCTAGAGAATGCCAGGAAAACATTCCCCAGACCATAATGCTCCCGCCTCCAGCTTGGACCGTTCCGGCAATGGTTGCAGGGTGGTTCCTTTCAGAGGTTTCACGCCTTATACGCCAACGTCCATCTGTCCGATGGAGCATAAAACGCGATTCATCCGAAAACGCAACCTGTCGCCACTCAGTGGACGTCCAGCTGCTGTACTGGCGTGCAAATTCTAGCCTTCGCCGTCGATGAACAGCAGTCAGCATAGGTGCACGAACCAGGCGTCTGCTTCGGAGGCCCAGACGCAGCAATGTTCGCTGAATAGTACTTTGGGAGACACTTTTGGTAGCCCCTTGGTTCATTTTGGTGGTCAGTTGCTCAACGGTAGCCCGTCTATCTGCCCGAACGCATCTCCGCAACCGTCGTTCGCCTCTGTCATCTATGGCCCGTGGTGCACCACATTTGCCACGTCGCTGATTTTGGACAGTCCCATTTTGCCATGCACGGTACACTTTTACCACGGCGGCACGCGAACAGTTCACAAACTCAGCCGTTTCGGAAATGCTTCCACCCTTGGCCCGAAAGCCAATGATCATGCCCTTTTGGAAGTCGGATAAATCGCTTCGTTTCTGCATTACGCCAACGATTGAAATGTTTTCCGAAGCCCTCACACACCCTTTATATACGCTCAACTGCACTGTGCTGCCATCTGCCTTCTGTGATTGGTTATTTAACTCTGACATGGAAAGTACGTGGTGGTCACATTAATGTGACTGGACTGTGTATTTTGCACTACCTGAACTTTCTTAATATCCTGACCTGTAACATTGGCCCAGGTAGGCGAGGCATAGGTCAGAGTCGGTCGAATGGCCGAAAGATAAAGTCTTTTTTTAGGTTCAGTGATAGATTATCACTTTTTAAAAGTGGGAAAAGTTGAAGGCGACTCTGTAGGCTTTCCCGCAGGCCTGGCTCACGGGATCTTTCCACGTAAAGTAGCGTAACACCTAAGTAGCCAGTCCATATAACTGTAGCCGAAGTGCCGCTAGTAAATGCGGCGTTATCGGCTCCTGATAACTTTGCCGAAAACGCACATGACAGTACAGCAGTTCAGACAAGTGATGGATGGATATAAGTGGAAAGAGGGGGGTCGACCCAGCGTCACAAGGTAAAGGAGTCCAGAGAAAGAGCTGCAATTAAAGCAAGTGCAAGACTGATCGAGCCAACGCGTAATGTTCCTGACATGTGAAGAGCATAAAAACAATTACAAATAAAGCAATACAAAATATATACAATATATACAGGTATAGTACAGAAGATAAAAAGTGAAAATGCAACTCATAAAGTGCAATGTAAATAAAATGCAATGACAAATAAAGATAACAGGCCAATTACGTAGGAAAATTTGATCCACAAAGGTGGGCCACAAGCGGACGAATATTTTTGTCTTCTTCCAGAACGATGTAGTTGAAAACTTCGAAATGATTTAAGTAAGGGCATGTCAGCGCCTTATTGAAAAAATTTTCATTCATTCTGTTGATAAAGTCCTTAATATATTCAATTTTCAAATCCTTATGCAGAGTTTCGTTCGAAACGTAGTAATGGGCATTAGTAATAAGCCTCAAAAATTTGTTTTGTATGATTTGAATTTTATTAAGATCTCTATTGCTCACAGTTGCCCAGGCAGGAGAGGCATACCACATGATCGGTCGGACAATAGCGATGTATGCATGCCTTTTCCGCTTTAAATCTAATTGAGAATATCTACCTAATAAAGGCATGAGACTTCTAATGTAACCGTATGCTTTGCTAAGTACATTTTTAATGTGTTCCGTTCAGGTGAATCTTTGACTAATTGTCACTCCTAAATATTTGGCCTTAGTGACAAGTGGGACTTCTGTATTGAATAAATTTAAATTTCACATCTGGTGGGTTACGGGAGAGTTTTTTACCAATAATCATAAGCTGTGACTTGTCAGCATTAATTGCTATCCTCCATTTGGTACACCAATGTTCCATATGAGGCATAATTTCCTGAAGTTTATTGATTGCAATGCTAGGGCTAAGTGATTTAACGGCAAGCGCCGCATCGTCAGCGTAGCATCCGTGGAAGTTATTTAAATTTTTCTGTACATTTGGAAAATCAGCAACATAGAAAAGATAAAGTGTAAGGTTTTAGTTAAACTAACAAAGTTTTATTTTAATTTAAATCTTTCTATCTCTTCTCATGTTTCAACTTCCCGTCAGAAGAAGCGCGCGTTTTCAGCTTATGCTAATTTGAAGTACAGCCAAATACTATTTAAACCAGTGGTAGAAACCTCTCAGTGTGAGAGAGCTTTTAGTCTCAGATCAGGGTCATTCTGTTCGACGTTCGCCTGACTAGCTAGCAGCTAAATTCTAAGCCATAGTGCTTACTACGTGATTGCTTATTGAAATAAATCCAAGTGCGCTAGTATTAGTAATTCTTGCTACGCACCATTTAGTTAGAGGCCAACTCCGCGATTAGCTCTGTGAGCAAAGATTAATCAAATTCCTATTTAGCTTTAGTTTAAATTTATCTGATTGTTCATTTAGACCCAAGTGTGGTCTTTTATTTTCTGTATCCCTCCCGAGTTGGGAAGTGATTTGTAACTAATATTGATTTATTAAAAGAGGATTTTAAATCCCTTTCAAGTGCAGTTATTATACAACTGAAGCACAGTATCTACAACCAGAACATAGCTGCATTCAGCTCCCTGTTCCAGATCAGGACTTAGAGACTTTTTCAGCTGTTCACGAAGATGTTTGCCAAGAATACGCACAGAACACTCAGTCCTGACAAAAGGACAGGGCCCGAAATAGAGCCCTGTGCTATACCCGCTCTGATGCATCTGAGATCTGAAGTATCATTTCCTATGGACTGGTTATCTACTTGTGAACGAGATTGGCCAAGGTGTGCATTTTGTTAAAAAGTAGGTGGCCATTTTTCTTTCCTACCGAGTCCTATAGTATTGTGCAAGCATAACGTCCAAATTTAAATAATGACTTTGGCGATGTTTCAGAGTTTCACTTCCTTCGATGCCCTGCTTTTCTACGAACTCGCGAATGTCATCATGTAACTTGTGTTATCATGTGACCAAATATGTATCCAAATTTCTACTACAACATTAATGTTCTGAATAAATACGTGCTTCACAGGTGAAGATATTACGAGTTCTTTTTTGGTGCTGTACATAAATAAGTCAATATTTTACTTTTATACAGTTTTAGGTTATTTGAGGCACACCAGATTCAAATCTTAATATTCTTTCTGTTGAGGGTTATTGCTGCAGCAATGCAGAAAAACGATTACAATATCTACCTATAACTAATTCATTGCCTTTTGGTACAGTGATTCTGTCAAATCTTACAATTATATAACATTAATTGATATGATACTATCTTATATTAGTTATGATTTTATGATATTCGTTGAAAGCGATGTTATTTGACATTTTTTTAAATTCTCAGCCAATAACGAGTTAAAATGATGAATAGGTCAGAAGCATACTTTCAAAGCGCGCAATCACGTTCAAAGCGGGACGTCTCAGAAGCCTACTTAAAATTATAAAAAATGCGCTGATTATTAACTGTAATAAAATTTTATACAACGTTGTAATGAAAATTTAAATATATTTTTTTCGTGGTTGTCCAGGGGCGCATGAAAACCATCGCCGGGCGCAATTATGCCCGAGGGCGTAACCTTGTTTTAGAAAATCGAATTAGGGTAATAAAAAAAATATCCTCATGTAATCAAAACCATGCGAGAAGTTAGAAATTAAATTTTTAAACAATGAGATTTGATTACAGCAAAACACACTAAGGCTATCAGCCCAGCAGCGCCCGAGCAGTAAAATCGCTAAACACTGGTAGCTCGGTCTGGAGCTCGAATCCCCACGAACGGGAAGACTGCGGGGGGGTTTTTGTGGTTTCCCTCATATGTAACGTGTATAGGAGCCAGTTTCCCTTAAATAGTTCTCCATGAAGGCATCCTTTCTCTTAGGCAAATATCCCTCGAGTTCTTTGCCATAATCAAATAAACCAAATAAAAACCACTAAGTCTATCTGTCTAAGAGAAGGAATGCTTTCATGAAGGATTTTCATAGAGAAACTGATTCGTGCCCATGTTACACATGGGAAAACCGTGAAAACACGCATATAAACAGCCGTTTATGAAGATGCGAAATACAAGTGTTCAGATGCTGTATTTATTAGGCCACTAGCGGTATAAATGTTTAGTGAACTGTATATAAATGTTTCTAATAAAAGTTACGCATGTTGAGCACGAAAAAAAAAACTAAATTTCTAAAAATACCTTTAAAGTAAGAAAGAGAAATAATTCAGAAGCAATGATTTCAAATTATTATTTGTGAAAAGGTAGAATTTGGAAATTCTGTATTTTATGAAATTCATCGCTATGTGACCCCCAAACCCACGCTCTTTTCCTTAGATAAGAAAAGCTTCCTATAGTTATATAATTTTCATACATCTTTAAAGTCATATAATTTTAATACATTTTTATAAACAGTTTTCTATGCTGTGAATTTGCCTCCCGCCCATCTCCCCAAAATGTCTTTATTTTTATTTATTTTATTTATAGTCTTTATTCTTAATTTTTTTATACTTTACTATTTTTAACTTTTTTCGTAAAGGAGTACAAAAATTTAGATTTCGTATATTTCCACTAAAAGCAATGATCAAGATTATCATAGGTGCAAAACCTATTTTATTTCATTCATTTATTTCGTTTGGACCATGGAACCACGACAAGTCGTTCAAAGGATTTTCTGAAATACAATCGTTTGGAAATGGCTTGCATAACAAACTAGCAACTCGTTTTAACGAGATAAAAAAAAAGCAGTTAGGAAAAGAGACTATAAAAGACGTCATTGTTCACATCTCTTTAATATATTCGACCGCTTTATTTCTTTGCTTTTATTATATGTGTGCCGCAAGTAATTAGTTCCACAAACAGGCATCTTAGGAAAGTCCGCTAATTTCCATACATTTATAAAACAGTTTTACGAGTTA
>KK112498.1:298525-328743 GCA_000611955.2 Stegodyphus mimosarum | reverse complement strand
TGGAAAGCGTCTCATCACCTTAGATATCGTTTCTCATATGCTGAAACTGTCCAGATCTTCCATGGACCACAAATATTCACACCTTCAACGAGATTGTCCATGCTTCAAAAGCTCACTTAATGTCTCACTTTATGTATGAGCTCAAACGAGAAGAGGAGCAAGCCCATAATAATAGAAGAGCTCTCTTGCATATTTAAACATAAAAAAACACCCATGGTTTGAGTTCTCATTTCAACAATAGCTGCAAATTTGTAATGGTGGTAAACAACATCCATACTAGAATCTACGGAATGAATCCGATTTCTTTCAAGGCGAATCTAGATTTTTTTAAAGCAATTCTAAACTTAGATTTATTTGAAAAGAGTAAAGAACAAGCCACACTCCCAGAAATGCATATTTAAAAATACAGGATGAAAAGATGAAAGATGAAAAGATGTCAAACAGCAATCCACACTTGCATGGCTTTCGAGATGGTTCGATAAATACTTAGAGAAAGAGATGAGATTTGGACTCCATATACTACAACACATTATAAAGGAGTTGCCAGAGACTAATTCCGTTAAATAAAATATGATACAAGACTTCGTCAAGCAATATTTTACTCTGACTGCTTAGAAAGTATGCTTTGCCCACTGCACAGGTTCAAACCAATTTAAGTCCCTTAGAATGCTTTCAGTCTCGCAAGTTTCAAAACTCCAGCTTATTGTAACAGCGCCTAGCTTATAGGGATTTATACTCATTTTAAGTAACCGGTTAAATTTAATTTTAAGTTACTTTCTTATAAGCCTTCATTCCCCTAATTGTCAGTGCCAGAATATTTAAATTTGGTAGCGCGCGTAAGAAATGCAAATTCTACCAGTGGGAGAAAAAGTTTAAATATCGACGTTCCAGTAGGCAAAGTTAGAAGGAGTCTGATAAATCACTGTGCGTGCTTATACGCAAGCTTCTGCTCAGCAGTGATTGCTGGTTAGACGTGGCTTTACAGCTATTACCTTGCTGCCACTAGACTCATCTATGCGCTGTAGGTTACAGGATTGTATGAGCCCTGTAGTTTAACTCTACTGCTTGTTAATATCTTGAATTATTGAGTTTTAATTATACTGTTTCAGTTACCGCCCAAGCAGAGGCGTAGTATGTTAGCGCCAAGTTGACGCATTGTAAATAATTTAAAGAGTTTAATAAAGGGTACTTTTTAACCCTTCTTCTGTGAAATCACTATTTCTCCAGTCTGTGGACAGTAGAACCTCACAAGCTAACGAATTTCGGAATCTCATCATTTAAATTATGCTATGAAGTTCGCAATGATATCTTACAGTCCGTTGTATTTTCTTTCTCCTTGTTCGAACTCAGTAGCCGAAGATAAACTTCCACAACCTTAAAAGAAGAAAAAACTTACGGTAAGCTCTCTCTTTTAGTTCAAAGAGCCGCTGGTTTTTAATGCGTAGGATTACTAACGGAAGTGTGAAGATTTTATGGCACAAATAAAGCAAACGAAAGATTTTACACACACATATATTTTGTTTTATTTTATTTTTTATTTGTTACTTTTATTCATTCAGAATGATGCTATGTAAAGTTGGTCGATGATATGAGAAATAAGATACATAATTTAAGATGTCTGCAGTTATATTCCCAGAAAATGCTAGACTTATAAATGAATTGCCTAGTGTACTTGGATTAGTTACTCCGCACCGTATTGAGACTAAAATGATATTTCATAAAATCAAGTTTTATTGCATTTGACGTCTATTTTAAGATTTCCCATCATAATAATAGGAACACCTGTACCTCCAGTAAACTCTTCATCAATGAATTAAGTAGTCTCACAATACTTCATCAATACGCTAAACAAGAGCATCTTCAAATCTCCTAAATTAACAGTTGGATGAATATATACGGATGCTAGAATAAATCTTGACTGTCCGTTAACAATGACATCAACCATAAAAATATCTCCTGCCTCTGTCTGAATCATGTATTCTCTTACGCTGCTTAATAGTAATTTCTATTGGTGCATAGTCTGTTACACTCGTCAAATTTCTGTAAATCGCAATGTAACTAGCTTGATGAAATAAAAGAAAATAAAATACATCAAACACTCCTGAATACATTGTCTGTATATGCGTGACTGTCTACCAGACGACCTTGCCACTCATTCGCGATCGCACATGCGCAAGGAGCTTCACCAAAATATGACTATTTTTGACTCGTTGCTGCGCGTATAACCTTTGTCCAATTTTTCAATTTTTCTTTTGCGTTTGCTAATGTGCTCTATCATCTACCTAACGATGTATTGAGATTGATTGTAAGATTTATAGTTTCGAAGATTCGTGCACACCTCAAATAGCGTCTTAATTTCTTTTTTCCATGAGACATCATAAAAGAACGTAATTCTATGTTAAAAAGGGCGGGAAGACGTCTCTGCACCTAAAAGAGCATCCAGGTAATTAGACCCACCAGTGGTGAAGTAGGCTGGTGTCCCATCAGGTTGAAATCACAGTCGATTCTGATGGGCGGTAAACCACGTATTGCCATCTACCAGCAATACTGCAAGGGAATCTTCCCATCGATGCTACCAAACATTGTTGACACAATTTTGAGATATTGTAAGCATTTTTGTTAAAAATCACTTCTCAACGAGACTATAAGTTGCTGTTGCTATGCTTGTTACTGATCCTAAGTAGTTAGCCATTAGGCTAGACCAAATCAACGAGCCATTAGGCTAGACCAGATCCACGAGTCCAAGAGCAGTCAATATTTCCAATTCGAAGTTGGTCTTTTCAATAGGTTCTCTTTTGAAAGTCCCAAACAGGTGAAAAGATGTCCATGAGTGAAATGATCAGTTCCTATGGGTACAGATGGAATAGATCTTATTTCCTTGGTCAAATTTAAGGCATTTCATGTGCTCACTTAGGAACCTCGTCAAAATAGTTTGCTGAACACGATTACCCCCAAAAAAACAATAGCATCTCCCGGCTGCCTGCCAAAGTACCAATCATGAGCCGGAGGAGAATACCAGGAAGGGGTAACAGTAGATTTAACTCTCGAACAGATCTTCGAAAAAATCAGGGTGCCAGTGGTCAGAGTCGTTGAAGTGCCTTTCTTAGCCACGGTATCAGACATTTCATTACAATTGAGGCCAATATGTGAAGGGATCCATTTCAGATGTACACCATGACGGGAAGAGAGTTTTTGCAGCTAAGCTAAAATAGAGTGTGAAGTCTTATCAACAATACGAGACAAATTTTGCAGATGCAGGATAGAACTGCGACTGTCAGTCAAAACCAGATATCTTTGTAGGCAGTGTAAGTGTATGCAGCCTTAAGGCCCTCCTCAATTGCAATAAGCTGAGAATAAAAACCAGAACAGTGATCAGGGTTTTCTAAAATTAG
This sequence comes from Stegodyphus mimosarum, assembly GCA_000611955.2. Taxonomy (NCBI): domain Eukaryota; kingdom Metazoa; phylum Arthropoda; class Arachnida; order Araneae; family Eresidae; genus Stegodyphus; species Stegodyphus mimosarum. Next base: position 325,351 of record KK112498.1, on the reverse strand, counting down.
ATTTTTCCGTGAACCAGACTATAAGTAAACAATTTAGGCCTCATTTCTTGTGTTTGTGCCTCAACGCGTCACTTGGGCCCATACATTCATTTCTGCTTAAAAAAATTATGTCAAAATGCGCTACCATTTTTTAAAGTTTATCCCATCTTTTCTGCATCACCGTGTATATAACACATATTTTTGCCGTGTGGGAATATTTTGTAAATAACCTTGAAAGATATTAAAAACATTTTATGAGTTACACTATTAAACAACTATAGTAAATAAAGTAAGTTATACATTCGAAAGAACTCTAATGGAAATACATGCTCGAACCATATGAGTGAACGATTCTAGTAGGAACTACAGATTTGAATTAACTTGAACATCATTTGCATTCTACGCATTACATTGCGTCCTAATGGACTTTTTGTTCCTCTCCCTTTTCTCACGCATAAACAGCGTCCAAAATAAGAACGTAGCAACTACATTGTTACGTACGAAACCTTTTCAAGTCACCACAGCAATTGAAAATATTTTCTTTCAAAATAATAGCAGTCATTAGAAGGCTAGAATCGGTAATAATATAACAACTCATTTAACGAAAGCTAACAAGATGGAAATAATACACTTATTTAATTGTGACACCGAAAGAAGAAAAATTATTCTAGTTAAATGGTATAAAAATACTCAAATAACAAATGTGAAGATTTGTCGAATTTTAAAGCAATACGTTAAGTACAGACATGTTGACATTAATTTAATTAAAATTTCCAAAGAACAAAGTCCGAGTATGAAGCATATTAGTCATGAAAGAGTTAAACAGAAATTATTAATATCGTGAAAAAAGTAATATTTAGTTAGTTCGTAATGATGTAATACTTAACGTTGGTTAAGAAAGGAATTGCATACACAAAATATATCTACCAGACAGAAACACCAAAATGTCAAAGGTTTACATAATATTAATGTTAGTATATACTAACATGTAATAATGCATCCAGTGCCACTTTCTTTTCTATTGCAAATCTTGCAAAATGTCAATAATGCTCGTATGTGCGTGATCGCTTTTAACAACAACAACAGTATTACTTTCTGACGTAATGATTTTTTTCTTTTATTGCTTTCTTTCTCCTTCATTCACACATAAAAGAACATGCAATATCGTAATTAAGCTCCTAACATGAAATATGCTGTATAACAAGTAGGTACTATTTATAAATTTTTAATAGAACTTGAAAACTGTGTTTCTACCTATATCGATGTGCTGATAAGGCCACGTTCACTTTATTAAAATATGTATACATTTTCTTAAATTAATTTGCATGCAAATAAAAGGGACATATTAAATACATATACACATATATGTTATTACGTATGGCTTTATTAGAAAGATCAATCCAAGCATATAAAACAGCTCAAGCATCACGCAAGAACAATGATGTATAATAAAAACAAATAAACATTTAAAAGTAAGAACCAGAACAAATGAACATGGGAACAGAAGTAAAAATTAAAAATTTAAACAACAAGGAAAGGGTTATAAGAGATGTAGTCTTTACAAGGAGTTCATGAAAATTCTGGCATTCTAGTATAATTTTCTTATCTCACCACGTTTCTGAGAATCTTTATCTAGTTCTGGGCATATAAGTTGCTCTGCTTTCATGATGCCCGAATTTTAGATTTGGCATAAACTACGTAGATGGAAGGATGCCAGTTTTATTAAGATGATGTGATGTGCAATCGTGGCCTGTTTGCAGTCTGAAGTTTGTCACAGACTCTTTACGGGATTTTTGACAAAACGTTTTGCAAGTGTCTTGCATGTTAGCCCAGGATTTGCCTGCTGATTTTGCTGCCTGGCCAAATTTAAGAGTATCCATCAATTTCTCAAAAATAAGCTTTTTAAGTGACTTTGGAGGAAGTGGTTTGCTGTCTTGTGGCTGAAGTGTTTCTCTCTTAGCTAGTGAGTCTGCCTTTTCGTTACCATCGATGCCTACATGTGAGTGGATCCATTGAAAAAGATTGTTTTGTTGTATTTATAAATAAAGTTCAAGGTTTGTCTTATTTCTGAAATAATCTGAATATCTCTGTCATGATTTGTAACTACAGCCTGAATGGCTGCTTTGGAATCGACTAGAATAACTGCTTTAGAGAAACAAATCTCTGCTATACACATATATTGCAACCATCATTGTATATTGCACATATCATTGTGCACAGCTTTATGGCATGTATCGATTTCTTCAAACTCCATCACGTAATTCCAGCCAGTCCCCCCCCCCACCGACACTGCTTGCTTATCATCGAAGCTTCATTTTTTCTCTGTTTTCCCTAACAGGTCTACCTCAATTGGAGAAACCTCATCTTTGGATTATTACATGCCAGGACCTTGAGGGGACTCATTCAGAAATATGGAAAGTGCAGGAGTGGCATATCTCCTGCTGCATTCCAGAGTAACTCACAAAGTATCAAAGTATCATGGAAGATATCATTGGTAATAAGTACGAATTTGTGTCTGATTCCAACAACGTTTTAACAAGGACTGTTGTAGACCATCGAATCTGAGATTTTGAGAAATTATCTCAGGCTTCTTGTGTTAATGGACTTTTGTAAAGTTACTATTATTTTGCACTAACCAGTTATTGGGCCATACAAAATGACTCCGCGGTTTTTTATACACTTTTGAGCAAAACATTTTCTTTATTAGAAATCAGTTTTAATCAAGTACGTACTGACTATTATCATCTATGATCTTTGGCCATTTTTCGGATTAGCTTCATAATTCCATCGGTGTAGAACTTCTGTGGTTTACCGTCGGAAAACTTGGCCAAGTGAGTTTCAGCGGCGCTTCGGTCGGCCAATTTTTTACCATCAAGACAGTTTTGCAGAGACTGAAACAAATGGTAGTCAGACGGAACAAGATCCGGGCTCTACCGTGGATGCATCAAAACTTCCCAACCATATTCCGTTAATTTGTTCTGAGTCATCAAATATGTGTGTGGCCGCGCATTGACATGATAGAACGCAACTCCCTTTCTGTTGGCCAATTCTGATCGCTCTTTCTGGATTGCTTCGTTCAAACGTTCGAGTTGTACACAGTGCAGGGCCGAAATGATGGTTTAGCCAGGTAGCAGCAGCTCATAATGGACAATTCCTTTTCCAATCCCACCAAATACTCAACATAACCTTGTTTGGCAACAATCCAGGCTTTGACGTCGTTTATGGAGGACCACCTGTAATGATTCGGTTCCGAAATAGTTCGATTTCGGTGCGTTTCAGCAGCATTTTACTGATGCTAATTCGGTCAATCAAATTTATTTGCGTTAATTCATGTGGCACCCAAACATCGAACTTGTCTTTGTATCCTGCTCTTTTCAAATGATTCCAAACCGTCGTGCGGTTGATTTTTAGTTCCTCCATTATTTCCTGAAAACTTGCCTGTCGCTCTTGCTCCACCAATTGCAAATTTCATAGACCTTTTCAGTGACTGGCCGACTAGAGCCAGGTGCACCTTTGACATCGAAATTTCCGGAACAGAATCGAGCAAACCACTCCTGTGTCTTTCGTTCACTCGCAGCATTCTCGCCCTACACTTCACAAATTTTTCGGCATGTCTTTGTTGCAGCGTTTTTACGTTTTTTATAGTAAAAAAAGCATCACATGGCGTATTTCTTCAGATATTTCACTAATTTTCAAAACAATATTACTTTTTACACGAGCAAAGAATTATAAAACTATCTTCGCAAACAATGGAAGCTGAATGTCACCTTTTAAGCGCATGTTCGTTTGAGCCAATCAGGTGAGTGTTGTCGGATATATAGGCATCAGCACCATCTAGTGGCAAAAAACCGTGAAGACACTTTATATGGCCCAATATTTATAATTTCCGCTTTTACTATAACTTCTCCTTTACGTTCCCTCCCCAGAAATGTAAATGAGAGTATTTAAGCTGAGGTTTTGAGATTGCCTCTCGAGGCCACTTTTGCTAGCTCTGCGAAGATTGCAATTATTCGGCATTGAGATATAGATACCGCCATTTAAATTGTTCCGCCGGTGAGATGTTTGAGCCAACTTAGATACAAATTAAATTGTGTAGACTTTGACTACTAGGTTAAGTTTTAAATTTGAATTTGACTATTACTTTAAGTTACATTGCCACAAATGATGGCTGATCTTGTCAAACATGAGACGTTCGTTTATGTTCAAGTTCTATTTTAATGAAAAGGTTATTTTAAAACCCTTCCAAGAGTTTTTGATTAATTTCACACACGGCATTCTGCATCTGTTAAGAGTTTGGATCCACTTTATGGCCCCAAAGAAAGTCAAACTCTATATCTAAAGTGCTGCTGTTTTGTACATAAGCTAAAATGTCTATTCATTGAGCTTGACTTTTAATTCGACTCTATCAACTTTATAATCAGTTTCCTTTAATAATCCTGTCGACCAGAGCTTTAATAATAAATGGCTTTACACATTTTCTACAAACATTCAATCCTCTTTTTAAATATAAATCTAAAATTGTATCAGTTGTAAATAATTTCAGTTCCTAATACAGTGAAACCTTGACTCGCGAATTTAATTCATTTCTGAAGTTCGTTCGTCAACTGAAATGTTCGTAAACAAAAACATTTTCTTTTTTGGAATTAATCTAAAATGGATTCATTCGTTTCCTGAACCACCGATAATTGCTTAGTTAAAGATTACTACAGTACTTTATGTACAAGCGCGTTACCAAAACTAATTGGAATCATTAAATATAAGAAAGGATAAATACAATATTAAAAGGATAAAACAGAAAAAATTTTATTTTATTCCACATATACAAAAATGAATGTAAGAAGAAGATTGTATATGAGATGACGCCAACCAACAAGATGCATAAAGGGCGCTAACCCTCAATCTCAAAGGTACCAAAAGTTTAGTTTCCGGAAGGGAGATCTATAGAGAGGTCATAGAAAGGGCAAGGCTCATGGCAGCTGTTAGAGAAACGAAATTAACTTATATTAATTATTTAACTTATATTAATTATATAACATATTTCTGTTATTAGTAGCGTAGTTTAGTGATCTACTGTGATAATATATTTCTCTTGCCTTCTTAGCATGCCTTCGTGGTGTCATGGTCTAACACGTATTCTCGGCGCATATTCAAGAGGTTCGAGTCTCGGCGAGGGCATTGCTCATTTTTCTTGTCTCCTGCTTCAAAAAATGTCCTAATGACCGTACAGTGGCACCTAAACTAAAAAAGGTGGTGGATGATGATTCTCCATCACTAAGATTTGGCGATTGGGTCCCCTAATCCCCAGCTGCTCTTTAAAAGGGGGAATATACAAGGTATTTTTCCCGCCTTCTTAGCTTGCCTTCGTGGCGTAATGACCAGCATACTAGGCGCGTGTTTCGAGAGGTTCGAGTTCCGGCGAGTGCATTGCTCATTTATTTATTTTATTTTATCATTTATTTTATTGCATATGAAAACGGTGTCACATTACAGTATAAATGGAGAATGATGAGGAGGATATTGTTTTTTGGAGAATTATCTTTCCATAAAAACATCAGACAGTTTTTTTCGAGGTTCTTTCTTTGTCTCTTAACGCCAGTTGACTGTGGTTGAGATTCACTGGACATCCGTTTTACTCAAAATTTATGAAATATGTATCGCTGTTGCCTATGTTTTAAAATATTATAAAAGTGAAATATAGCACTGTCACTGAAACTCCTAATGATATTGTTTGCTACAGCTTTACAAGAGTGACATTGCTGCATGAAAACTTTACATCTTAGTCCCTTTTGCATAAGTTTCGCGACTCATGCACCTAGATTGCTTTTTCTTTCTTCCTTTTCTTCTGAAAACATTTCTTCTATTCCGACTTGTGTTGCTGCTTTTGAAGTTATAGTTATTTCTTGTTCAGCTCATTTTTACTCTTCTCTAGAAATTTCTCCATATCTTCATTGCTAACTTCCTAGACAATGGCAGTGCATAGAAACACAATATTAGAGATAAGAAAAAAAAGTCCCCAAGTCTTTCCCTGCCACTCAATCTGGACAAACTTTCCTCCAGTTCGAAGTCACGATCTTTTAAGTGCCTTGGTGCCAAGCTTTGTTAATGACTATTAAAAAATGGAAAATATTAAAATGAGGCTTTCAAAAGATTGTTAATTATTTACTACAGGTTTCCTCAAAACACCTTTGAAATCCTATGTTGGTGATTTGAGTGTTCTTAACTTTAACACAATACTTCATCTAAGCTTAATTTTTGTTCAGGTAATTTGTACCAGAAATAAGGCGTTTGTAACCGAATTTCCGTTGTATTTGTTTTTTAGCCCAAAGAGTCGTTAGCCTAGAAGGGTATCGTTAGTCTTGAAACGTTACTTTGCGTTGAATCACTAAAAGTTTTGAATCACTTTTCAAATTGTTGGCACCAAACATTATCGCCTTAAAGAAATTAAATAATGAAGAATCTGTATAAATGTATGCATGTTTCTCGCATTCTGAATAAATAGTGGTACCTAAAACCATCAAATTCTGAATAACATAGTCTTCCATAGATTATGAGCATCTGGACGCCCGAATTCTGAATTTCGAATTTGTTTTACTGTCTATGTCATATTTTGTGAAACTTTAACGAACTTTTTATTAACAAATTCAACGGTTTCAAAGCGACCAGTGGCAACACTGTACGGAAAAAAAATTTATCTCCAGCGCACATGACTCTCTATCGAAAATTCTAAAGATATGCTGTTTATAAATATATTTAGCCCAGAGGGCATTAGCCTAAATGCTCTCTAAACGTATATGTGTGTGTACATGAAACACAACGCCCCCTTGGGTGTAATATAAAATCTAAAAGCTTTCAAATTTTTTATTTGTTTATTTTTTCATTTTTTAGCCCAAAGGGACAATCTGTCCGGAAGAACTATTAATTTCGTTTTGGCATTTTGCGTCTTCCACTGTGAAATGGAGTTTCACTTTTCAAATTGTTGCCACCAAATATTAGAGCCCTGCATTATAATTAAAGAAATTAAATAATGAATAAATATACATGCATGTATCTATGTTTCACGCATTGCGAAAACACAACGGTAGCTAGAGACATCAAATTTTGAATAACGTATTCCTGCACTCAAATATAGGCATCTGAAAGCCCAGATTTCGGATCTGGTGTTTTGCTTTATTATCTATTTCATATTCTGTAAAACTTTAGCGAATTTTTTGATTAACAAACTCAACGATTTCAAATTTCAAAGCATGCAGCAGCCACACTGTACGAAAAAAAAAGCGCGAGCCTGTGTATCGGATATTCTAAAGATATGCTCGTTTTAAATATTTTATGGTATTGTTGTTGAAATGAATTATATGGTTTTTAAGTGCAAAGAACATGATATTTAATAAATAAAGGCAACACACAAAACGTCAAAAAAAGCCTTTTGAGGCCTAATATAAAATCTGAATGATTTCAGATTGTTTTTATTTTGTTTTGTTTTGTTTGATGAATCCTAAAATATTCGGGAAATAATTAACCAGAACAAATTAACCATGTTTACCAGATCTTGTTTAGGAAACGCTAAGCTTGTTTACTGCGTAAAAATCGAAAAATTATGAAACAATCTATCAAAAAAAAAAAGCAACATTTCTACGGGAACTACGGAAAGGAGAGGAAAATGTGTGGGGTAACAGCAGTAAAGCCGATGATGTACTAATACTTAGGAAGAGTTTTTTTACCTACAATAATACGTAATTTAATTGCACATAATCTGGAATATATTTGCGTTGTTAAATCCTCCATTAAAAATAAATTGCTCAGTCTTAAGAACACATTTATTATGCAGTCATTAATCGTCTGTTTCTAATTGACTCCTATTGAAATGCAAAAGTAATATAAACAAGAATGTTGATCTTTCTGTTTTGAAGTGTGTTTTTAGTCGGAACTCTGGTTTAATTAGGCAATGAAATAAACGTATTTTTCAAACTAAACTGCGTAAAAATATAAATGAGTTGTTTATAATATAGATTCTATTTCCTGCGATACTTAGCTGCTTGATTTGGCATTCACTTTCAATGCAGTCCAATTTGTATTATCTCGATTGATCGGTAATCTGTTGTACAGCAAAACCAAATTATGTAATAATTGCTAGTTCTCTTGGGTTCCGATTTGGACCAAAGACATTCTAGCATCGCTAACTGGTTCAGTTGTTATAAATAAAAAAAACTGGATTATTTTAAGCAGTACCAATTTCAGTTCAATTCATATCCACTAGAAACTTATATATTCTAGGATGAATTTGTTCTAAGACGCCTGTTCATAACTATGTATTTGGGAATTATTTTCTTCAGCATAGAATGGTTCAAGTTCATTCTAGGATTAAAAGTATGCTAATTTCACAGACATTTACATAGTGTAATATCCATAAGGTTTCTCCTAAGTATAATTTACTTTTCTCATAACTGAGATGTAGATTCATGAGGTTTCTTGAAGCGGGAAATGTGAAAAAGGAGCAGTGTCCTCACTGGCACTCGAAAACAGGACCTCTCGAATACGCGCCGAGTATGCTTCCAGTTACACCACGAAGACATGCAGAAAGAGAGGAAAAAGTACCTTATATCGTAAAATATTCTAGCTATAGCTGATCTCCAACAAATTTTAGAAAATCTTTGCATTTTAGTTTCTTAGTGAAAATAATCTTTCGACGTTGAGGCTATCGAACTTAAAGATTTTTCAATCTATACGCATATTTGTTAGACATACCTCTAAAGATACTCTTAAATATGCCACGACATGTACCACTAAAGATGTACACGTATATGTTTTCGGTTAAATATCTATCGTAGGACAAGTAATTGTAAATATGTCATAACAGCATACTGATATCGAAATTAAATTTTATTTGCGTGTTCGGATTATAATCCACAGTTAACAAATAACAAGTACTGGAAGCTTAGAAATAAATTAATTACCTTTAGAGCAGCAGAAAGAACAAATAAAAGCTTAGTGTATGAGCTATCTACAGACGACAATGACATTCTGATGATATGGTACATTGCGGGGGGGGGAAGGACACTTTTATATATCAACCGTTTTACCGGGCCGATTGACGAAATTCAACTTGAGTTTTTCATGTCTCGATATGTATTAGATTTATGCATAGCATTGTTCTAATATAGGTATTTTGATACAAAATCGGACTTTTTCTGAAATGGCATGCCAATCGCTTTCCATATTTCAATTCTAGGACTCAAATTATGCCAAAGTGGCAAGTTTTGTAAAAATCGCTCGAGTAGATTTTAAAAAATTAGCTCTCAAAATTTTAGCTCTTCAGTGTTTATTGACCTTTTCCGGAATTCGTAATTTAGGCTTAATTCAAATATAATTCGCACATTTTTTTATGATTTATTTTTTAAATTTGTTTTTTAAATATTTTTTATAAATTTTTCACAAAACATTTTTGTATTATAACCTATAAAATTCTTAACATCATCTTAAAGTAGATGTATTTCTAGACACACCAGCAAAATATTAGAGTTTTTTTATTGGAAATTTTGTAAGATATACCTGAATCAGCATACTGATGCGTTTTGAAATTCGCCATATTCGTTATAAACGATAAGAATGCCAAATGTGGTTTACGCACTTTATGAAAATTATTTGAAAGTATAAACGATGACCATTTTTTCCCCTCGTGTACACAAAAAAAGAGGAAAGGAAACCAGGTTGCTATAAACTGAGAAGTTCGCCTAATGAGTTATTCTTATAGCAAACTGAAAAAAGTGCGCCAATATAATTTTTTAAATTTCTCAGTACATTCCTCACCAAAAATTACAAAATTTGATATCTGGGCATAATTTGAGTCGTAGACTTGAAATATGACAAAACAATTGGTATTTTACTTTAAGAAAAATACTGATTTTGTGTCAAAATACGCCTTTTCGAACGATGCTATATATAAATCTAATATATATCCTAAATCGCGGTTTCGAGACATGAAAAACGCAATTTAAATTTTGTCAATAGGCCCAGTTGAACGGGAGATATAGAACTGTTCTTTTACATCTGGACTTGAGTGCTTTATTTCTGTGAGACATTAAACCTTGTGAATATCTTAAGGTATATAAGACAGACCTTTTTATAGAGCTGCGTACAATAATCCAGACACTTTTATGACATGATTCTGATGATATCGGATTTTTAGCCTTAGTTAAATACCATGTTCTGCCAACTAAACAAAGCTGCTCATTATTTTTCAGAATTTGTCTTTAAGATGAAACAAACTTGTCAGACATTACGAAGGCAATGTTCATAAGTATGGATATAAGACAAATAACCTTGAGATTGCAATTCTGAAACTGTTGCCACTGATAGGTGTGAAAATAATTCCATAAATGACAGCATAAATGTGTGACTCATGCTTCTCTCAAGGTATGTTTATCCCAACCTTAGATGAATCCTGAATACTTATTCAAGAGCATTAAGTTCAGATGAATGCAAGTTTCAAGAACTTATCTTAATCCAGTTCGTCCCGTCCAAATCTGATAAATGGACATTGTCAGAGTTCTTTCGAGTTGAGAGAGGATTTAAATCGATAACCTTCTCTTTATGCTAAGCTACAAGATGTGGTTGACGCAATCGATCAATAATCGATAGTTATGTATCTAAGATTTAAGGTCATGTAAGCTGGATTGGAAATGTTTGTTTCATCCACGGGAGCTGAATATCGATATTTGCCGAAATCGAAAACTTTTTTCGATATCCGCAACTGAAATGTTTGCTTTGCTAACAAGTCCAAGAAGAACGACAGTGTTTCAAAAGAGGTATCGATATTTCCTTTCAGAGTTTATCGATATATCGTAAGTTATGGGTTTTGTGCGAGATGTGTTAGAAGGTAAGAAATTCCCAGTGTAATTGAATTCGATTTTGGATTGTCTACTCACTGTTCGTTCGTCGAAAGACGCTTTTTGTTGGATGGGAAGTTTCATTTTCATAAGATTAATGGGTAGGGAAAAAAAGAGGCATTTCAAGTCATTATCTGGTATGTTGAAGTCGCTAATTACTACAGCACCTGTGAACACCAAATATTTCACAATAACGGAGGAACAACGATTTAAAAAATCTGATGCGGACGCTCCATGACTTACGGAATATTAAATTATACGAATTTTTTGCTGCCTTTCCTTTAAACTTATTTCCGTGAATTGCATTACAGATATATTTCTTCTTCAATTAATTCAATTCTCACTTCGCGACAAGGTCAAAGACACATAAAATATCTTTATTAAAAATTGAAAAATATAGAAAACCATAAAACACCAGATACATCTAAAGGAATTTAAAAAAAATTTACAATTAAAATTAGAGTTGCTGCGGAAAAACAAAAGATTCGACAAGGCGACAAGAAGGCAGTTTTTTCCGTACATAAAAACTGAAAGTTTACTTTTGGTCACACTCGGCAAAAAGACACTGAAGGTGCAGAAACAGATTTCATTCTCTATTCTGCTAAGTTTCAAATGTAAACAAATATGGCTGCTATGGTGAAAAAAATTAGGCTTAGCCCCATTCGAACAACTTTTAAATTGTTGACAATTCCACAATTGTTGCGCGCAGATTAACTAAAGATATAAAAACCTTAACCGGAAGATAAGAACAACATAGTTCAATCATTTTTAAAGCAAAAAAAGCACACTTTATCAACATATAAGAATAAAAAAACGAGGTCATCGAGGCGAGTACAGAGTGATATTTATATACTTTGGTGCGGCCGATTGCAAGCAAAAACTGAGGCGCACAACTAACTGTTAAAGCAATGCTATATACAAAATTTCAACGTTCTGGGGCTACTCTTTTTCAGTTATGCGAGATATACGTACGTATGCGAGATATACGTACATACGTACGTATGTATGTATGTACGTACAGACGTCACGAAAAAAATCTCTTCTGAATCCATTTTAAATCCGTTGTATAATCCGTTTGGAGGGAAAAAAGTCCTTTATTCTGTCCTTACCTATAAATGTAATGGAAAACGTTAAATTGCATTCGATAGCGCTCAAACTTGATATTTTTGTGGAAATATGATGCTCGGAATTTTTGGTGATTACAATACTTCCTTTACTTTGTACAAGGAAGTACAAATAGAACTGTATTGCTTGCATATAGGTTTTGAACATTAAAATAATTAGTTGATTATTTCCGTACTTTACTAACTGGAAAAAGAATGCATATACCAGTGGTATTCAAACTATGGGTCGCAAAAATTTATAGTGGGCTGGCGAGGTGGATAAAAATCCTAAGAAATCGGAGTTGGTGGTATATATAAAGGTGGTACATATAAAGGTCGAAGCTCCGATTAAGGTGGTGAAATTGCTTTTTGGAGTCGTTTGCGTTTTTATGGGGATGTATTGCCATAAGGATTGAGTGCCAATGGTATATACAGTGTGCGATTTTTTACCAAAACGGGATTGCACAGAATTATCGTTATTTATGCACTTCTGTGTAATAAAATATTTAAGACTATATTGCTCTGCTGAAAGATAGTATCATACGTATATGGATATTATATAGTAAATGCAAATGTCAACTTACTTTTTAATAAATTTTGGTCTTCAGTGAAAACAGCAGGTTGGACTGTTCTGGATTACTTAATTACAACGAAATATAGAAGGATCATCCAGTCTACCACAGCGAAGATATGAAAAATTTAGAAATTTTTTTGAGCCTTCACGAAAAATGAGATAGAAGATCTGTGTGAGATTTTGACAGAAAGTGGGTTGTACTTAATTTATACACGAAACTTCATGCAGTCAGTCCGTTCGGCTAACCAGAACTTGGTTGAAATGATACTTTAGGCAATTTTAACCCTTCGGTAACCATTTTGCCTGTCAGAAAAAATGCGAGTGATGATTGCACATTTATGAGATCATTATTCCTCGTTTATAAGAGTAATATCTTATTGTCGTCATTTAGACTTCTTGTGCTGTTCTAACAAATTGGGTTGGAAGCTCAACAGTTAGCTTGTGGCTAATAGCTTGGCTACTAATATTCAAACTAAATTATAATTAGGAAGAGTAAACATTACAAACAAATAGCTAAGTTTATTGTTTTTTTATTTTTCAGCTATCAAGATGAGATGCTATTAGAATCACAACGTTCGGAAACCAAAAGCAAAGTAATCATGAATCAAAACTCGTTGCCACTTAGCATAAAGAAATATAAATATGGACTACTTGTTGCCATTCAGCATAAAAGAAATATAAATATCAATATTAACAAAATGTTAAAGTTAATTTTATGGAATAATTAAACACATGAAAAAATATAAAATACTTGAAATAAAGAATAATTATTTCACATGCAATAACTGAGCCACTACAAACTCTTCAAGCCTTTGCTTCATCCTGTACCTGCAATTTAGAATCTAAAATTTCTCTCAAATGGTCTAAAATATCAGACAGAACATGCTTCCCTAAGCTGACTATACCAGACATGGATCACCGAACACCGGGGCTAATTTTTAACTTTTTGAAAGTGTATGAATGAATGAACTTCATCTTTTTTGTATGCTAAAAATTGCAGAATCAGAAATAACATAATATTTCTTTACTGTTAGGATTCTTACATACGATTCTAAGATACTTTCTGTTAAGAATGTTATATGTACGCGGCGCAAAAAAAAAAAAAAAATGGGACAGTTCTATATCTCCCGTTCTATCGGCCCGAATGACAAAATTCAAATTGCGTTTTCCATGTCTCGAAAGGGCGACTTAGGATATGTATTAAATTTATATATCGCATTGCTCTAATATAGGTATTTGGACGCAAAATTCGGACTTTTTCTGAAATGACATGCCAAATGTTTTCCATATTTCGATTCTACGACTCAAATTATGCCGAACTGCCAGGTTTTGTAAAAATCGCACGAGTCGTTTTTAAAAAATTAGCTCTCAAACTTTTAGCTCCTCAATACTAATTCAATTTGGCATGTATAATTGTGCATAATTAATATCTCTTTTTTTATAACACTTACTTGATTCCTTCTTTCGCAGTTCGATATTTAGGTTCACTCCAAACAAAATTCACCCATTTTTTATGATTTATTTTTAAAATTTGTATTTTAAAATAATTTTTATAAATTTTTGGAAAACATTTTTGAATTATAACCTATAAAATTTTTACCATCAACTTGAAGTAAGTGCATTTCTAAGTATACCTACAACAAATTAGAGCTTTGTATTCAAAACTTTCGAAGATATACGTGAATTTATATGTTGGCGCGTTTTCAAATTTGGTATATTTATTGAAAGCCATAATAACATCTAATACGGTTTGCGCACTTTGCTGAAATTATCTGAAAGAAGAGCGATGTGACTTTTTTTCCGCTTATGCACAATGTAAAAAGGTAAGAAAGATGTGACTTTTTTTCCGCTCCATTACAATGGAAGGGATAAGAAAATAGGTTGTCACGTATTAAAAGCTCTCCAAATGAATTATTCTTGGCACAAACTGAAAAAAATTCACCAAATTAAATTTTTGAATTTCTCCGTAAATTTCGCACCAAATTTTACAAAATTTAAAATTTAGGCATAATTTGAGTCGTAGAATCGAAATATGGATAAAATATTCGTATGTTATTTCAGAAAAAGACACATTTTGTGTCAAAATACCTATATTAGAATAATGCTATATATAAATCTAATATATATCCTAAGTCGCGCTTTCGAAACATGAAAAACGCAATTTGAATTTCGTTAATCGGCCCGGTAAGACGGAAGATAAAGAACTGTAATATTTTTTTTTCGCACTGTACATAATTTTAGCGAAATTATATGTAAAATTTAAATACCTTTTGTTTAATGTAACATGAAAAAATCTGAAGAGACGAAGCTCTGCCGGAAAAGTAAGATTTCAGTGTAAACTGGCGGAATATCGCCAAGTTGGCTATTTTTTAGAGATCATTTGGCGACATTTTGGTCCGGTCCATAACTGATACCGTAAGTGAATAATTTGAGTTGAGCCTATATGTAACTGTAGCCGCATCGATCCTTTATATGTAACTTTAACCGTATATGCTTTCCAGTAATTTAGAGAAATGGAAGGTTCTAGAGCGATTAGCGAAAAACTATATGAGACCGGAGACTGAATCAGTTCTGAGTTTCTTCTTCAGCACTGATTTCGCAGTACTGAGAGATCTCCGTGAGATCTTCGCCTTTTAGATCGGCTTTGCAATCCGTTGTGTTTGTCGTTATTAATATTTTAGTGTTGTGCAGTTGGAAAGTTTAATACATTTGAGGCACAGAATTCGAGAGTTCTTTTTATACAAAAAGTCATGAAACTTCATTGTATGCCGAGATCCTTTTTTGATGCAAAAAGTCTTATTACGTACAAAATATATGGCCAGCCAAATATTTTGTGCCTTAAAAACGTTACTGCAATTGAAAAAAAGTGATTTATTTTTTCAGTTGCAAAAATAAAATTAAATTAAAAATCTTATTTTGAAACGCTGATGCAGATTTGATTGAGAAAGGAACAATCGGGAATGTAGGAGAAAGAAGTAAAAGATTTTTAACTTTCATATTCAGACCAAAGTTTATCAGTTGTTGACTACATAAATATCTTCAAAAGTTAAGCGATAAAGAAAGAGTTGTTGCATAAAAGAGGAGCATTTAATAGACATTTCTAACTAGAAGACAAACACATCAATGTAAAGTCAGATCTCTTTCGAATTATGCTCTGATAACATCAGAGCCTTGATTGTAGAATTCTTCTTCTCTTCAGATCGAAATCGATAGAGTTTTATTCAAAATCTTGGCAAATCCATGTTTCAATAATAATGGAAGCTGTTCTGCATTAATCACAGTTGCAACAAAAGATCTATGTATGTAATATTATAAACTATAAAGTATTGTTACAGATTTCGTATTTATTTAGCTATTTATTTAGAACTGTAATTAAAATTGTTTTATTTTCCCGTGCAACGCAGACAAATTTGAAGAGACAGCTACGTCGGAAAAGTCAAAATACAAGAGCGCGTGCAATTTAACATTTAATATTGCTGTTGCCATCCAGAAGAATCGAGGGAATAGATTGTACCAGAATGTTCGCGAGAATAATTGAAAAGCTTATAAAAGCCGAATTAAAACACCTCAGCTCAGTTGTTGTTGTTTTAAGCAAAATGTAGTGTTTACTTAATGCTGTTGTAGCGAATTCGCTGTGAGATCGAATTAGTTTCTCTGTTTTGAATTGAGTTTTGTTTAACGTTTGAGATATTGTGATAGTGTACGAATATCTCTGAGGAAATATTTCAGTATTTCATTTGATTTCTTGTGAAAAGAATACATTTTATTAACTTTTTAACGATTTGTGCATTCAATCCATTACGAACCCGTACGCGCGCAGCAGTGTTATTTTTTGCTAACAGTTGAGCTTTTATATTTATGCCCTATTCATTCTAGTTTATTTCACTCACTTCCTGAGGAGATATTTAAATGAGAGATAGATTAAACTGTAACCGCAATCAGGCTTTACGGGATTTTAATATTGTTACGAAATGCCCAGCTGCAGTAAGATAGCTCCTCCGCAAAGCGGATTTAGGGTTACTAGAAAGTGGCACTGAAACGCAAGGTTGCCAGATTTGGCGATAAAATTAGCGCTAGGCCATAGACGGAGCAAGAACATTCTAGAACGTATTCTTGACGGTTTTCCTCGAGAATATTCTCGAAGGTCGGGTAAAGCTATATGTACCCTACCTATATGCGAAGAAGAGAATCTTGAAGAGTGTGCTGAGTTTAGTAGTAATGTCTTGAGTTCAGGGATTTGCTGGAGAGCGATCGACCGAGTTGGGAGCTATATTTTAGTGCTTGTGAAGCTATCTTCACCGTTCTAGCCTGATAGCCTGCAGACTGTGTTGCTGTTTGTTTCAGCGTGTTTGTCGTAGTTTTTCGACGACTGCCCTGTGTAATACTGGCGAATATATTGTGTTTTGATTCTTCGTTAAGTGTTATTATCAATTACTCCAAATCCACGAACTCGCAAAACGCAACAATATTATTAATTGAAAAGAGCGATTAAAAACGGAGCTATATATTGCGAGAAATTCCTGTTGCCTTACTACTGCTGAGAATATTTGCGCTGTGTGTGTGCGTTAATTGAACAGAAAATTTTATCTTTTATAACTGTTTCAGTTAAATTTACAGTAAATAGAGATAAGAGTAAGAACCACATAGGCGTTCCCTTCAAGTGTTAGGTACCTTCAAATTCCCTTCAAGGCTCTGTGCGCTTGAAATTGTGCACGAACATGATTGTAGAAATTCTTTTTTGCGTTATCAGAGTTTGGTAATTTTAGTCAGTCATATTTTAAGCTATTAATCAAAATATGATTGCTGCAAATTATAAGTTGTTCAACCTTCAAGTTAAGTATGTACTTAGAATATTGGCTTTTAACTCTCTAAAGCAATAACTTGAATTACTCACGGCATGAAATAGCAGTTGCTTCAAAATGTTGTTAGTAAAGTTAAATGAAACGGCATTTTAAACTATTCATTTAACTCTGTAGCCAGCAAAATACTTTTACAGTATCAAAAGTAAATACAGGATTTTGTTACCATCGATTGGCAACAACATCTATTCATGCCGGATGCGCTTTAATTTAAACTGGAAGCAGTGACAAGCCTATAAGTGTTAATTCCACCTTCTTTTTGAAATGATTAAAAAATTCGTATAAAACCACAACAGTTCCAGTTTTACAGGGAATTTAACTTTCAATTTTTCAACTTCCGTGTACGGAGTAAAAGAAGTATTATAGTCATGAAAATTTTCTGTTTTTAAATTTCAACGAAAGTATCCATTTTGACCATTTCCGAACCATTTTGACTTTGGGGGGAGGGGAGGTAACATCTATACGTTCGGACAGAATAAAGGACTTTTTATTCCAAAACGGATTATAAAATGTATTCAGAACTAATTCAGAATGGATATTTTCCATGATGCGTGTATACACACTGCTCAGGTAGGGAAAAAAACAAAAAAAAGGACAGTTCTTTATCTGCCGTTCTACTGGGCCGATTGACGAAATTCAAATTGCGTTTTTCATGTCTCGAAAGCGCGACTTAGGATGTGTATTAGATTACATATAGCAGTGTTCAAATATAGGTATTTTGACACAAAATCAGACTTTTTCTGAAATACCATGCTAGGATTTTTCCATATTTCGATTATACGACTCAAATTATGCCTAAATATTAAATTTTGGAAAATTTGGCACGAAATTTCGGAGAAATTCAAAAATTTAACTTAGCGATTTTTTTTTAAATTTGAGTCAAGAATAATTCACTTGGCGAACTTCTTAAGACATGGCAACTTATTTTCCTTCCCTTCCATTGTGCAGGAGAGGGAAAAAAGTCACATCGTTCTACTTTCAAATAATTTTAAGTGCGTAAACCGCATTTTCTTTATTATCGCTTTCAACAAATATGCCAAATTTCAAAACGCGCCAAGATATAAATTCATGTATACCTTCGTGAATTTTGAACAAAAAGCTCTATTTTTTGCAGGTATGCTTAGAAATACATCTAATTTAAGATGATTGTAAAACTTTTATAGGTTATAATTCAAAATGTTTTTCGAAAAATTTATAAAAATATTTAAAAATAAATCATAAAAAATGGGCTAATTTTATTTGAAATGAATCTAAATTTCCAAACATGAAAGAAAGAATCAAGTAAGTTTGATAAAAAAGAGATATTAATAAATATATATCAAATTCAATTAACATTGAGGAGCTAAAATTTTGAGAGCTAATTTTTTAAAAACTCCTCGCGCGATTTTTACATAATTTGGCAGTTTGGCATGATTTGAGTCGTAAAATCGAAATATGGAAAACAATTGGCATGTCATTTCAGAAAAGTCCGATTTTGTGTCAAAATAACTATAGTTGAACAATGCTATATATAAATCTAATACATATCCTAAGTCGCGCTTTCGAGACATGAAGATCGCAGTTTGAATTTTGTGAATTGGCCTAGTAGAACGGGAGATATAGAACTGTCCCATTTTTTTTCCCAGTGTACGTCTCCATAATTAAAAAAAAAAAAATAATAGGCGTAGAACGTTGAAATTTTCTATATTAGACTGCTGTAACATCTAGTTGTACACCTCCCTTTTTATTGCAATCGGCAATACCAAACGTATATATATATATATGTATATACTACATACATACCCACACTCCCTTTAAACCACGTAAAAATCTTTACCCAGTGTTTATTTTTGCAACTGTGTTTATTTTTTCTACCTACAGAAATGATTTAAAGGACGGAAATATTCGTATTTGGGCAATTTCAAATTAAAAAAAAATAACTTTTGACAAATAACTAAATTAATGATTTTTAACTTAATCCTATTATGAAATACCTTACAGGAAGTCTTTCCGAGGTTTTATTATTTTCTGTTGAGAATACCTTATCTTTTCAAAATAGAAAGTATTGTTACTTGAAGTAACTATTTGTTGCAAACTTCTTGCGCAAGCAAAATAGTTAAATAAATTAACAGCTATGGTTTGAATAATTAAGCCTTGAGTTATTCTCCACGTGGCGTTAATTTACAAATAAGTAACATAACAGTAAATTATTTATCAATCATACAGATTTTGCGTTTTCAAGAAATCATTTTATAGTGGCTCGTATATCTCTTCGGAGATATGAGTGTTAGAAATTTGTCAGGCAAAAGAAATCTACTAGACACAGGGCCGGAGTTAAACCTTTTGTCGCCCAATACAATTTCTGCAGTTCCTAAATTCTGTTCTTAGTTCCTCCCTTAAATTCTGAACATTTTGCTATTCCTCTAAATTTTTTGCTTGATGTTTCTCTAAATTCTAAAACTTTTTCCCCCCCTAAATTCT
Organism: Stegodyphus mimosarum; assembly: GCA_000611955.2. Classification (NCBI taxonomy): domain Eukaryota; kingdom Metazoa; phylum Arthropoda; class Arachnida; order Araneae; family Eresidae; genus Stegodyphus; species Stegodyphus mimosarum. Next base: position 305,493 of record KK112498.1, on the reverse strand, counting down.
GCCTCCCGCTGCAGTTTTATCGATTGCAGTTGCTCTGGCGCCAGCCCTGACTAAGTATTAAAGAAACGCATCGAAATATTTTTACATACACTGTTAGTTACCTGTTCCAAACCTTTCTTTGGCAAAAAAAAGTGTTTAAAACGCTTTCAAAATAGAACTATTCATTCAAAAAGTACTAAAAATGAACAAATAAAAAAATTCGGACATAGAAAAGTTTGGCTAAATTTTTTTTCAGATGAATATTTTTGTTATTTTTTTTATTTTAAATAAACATACTTCAAGAGAATTATTATCTGCAGTTTTGAGAAATAAGCTCTTACACATATTATTTTGGTATTTCATATTAAAAATTAGTATGAGAAGGGGGAATGGAAATGAGCATGCTTGCTAGAAATAAGAAAAAATTCTGTTAGATATTTAACCTGCCAGCAATGTCTAGTATAGAAAATTCGACTCTTTAATACTTTGAAACAAAAGATATTGGGGGGGAAACAATCTGAGTGGTCATAAAATCTAGGTCACATTTCAAGATAACACCAAAGAATCAAGAGATTTATCCTGCAGAAAATCAAGGAAAATCCAAACTTAGATCTGTAAAAGATGAAGCTGAGTTCGAAGAACGATTGGCAGTGAGCGTTAATTTTAAAACTATCTGATGAGACCTGGGGGGGGGGAGTATAGCTGATGAGATGATGATTCCAAGGGGACTTCATCACGTTTGATGACTCTGATAAGGGAAATTCGTCATGTCTGAGGGACTATCTGATGAGTATGTGAATATGGCTGATGAGAAGATGAGTTCAGATGAGATGTAACTCATCTTATCTGAATGAGTTTTATAACGGAAGATTCATAATGTCTGAAAAATCGCCTTATACACGGACTTGATAATCCAGTCTCAAGAAAGACTTCTTCACACGCAAGCAATACAAGGAAATTAAGCCTGGCGTTTTCAAAATCCAGAGTAAGCAATGATTATTCTCATTAGCATACTGTAATATTTGCTAAATTAGTATGTCTGGATCAGAAGAGTGAAATACTGGGCTAAAACTGGATTCAGAAACTTTGCTGCCTATTGTTAAATACGGAGCTGAAGACATAAGGACGTAAAATGTTCCCTGGCTTAATTCTTCAAAATGATTGTAGTGGATTATTTCTTTTAGTTTATTAATACAATTTATACTGTACGTGTGTACACTGCGCAAAGAAAAGGGGGGGCAGTTCTATATATCCAGTTCTGCTGGACCTATTGACGAAATTCAACTTGCATTTTACATGTCTCGAAAGCTTGACTTAGGATATGTGTTAGATTCTTTCACTGTTCTAATATAGGTATTTTGACACAAAATTGGACTTTGCCTGAAATGACACGCCATTTTTTTTTTCATATTTCGATTCTACGACTCAAATTTTGCCAAACTGTTTTGTAAAAAGTTTGAATAATTTGTAAAAATCGCGCGAGTAGTTTTTAAAAAATTCTCTCTCAAAATTTAGCTCCTCAATGTTAATTGAATTTGATATACTATATTTATTAATATCTCTTTTTTTTATTAAACTTACTTTATTCCTTCTTCCAGAATTCGAAACTTAGTCCAAATATAATTAGCACATTTTGTATTTTTAAATATTTTTTATACATTTTTCGAAAATATGTTTGTATTATAGCGTATAAAATATTTAACATCATCTTAAAGTAAATGTATTTGTAGGCACATCTGCAAAACATTAGAGTATTTTATTCAAAATTTTTTAAAAAATATACATGAATTTACACATTGGCGAGTTTTGAAATTTGGAACAGTTATTATAAGCGGTAATAACGAAAATGTGGTTTACGCACTGTCGTAAAATTATTTAAAAGAATGAAGGATGAACCTTTCTTCCGCTCGTGCTTTAATGAAAAAAAAGAAAGTAAGTAGACTGCCATAAATTAAGAATTTAGCAAGTGAATTATTCTTGTTTCAAACTGAAAAAAATACGCCAAGATAAATTTTTAAATTTCTCCGTAACTTTTGCCCTAAATTTTACAAAATTTAATATTTAAGCATGATTTGAGTCGTAGAATCGCAATATGGAAAAAAACTGGCATTTCATTTAAAAAAAACTCCGATTTTGTGTCAAAATACCTATATTAGAACAATGCTTTATAAATCTAATATATATCCTAAGTCGAGAACATGAAAAACACAATTTGAATTTTGTCAATCGGAGCAGTAGAACGGAAGATAAAGAACTGTCCCATTCTTTTTTTTCTCTCAGTGTACATGCTCTTTGGGGGTCGTATGAGGTTTAACCTGGGCGTACTAGCTAGTATCCGTATTTAGAAAGCCTCAGCAGCAGGGAACATAAGTTATCTTCACGGGGCTAGAACCTTCAGTTATTTGGTAGTAGGTTCACGTTCGACGCGGACCATACTGGCACTGCCTTGTCTGCGCCTTGGATTAAAGTCGCTACACGTTAAATATTGAATGCTGTTCTCGGGGTATCGTCCCCGTCGGTCTCATCGGGGAGACTGATGTAATCATGGTTTCGACTGGTTTTTGGTTGTTGGTTGCCTTGAGTTGTGTCATTTCAATTTCGGCTTTCCTGTCTCTCGCTCTTGGGGTACTGAAGGCGATTGATGTAGTTAATGTCCTAGCCCCAACTTTGGCTGCCAGTTGGTGGCGTGGTCGCCTTGACGTTGATAAATACTAACTTGATTTTGTCTTTGACCTGAAGCATGCTGGGGTGATTGGTGTAGTCGATGCCTTTGATCTGCGACTTTCAATGTAGCTTTGCTGTCTTTAACTCGGGGCATTCAGCGGGATCGCGCCTTCTTGTAATGCTCTGGAGCTTAGTATAAAATCGTGTAAGGACATTAGCCTGGGTCTGAGTTTCGTCTGTAGCGTACTGTGCCTATAAATATGTACAACCAACCGGATGCTGGAAGATATCTTTTCAAAACCAACATAGCGCCACTGCATTTGCTTCAAGCTCTCTTTCAGCTTGTGCCCTCTTGGCGGCGGTTTTTCTCAATGCCATCTATCGGCGGACTACAGTGGCTTGGGAAGGTTTAAAAGCATCTGATATTGAAAATTTTGTTTGTGAAAAACGTTATGAAATTTAATTTTATAAAACGCTACAAACTAGTATAAAAATATAAAGATTCTGAGGAGAATCCTTAAATGTACTTGGAAAATGTTGCGATGAAAAATATATTTAAGCTATATCAGATTCGAAAGGATCACCTTCGAAAAGATTTAATCATCTTCGAAATGATTAAATCCTTGCAAAGATGCATGTTGTCAACTAAAGACAAAATAAGGAAACGTATATCTATATAAAATCCCAACTGAAAGTAATTTGATGAAGTAATAAAAATGCTTTCGAACCATTCCTGTGAGAAAACATTAATTTAATTCCTTCTGAAACGTAAGAAAAATATGATTTTAGAGAAAGAGCATCGAATTAAATATGAAATACTTTCTGTTTGCTTAATTTTAGTCCAAAGTGACAATTTGCCGAGAAGGAATATTAATTTCGTTTTGGCATTTTGCGTTGATTCACTACAAGCGTTGTTTCACTTTCCAAATTGTTGCCACCAAATATTATCGCCCTGTATTATATTTAAAGAAGTTAAATGTTAAAGAATCTGCATAAATGTGTGCATGTGTCTCGAAATGTGATAAAACAACGGCATCTAGAGCCATCAAATTTGAATAACGTAATCTTCCTGCGAATATGGGCATCTGGAAGGCCAAATTTGTTTTATTATCGATTTCGTATCTTGTAAAACTTGAACGAATTTTTGATTAACAAACTCAAGGATTTCAAAGCGAGGAATGGCAACGTTGTACAGCAAAACATTTTTATCTCTAGTGCGCGAGAATGTGTATGTATGGGAAATTCTAAAGATAGCTCAGTTTCAAATTATTTTGTGATATTGTTCTTTAACTGAAGTTTATGGTTTAAGTGCGAAGAACATGATATTTAATAAATGAAGACAACATTTTTGTGTTAAAAACACACAAAATGTTTTCTTAACATTTAATGTTTTTTTAACATTTTGTGTATTTTCTTAACACACAAAATGTTAAAAAAACGTCCCTTTGGACGCAATTTAAAATATAAAACCTTTCAGATTTTTTTTAATAATTATTTACTGCGTGTTCGATGTATAAAATGAGTTCAATTGCAGTACTTTCTGAATAAATTACTTTGTTTTAAGAGACGTTTTAATTTTTTTTTTCAAAAAAAAAAAAAAGCAGATTTGTAGACATGTAAAAGAAAGTACATGGGAAAAAACTGGGAAGACATGTCTTTAATATTTAGTAGATATCTTTTGCAAATAAGTTTCAAAACCACAATTATCTGAAGACAAATTCGCGACACTGTAAATAACATGATCTACTTTTTTTAATTGCAGACGATCTCTCAAGCCTAAAACAAATAGAACTCTCATAACTGTTCTAAAATTGTTTTATATATGTATTAAATTATGCATATTCATGTCAGATTGTAGTTCTTTTTAACCAAACGATTTTTATAATTTTTAAAATTTAAGAATACTTTTTTTAACTTTTCTGAATTTTAATGGCAGACTCTTCGAATGGCTAGACTGTAACTGGATTTCTTCAGATTGGATTTTTTTTAATTTCTGAGTTAGTTTAACTCTTTGAAGCAATGTTCTATAAAAATACAGGTAACTGTTTTCTGAAAAATAGAATCACCTTGGACTAGGGATAAAATACACTCCTATTAAATGTATTTAAAACTTTCATTTAATCATGCTAGAAGTTTCGTTCTTTAAAACAGCGTATGATAAAAAAAATTACACAAATTTGGCATAATTTGCCTCAAGATACAGCTTTCTCAACTGCCTTTCCGTTTAAAATAACAAAAAATATAAAGCATCAACACACAGTTTTTACCTCCATTTTCATCAAAAGCTAAATAACTCAGAGAAAATTTTGTTTGAAACTGCTGCGGTTGCAACATGGATGTGGTATACGTGACCAGAAAAATATTCGAAAATATTGCACCATCTTGCGGCTCCCTAAGTGCCACTCAAATCATTGCCATGACGACAAAAAAACCTTATAACCTGTGCTTACGATGAAAATATCCCTGGAGGTGCTAACGGAGAAAGTTCTTTTATAGTCTGAATCATCTTTATTCCCTTGCTTGTGAGTATTTATGTTGCCACTTTGGAAGACCATAATTTATAATAAAAACGTCGGCTATTTTGACTGGAACTAACTTGCTCTATATATTTTAACTTTAAGCTATTTAATTTATATTTTTTCCGTATGAGGTATTTGTCAAGATAAATAATCATTTTCCAGAAATACGTCAGAAGTATTTTTTATGTTTTACTTTATAAAAGTATCTTCTGCAAAACATATTATGCTAAGTCACGTAACTTTTAATATACTTTTCATATTCTTTATTTAAATATGATATCTACCTTAAATTATTCAACTGACTTCCGATTGAATAAAACGCCGAAAAACTTTTAAACAGAAACAAAAATCTTAATATTTTAAAAGAATTCTAATTAAAGTTATCATTAAAATTTATCTAATCATGGAACCTTCGTCTGAATTTAAACATATTGTTACGGATTTTGTATTTATTTAGCTATTTGTTTAGAATTGTAATTAAAATTGTTGGAAATTGCTGGGAAGAAATGCGAAAGAAAATCCCAGAAATATTAAATATAATATGATCTAGTAAAGATATTCGAATAAACCTTTCTAAATGAGCTAAAAAACGTGACCTTTATTTTTTCAATGATCAGACTTTGCTTAATCCAGAGAGAGAAAAAAGTGTTTTTTAATCTAATGGCGGGAAATTGCATATTCAGCACTGGCCACTCCTAAGGCCAGAAATCGTGGCCATTGTGGAGGCATCTAATAGGCGGCCACAGCTGCCTCTTTTTGAAGGGACAGATAGTTACAACCATGCCTGGGAAGAAAGAATAATCTATGAAAATTAACTCATTCTGAGAGATTTATTGTATTTTTTAGAAAATAAATATCTTCTTAAATATGTATAATATAATCGCAGAAGTACATCCACAAGGAACCATGGAACCTTCGTCTGAATTTAAACATATTGTTACGGATTTTGTATTTATTTAGCTATTTGTTTAGAATTGTAATTAAAATTGTTTTATTTTCCCGTGCAACGCAGACGAATTTGAAGAAAAAGCTACGTAGTAGAATGCATTTAATATTTAATAAGTAAGTATTTCCTAATTGCTGTTGCCATCCAGAAAAATCGACAAAATAGATTTTACCATAATGTTCTAGTGAATAATTAAAAAGCTTATAAAAGCCGAATTAAAACACCTCTGCTCAGTTGCTGCTGTTTTAGCTGATTGTAGCGCATTCGCTGTGAGATTAGATAAATTTAAAATAAAGCAAAATTCGCTTTCGGTAGAAAAGAATTTTGACGTAATGACTTTAAAATCAATTTCATTTAACTGAATTTAATTTTAGCATTTTTCTGAAATTTGCGCTGTCTAAGATTCAGTTTTATTTTGTTTATCACTGTTTGATATTATATATATATATATATATATATATATATATATTTATATATATATTCACTTGGCACTCTAATCGTACCTATTCAAAAGCATTTATATTTCTGTTACTTTTGCGATAGAAAGAGAGCAGCGAAACAGCGTCTTAGCAAGAACTGGGTCAGGAGAAAAAGTGCGCAGTAAACCAATATCACAGCTTATTAAAAGAAAGTTTCAGTTTAAGTTCCGAATTAGTTAGATCTTCAGCGTTATGCAAGTCATATGATGTGCATTGATTTATAAATAACGTAGTCCAGAGAAAGTTATTTTTACAGCAAAGAGGGGGAATTAAGGAGTTATTGCTTCAAAAACAGGCAAATCGACAACCTTGTATTCGGCGTAGATTTTATGAAATCCCAATCGATTTTGAGGGCAACTGGTTCCCCTTCAGGAGCAAAAA
>KK112498.1:274637-298498 GCA_000611955.2 Stegodyphus mimosarum | reverse complement strand
CAGTGGAAGAGCGGATAGCGCCATCTGTCGGTAGAAATAGTAACGAAAAATGAAGGGTTAAGTTAGTAGAATTTTGAAGACATTATGCAAGACTGGACTGGAATTGAAGTCATTGACTAAAGAGGATAAATTTTTTGAATGTGAAAAGCTTCAAAAAAATCCAATTCCCTCATAGAACCAGCTTTCTGGATAATTTTAACAGAACCAAAATCAAAATCGTGATTGAATTTCCAACTATGAATATCTACTGAAGATTTGTTAATTTCCCCTTTTCGGACGTAAGTTGGAAATTCAATCACAATTTTGATTTTAGTTGGAACACAAGAGCATTCTCTTGCGCTACAATAACCACAGCTCGTGGTGATGCAAATAAAGAGAACGGACAATTGAAAGTAAACGTTAAACAGTAGTCTAAGACTGCGCAATTAAATTAAGCTAGAAGCTGGCTTAATAAATTTATCGGGGCATCCGATATCGCAGGGAGCATAAAGTATCGGGAGGACCCGCAAAGCCGAATAACTACAATTACTAGAGCTCACAGAAATTAATTACGTAGCCCGAAAATACCAGAAGCACTCTTTCTTTCAAAATCCAAAAACCTCAGCTTAAATACTCAAACTAATTTGCATTCTGGTGAGTAATACAGAAAAAAGAAGTTAAGTAAAGACCAAAATCATCATAACTGGTAAATTTAAAATAATCTTAGAATATAATAAATGTGTTTTTAGTTTTATATCCAGCAAGTCTAGATATTTCCGAAACTTTGAAATAGGAGAAATACACAACACAAATGCAGCGCAAAAAAGTGAGTGACGAAATCTTGGTATCGGCGTTTTAGAGGAAGTGAAGGATAAGCAACAGAATCATGTTTATGAAGGTCACCTTTGGCCTTCTGTTAAGCAGAACGTGACTTAAATTTCATATCGGCAGAAATTGCTGGGAAGAAATGCGAAAGAAAATCCCAGAAATATTAAATATAATATGATCTAGTGAAGATATTCGAATAAACCTTTCTAAATGAGCTAAAAAACGTGACCTTTATTTTTTCAATGATCAGACTTTGCTTAATCCAGAGAGAGAAAAAAGTGTTTTTTAATCTAATGGCGGGAAATTGCATATTCAGCACTGGCCACTCCTAAGGCCAGAAATCGTGGCCATTGTGGAGGCATCTAATAGGCGGCCACAGCTGCCTCTTTTTGAAGGGACAGATAGTTACAACCATGCCTGGGAAGAAAGAATAATCTATGAAAATTAACTCATTCTGAGAGATTTATTGTATTTTTTAGAAAATAAATATCTTCTTAAATATGTATAATATAATCGCAGAAGTACATCCACAAGGAACCATGGAACCTTCGTCTGAATTTAAACATATTGTTACGGATTTTGTATTTATTTAGCTATTTGTTTAGAATTGTAATTAAAATTGTTTTATTTTCCCGTGCAACGCAGACGAATTTGAAGAAAAAGCTACGTAGTAGAATGCATTTAATATTTAATAAGTAAGTATTTCCTAATTGCTGTTGCCATCCAGAAAAATCGACAAAATAGATTTTACCATAATGTTCTAGTGAATAATTAAAAAGCTTATAAAAGCCGAATTAAAACACCTCTGCTTAGTTGCTGCTGTTTTAGCTGATTGTAGCGCATTCGCTGTGAGATTAGATAAATTTCCTCTGTCTTGAATTGAGCTCTATTTAACGTTTGAGATACTGTGATATTGTAGAAATATCTCTGAGGAAATATTTCACTATTTTGTTTTATTTCTTGTGAAAAAATAAATTTTATTAACTTTTTAATGGCTTGTGTATTCAATCCATTACAATCCCTTACGTACGCAACAATATTTATTTTCGTGGATTGCTAAATATTCCATTCAGATCACTTGCTAAAGGCATTTTACTGATTACGTTCTGGTAAAGAATGGAATAGAAGACTTACAATGCAAATTGACAAAAACTGCAATAGTTTAGGAAATATTCTTTGTAAAGACAACAAAAGCGATACCCACCTTTTTGTTATAACATGTCTTTCAAATATTCTCAAAATATTTGGAAGAATGTAGATTGGTCAGTCATGACGGAAATTATCGCCACAAAAATTAGACAGTATGTGGATACGAATCTCCGCTTGTGAACGTAAACAGCAAGTACTGTTCGCCAACAGAAAAATAAAGACCATAAACCCCGTATTTGCAAAATCTATATTAAGCAAACCTTTATCATATTCTAACAAAGTTATGATTTCAGGCTAGTCAAAATGTAGTATATTTGGGTGCAATGGATGACAGAGCTCAAAGGCAGAATATAATCCGAATCTCAGCAGTAGACCTGTTTTGGGGATGTTTCGCTGCTTTAACTTTTTCAGGAGGTAATATGAATCAATATTGTTGAGAAATGCCCAGCCGCGATAAGATAGCTTCTCCGCAAGGCGTATTTAGGGTTGCTAGTAAATGGCAAGGGAAGGCAGGGTTGCCGTATTTGGCACGAAATCGCCCATTATTCGAACGAATTTTTAACGATTTGGCCCAGAATGCTCTCGAAGGCATGCCAAAGGCTATGCCTGCCTGTAAGCGGAGTAACAGTCTGGTGTCAAAGTGTCTCGTCAGGGTATCACGCGTTGGTGCATCAAGAGTGCATTGTTCAGACTGTCGAGTGTATCGTCGACTAACTGTGAGCTAATAGTAGGAATTTAAAAAAAGAAACAGTTTTTCACAGACTATTCAATATTTCTCATTCAATTAATTCAGTTCTCATTTCGCGACAAGGAAAAAATACATAAAAACTCAAAATATCTGTATTAAAAATTAAGAAGCAAATCTTAAACACTTATTTCCTGGAATAAATTCCAGAATGGATTAAGCATGATTTAATTCACAATAATAAAAGAAGGCGTTATCTTTGTTGATGCGAACTTTAGTTTCTCTAGATTGGCAACAAATCCACTATTCTGCTAAGTTTCTGTAAAGAAATATGTCTCCTTTCATAAACATAATTAGGCTTAGCCGCACTTAAACAAATTTTAAACTGTTGATAGTTCTACAAATATTGCATGCAGATTTACTAAGCCACAAAAACCTTAACCGGAAGATAAGAACAACTAATTCAATCATTTTTAAAGCAAAAAATGCACAATTTAAAAGCATATAAGAATAAGGAAACTGAGCTCACTGAACGGAGTAACAGAGGGAATATATATAGATATATATACCGACATACTGGTGCTGTCGATTACAACGAAAATAGGAGATGCACATTTACATGTTATAGCAGTTCTTTATACGAAATTTCAACGTTCTGAGGCTACTCTTTTTTGAGTTATGCGAGATGCATACATACGTACGTACGTACGCACAGACACCAAGAAAAAAATCTTTTCAGAAACAATTTTAAATCAGTTTTTTAACTTTTCGGAAGAAAGGAGTCCTTTATTCTGTCATCACATACAGATGTCACTCAAAAACATCGTTAAATTGCATTCGATAGCCGTCAAAACGGATATTTTCGTTGAAATATGGTATCCGGAATTTTTCGTGATTACAATACTTCCTTTACTTCGTAGAAAGAAGTAAAAATACTTTGAAGTTCTAACATGATAACGGTCCAAATTTGTAATGACATAGATGCTAAGTCAGAATTCAAAATTTTTAAATCTTTGAACGTGTTGCCATATACTTACTACTAAATTCATAAATTAATCATATTTAAACTCTTAATGCTATTCAAATATTTTAATTAAAATCTCAAAATTGAAATATTTTACGATTTCTAAGCATGTGAGCTGGATGTTACTAAAGCACAATATTCTTAATGCGAGTTTGAATTTAGAAATGTCGATTCGACTGTTTTAATTTTTGTCTTCTTGACAAAAAAGAACACTAGAAGAATTAAATGTCAGCCAGTAATCTGTTTTCCACAACCCGTGCTATATTCATCCAAGATGACTAACTGGCAACAATTGTACCGATGCACCTGACAATATTTAACAACGCACTCGATTTCCCTCGCAACACATCTTTATGAGTTATTTTTATCTTCAAAGAATGAGGATAAGTCTTGAAGTTAGTAGAACAGATCGATTTAATTTTAAGCCATGATTTCATCTTATTCTCTGGACCAGATTTCAAAAATTGCATCTACAAGAAAAATTCTTACATTTTTGCAATTTGAGGGATCATTTCATTTTAGGATTCTTTTTACATTGCAAATGTTTAATAGAACTGATGACAGCTTCTAATACTCAACAACTGGTGTTAAAAGTTTACCATTTCAGCTGTGTTTCATAAAACATTGCAAACGATTTTGTTAACGTTTCCAAAACACAAAACGTTATGCCAACAATTCAGGTAGAATTAACTGTGTGCTTAAAATTGTAATATGCATAAAATAGTTCATGTTAAAATGTGGCACATTTATACAGGTATATAAAATAACATTTTTATGCGGCTACTTTTTAACTTAGTTCCTCTTGTTTAATCTTGAAAGAATGATGATTTCACAGTTACATATATTACACTGATTAAATGGAATAATGTTTTCTAAGCTTAAAAGAAGAAATTTTCTTTCCTTATTATTTCCCAGTCTTAGGGAAAATTAAATGACTAGAATGTAATCATACATATACGCAGCTCTCCAAAATATATTATATTCTTTCTACAATTTTTATAACATTCTAGTTTTTCAGCATATTGTGTAGAACTGTCACATTACCTCATACATGTTATAGTGGTGTAAGTGGTTATCATGTTCAGCTAGCTAGTTAGAAGATTCGTGGTTGGAGTCTCGGGAAGGCACATTAATTTCTCATGTTTCTAATCCAAAATACCCGATGATATCTGTATTATATTTTTAATTTATAAAAACATTTTTATTATGTTAATTATTGATTTTAAAAATTCTGATGCAACACATCTTTCTAACGTATTTATCTAACATTTCACAGCTGCTATCTAACGAAACGACCATCTTGAACAGTTTTATCTTCCACATGTTCATGAACACGTCTTGTTTTTGGCGCCCGTTCTATAACCTTGACTCGGGTGATATTTTTACTCTTGTTATTTCAACAATAATATTTCGGGTGTAAACAAATTCATTTGTACCTTTGTGACAAATGCTTCTAACACCTCTACTTAAACACAGGTAGCGCATTTCTGAGAAATAATAATAATGTTAATCGTAGATTTTTCATAAAATAATTTATAGCACATAAATTCATTTTTGGTGGTGCTTTATTACAGATTCGATATTCTTTTGTGTTTATGTGTTCGATTTTGAGCTTCTACTGCTACTTTGTTTACCAAACACCTCGCAATTTCCCTCTATTCAGAGTTACGTATAGTAAAATATCAGCATTCAGGTTGTTAAGGTAAAATAACACGCCGAACAAATATTAATTTAAATAACAAAAATCAGCGTTACATTTGCAAATTTTCATAAGACTAGTTTCGGTGGTTTTACTGAACCATCATCCTCAGCTGCTAAAGCGCAGTTGTGAAAATTTGCAAATATAACGCTGATTTTTGTTGTTTGACTTCTAAACTAATATTGAGGTTGTTGCTGAAACAGAATTCGAAGCCGGAATATCTCGCCGTTATTTGCGAACCACCAATAATATCTCGTACACTCTCCAATATTTTATCCGACTTCCCATTGCTTTCGTTACACCTCTCTTCCTTCGATATAATCATTGGCTATTGCATGTCAAGTGATGTCTAAATTTTAACACTTGCTGAGTTTAAAAGCAACGGACAAAACCTATTTCTTGTCTACTTCTCCTAGCTGCGGAATCCCTTCTTCTCTTCCTTGCTGTTTTCCAGAGATACACGCTCACTCACTGTGAAGTGCCCTTCGAACCTAATTTCATGGAGCCTGAAACACGACGCACCAGCTGTGCGATATCTCTGGCATAAAGTGGAACTTGGATTTATCTCTTGCCAAAGAAATGCCCTTTCTTACTCTCCAAAGTTTCTCTCAGTCAGATCTTAAGAGATGTTCTTTCCAATATGTAGGCTTGTCAGAGTAATCTTTGAGCTCAGTCTCTAATCTGAGACCAATTCATATCTTCTTGAGATTGACTGGTCAGCTTCTCCAACATTTGCAAATGCTAAACGTCAACTTAGTCCAAGAAACAGCAGAGATTTGAACTCCAAATCCAAACTGTCAGAAATTCGTGCCTCCATCCTAGAAGTAGCATAGCCATGATTCGAAATCTCTATTCACACAGATTGATAACATTTTCAGAATGATGAGTACTACCAAAACCACCAAATGACTGGAAAAGAGAACTAGCAAGCATGATGACATCCTCATTACTCCAAACCCCGGAAATATGGTGAGAGAAGCACCATGTCTTGAGGAAAATCCTTCACTCATCGCAGATGTCCCCTATCCAGCAGAAAATTCTACTCCCTCCACTGAAGTACTGAATAAAATTTAGCAGCCAGACGAAGGCTCACAGTCAGTCAATCAGCAATGCTTCTCGAGAAATTTCTCACTTCAAATTAAAGAACCCTCTTACAGTAACAGACAAGAAACACACCTCGAATACTCTTTTAGAGCTTTCTAAGGCTGCAATTATCTCAAACTTTATAACAAAAAGAAGTGAAACTCAGAATATCATTTTGACATTCAAAGTGAGGATTATAACAATTACGGGAAAATAATTGTTGTCTTTGTACTACTACTTTCTTTTACCTGAGGGAACAAATCTGAAAGTTGGGCTGAGGGGAATCCTTTCAAGGCATTCATTGGCATTATTCACAGCGACTGACTGCAAACGTTTTGAAGTCCTGAAAAGACAAAAACTCGTGAAAAGAAGCGTCAGCCTTCAAGAATAGACGCCACTGCTCCCGGCCGTTCTATCCAAAAGAGGCACTTCCAGAACTTATAATTTAAATTTTATGATGTACCCTGTAACAGCCAGGTCCATTATAATGCAACTGTTGCCAATAGTTTCATCACCTGCAATCGTCATGCCATCAACCCTCTCGAAGTATTTCAAGTGTGCCAACGATCACGAATCTCCTAATTGCCTGCTTCATTTGAACACAAAGAAATTTGAGGACAGAGAGTTCAACAGTGAAACCCACCTTGTCCAGAAGCAGCTGAAACCACTGTAAAACTTCAGCAGTCTATCACAGAGGCTAGAACATCATGCAGTAACTTATAGGTTTGCTCACGTTTCTAACCGAAGACGGTACTAAGCTCACTAATTAGCAGTATCAGAGTAGCGTAGATCAATTGTGTCTGCTTGCCTTTTTGATCAGACTTTTAAAAAAAGGATAGTTTCCTATTATAAAGATTTTATATTTATTTTCCTATTTAATCCACAGTATTACGAATCATTTAATATCATATTTTGCATTATTCCAGTAAGGAACTCCTTGTAGTTTCTCCTTCCTTTAACAAGGATGAATCCATGCAGTAGTGAAACCACCTGCTCAATGAAGATAAGCAGCATGAGGTAGGTGGCAGAGGCAAATACTTTGCAGCGTGATACGCTGGAGGGCGACCTCTCCGCAAAGCTTTTCCTTTAGGAGATTTTCTTTCTTTACTTAACTTTAAGCATTTATTTAGAACTTTCTCACTTTGCAGTACATTTAGGATATTTTTACAGCCAGATGAGCAATTACTCTCCATCGTCACTTTCGAAATTAATCATTTTTGTGGCTCTATCACTTTTTAAATCAAAAGTCAATTATCTATATGACTTTTCAGATCAAAACTCGATTATATAAACTATACATGTAGAAGCTGGCCATTCTGGTGATTTTACAATCGCTAATTGAATGGACATTGTTGCAAAAATACTTCAATTCTATGATTGATATAACATTTATAAGGTATTTTCTGCCTTCTTTATGCATGTTTTGTGGTGTAATTGGAAGCACATTCGACGCGTATTCGAGAGGTCCAGGGTTCGAGTTCCGGCCGAAATGTATTGTACATTTTTCACATCTCCAGCGTAAAAAAGAACTTAATGTCTTTTCTCTATAAGTGGCACGCGAACTAAAAGGTGCTGGGTGATAATTTGTCACCACCAAGATTTGGCGATGGGGTCTCCTCATCCTCAGTCGTCCTTTAAAAGGGTGAGTATATAAGGTATTTTCTCCCTCCTTTCCGCATGCCTTCGAGGTGTAGTTGGAAGTAAACTCGATGATTATTCCAGATGTCCAGGGTTCGAGTCCTTGCGAGGGCACTGCACATTTTTCACGTTTCTTACTGTTAAAAAAAACTTAATTATTTTACTTGTTACACTCAACCAGTTCACTGTGTTTGCATCAACAGAGGTTGTTTTTACATTTTTAGAACGATTTCGGGGCTGTTTATTTAATATTTAAAATGTAAAGAATACTTTTTTTTCAAATCTGTGGAGTTAGGTACTGATATCAATTTCTCTTTTAACTCGCTTTCTGAATCCACCAGTCGTGGTGGGTTTGCGCTTAGAAAGAACACATTTCAAGAGACCAAAGGCACAATAAGATGAAACGTGAAGAGACTTGACAGATACACGTTGAAAAGATTTATATACGATACGTATAACTGTTTTCATTTTTTCTAGGAATGCAATGGCACTTTTCGAAGTATGATTCACTTTCTCTCTCTCTTTCTCTGTCTTTTTTTCCCAAAGGAGCGTTTTCTCAGAAGGGCTATTAATTTCGTTTTGGTATTT
This sequence comes from Stegodyphus mimosarum, assembly GCA_000611955.2. NCBI lineage: Eukaryota > Metazoa > Arthropoda > Arachnida > Araneae > Eresidae > Stegodyphus > Stegodyphus mimosarum. The sequence continues at coordinate 289,825 of KK112498.1, read as the reverse complement.
TGCTTCGATTCACTTTCTGCGTTGATTCACTTTTCAAACTGTTGCCATCAACTATTACACCCCTGTATTATATTTAAAGAAATTAAATAATGAAGAAGCTGCATAAATGTATGCATGTTTTTCACATTGTGATAAAAACAACAGTACCTAGAGCCATCCAATTAATTTTGAATAACGTAATCCTAAACCGAATATGAGCATCCGGGAGCCCTATTTGGAACTTGGAATTTGTTTTATTATCTATTTCGTATTTTGTCAGACATTGAAGAATTTTTGATTAACAAATTCAACGATTTCAAAGCGAGCAGTGGGAACACTGTACGAGAAAAAAAACCTTTTTCTCTCCAGAGCAAAGCGCGCGAGACTGTGTATCGGAAATTCTAAAAATATACTCATTTTAAAATTATTTTGCGATATTGCTGTTGAACTTAATTTTATGGTTTAAGTGCTAAGAACATGATATTTAATAAATGAAGGCAACCCACAAAACGTTAAAGAAACGTTCCTTTGAGCGTAATGTAAAACCTGAAAGCTTTCAGACTTTTTTCTCATATATTATAAAGAGGAAAGTTATACTGTAGAGTCATTAGTTTTGTCGAAGCTGGAATCATAAAAAGTGTTCAATACTCTCGTCGTGATTCGAACTTACCGATTACTAGACGGCGTGCTTTCAGCTACACCATGAAGCTGCACTGGAAAGAAGAAAAAAAATACCTTACATATGGGCCATTTCCTTTGAAACGGGTGAAAGTCTATTTTATTTTTGTTTGTTATGGCTTTATTCGGAAATCAATTCATTTATATAAGGCCACTCGTCAAAAACAAAACATTAAATCCAAAATTACATCCCGAAAATATTAAAAGCAGTTAAAAAATACAGCACTAAAATTCAAGTCTGTACATTACCAAAAAATTAAGACATAAAAATTTCGCAATTAAAATCTTAAAAAGTCCTCAGTGATTAGAGGCGAAACAGCCGTGTGCTCAGGATATCAGAACCCTGGCCATCCAGTATAGCTGCAGAATATCTCCTCTATGTTGTAACTTTTGTCAAGGTGTGGATGGACGAGCAAATGCTATTTATTCATAGTGTCTGTTTTACAAATAGGACATTAGCTATCAGTTAGCATGCCTATTCTGATGAGATGTTCGCTAAGCTGTCGATCTCTGTACCCAGTCTGAAATTAGCCTAAGCTTCTCTACGTGGCCTGCAATTGAACTCATTCCAGTCATTCCTGATATTTTCCCAGAGTTACCCTTCGATTCAACTGATAGTTCTGTGTTGTAAGCTGACATAATATTCTCTCGAATACTTCTTCTAAGGGAATCCAACGAAATGGAACTGTGCTCAATCAATAACTCCGTACCCCACTTTGCCAAAAGATCTGCTTTTTCATTATCATCAATACCTACACGGGTTGGTATCCACTGAAATTCTACTGGGTTGGTATCCACTGAAATTATACTATTTTATCATTTCTATTTAGTTCCTTGATATCTCGTTTTATTTTTAGCACAAGAGGCAGCACAGAGTGTTGTTGAAGAACTATTGTCTCTATAGCCGACATAGAATCAACAAGAATTAATTTATTATCATCAAAAGAGTTTTATATTTTTATATTATGTGGAAATATTTAAGGAGTTATATTTGAATAATTTGAAAAATATTGATAAAAGTTAATACACTCATTTTATGTTTTTTAAATATTAAATTGATTTAAATTTATTATGCGATCTTTTTTACAGTATTATTTAAAAGAAATTTATACTTTTGATGAACTCAAATGGACTTACACCACTTTCAGTGCAAAACAAAATGTGAAAATTATACATATATGAAATATTAAATATGGGATGTCAGTTGAATCGAGCCAACTTTTTATGAAATGTCTATTACCTATGTCAAAAAACAAAATAAAAAGGCTTTATTTTAATATTTCTTCACGTAATGCCATTTAAATTACAATTTTACATTAATATGTGCCATTCTTAATTTTTATCATTATGAGAAAGTTTTTTAATATAGCCATGATGTATTTGAGTAGTATAAAGTAATAGATACCTCATATAGTTGAATATTTTGTATATGATGGGCCTGATATGATGATGTAAAGGTGCCAGTAATATATTTTCAAATTTTCGTGGTTTTCTTCCTCTGAGATTTTTAAACTCCAAATTTTCCTTAAATGAAATTTTATATAGCATTGTATATGGTTTATTTTTTAAAACCCTTATCCAACATATCTTCAGTCAACTTACCTCTTCACCATTAGTATTTTAAAGGTAATCGTCTTTTACTTCAAATTAAGTAAACAAACAGAACAGACTACTAAGTTTTAAACTCTGCAATAAACGAAGTGCCAAAATTCCAATGAACGAACAAAAATTTTAACAGTGTTGCCGCTCATATAAAAACGAAGTAGGGAAATTATGTAGTATAATTTTTTAACCAAATATCATTCTGTCTTTGCGGAACGCGGACTTAGACCACGTTCAAAGTAATTATATTGGCAACTTCATTAACTAAGGAAATATACTATATTGACAAAATGGTAACAATTTTGAAAGAATTTTGGGGGGGAACTGTTTATAGATAAAAAGTTCATACCAGATTGCATTCTCTGTTTAGTAACTAACTTTTTGTCAAAAATGCACTTACACCACTTTCAAAGAAAACGGCTCATATATTACATATAAAGAATTCTAATTTCTTATCTTTTATACCATTCAAATTTAGAAATTTTTTCTTCGGAATTCTTGTTTAGTTAATTAGGTTTTTTTCCCCAACTTCTTAAATTTATTTTTAGTTAACATTACTTTTCATAGTATGTCTCATATTACAGTATGCACTAGAACTTTTATATTCGAATAACCTCAAATTTGGTCAAGATATTCAAAGGAAGTTCTATATAAAACAAGAAAAAAAAATTCAAAAATCGAATAAAGAATTAGGTAGCCATTTTATCGTTTGCTCAGTAATGTGGGCAGACGAGACGCATGAGTCATACGGAACAGCAACAAGACGGGGCCGAGAATAGAGTGTTCGGTAAATACGATGGTAGACAATAAGAGAAGCAATCTAACTGCAGATACTAGGAATTATAAGGTACTGGCATAAGAAACAGAGTCTTGTAGAGTAGCAGCATTTCAAGATGACAGCTGCAAACAGGAGCATACAGTGGCTCCCGAAAGTGTTTGTAAACTTATGATTTTTACTGAAATAGGACTCTATCCATTAATTAAAAGTAAACTTTCTGAATGAGATTTTAATAATAAGGTTTATAATCTATTCGTAATAAAATTACATGAGATATTTTTAAAATATAGCAAAACTTTATTTTTTAGAAATTAATAATCAAAAAATGACAAACATTTTATCTCACAAAAGTCTTCGTACACTGAAATATTTTTGGATAAAATCAAAATTAGAGTGATCGTTTGCCGCTTTTTTTAATTTTTGCATTGTGATGGCATTTAGAAAACCGTTTGCTTTAATTTTTTATGGTTTACTTCATAATATTCTATTTATTATTGAAAAATGGGTCGCAGTCGTAAAGAAATTACAAACAGCATTCGAAAATTGATCATTTTTCGTCGTAGTAGTGGTAAATCAATTCGAAATATCGCTAAATTAGTTAATTTATCCCATTCTACAGTGCAGTATGTGATAAAACGCTTTAAAGAAGAAAAGCGGATTAAAAACAAGGTAAGAAAAGGTCGATCGAGAAAGTAAACTAAACGTGATAAGAGATTTGTTATTAGAAAATTTGTGAAAAACCCACGTTTGAGGGCTGTAAAAGTTTCTGCAGAATTTAATGCAAAGTTTTTTACTTCAATTTCACCTGAAACTGTTCGATGAGTTCTCAGAGAAGCTGGATTACATGGGCGTTCTGCCCGTAAAAAAATTTTTGTTAGCGAAAAAAACAGAAAGCTTAGGCTTTCATTGGCAAAATCAATGATAAATACACCCGAAACGTACTGGAATAACGTCCTATTTGCTGACGAAACAAAATTTAACATTTTTGGTTCCGATGGTCGAATAACTGTACGGAGAAGAAAAAATGAGGAATTTCATTCTAAGAACTTATTTGGAATAGTTAAGTATGGCGGTGGAAGTGTTCTTGTGTGGGGGTGCATGGCAGGATCAGGACTAGGTAATTTGGTATTTATGGATGGCATAATGAATCCTTCTCTTTATTTAAATATTTTAAGAAACAATTTAAAATTATCAGCCCAAAATCTGGGTATTGGAAATAAATTTATTTTTAATCATGATAATGATCCTAAGCATACGGCTCTCAACGTTCGCCTGTGTTGTCTCTATAATTGTCCACAGGTTTTGAAAACACCACCTCAGTCGCCAGATTTAAACCCCATAGAACACATCTGGAAAGAACTGGAGGTTAGAGTACGAAAACACGACATCAGAACGAAAAGCGAACTCAAAACAGTCATGATGGAAGAATGGATGAATATTGATACAGAAATTACAAAAAAAACTAGTAAAATCTATTCCCAGACGTTTAAAAGCTGTTGTGGATGCTAAAGGATATCCTACTAAATATTAATTTAACGAAAAATGAAAATATTGACTAATATGTCAAGATTTTTTTGAAGTGTACAAAGACTTTTGTGAGATAAAATATTTGTCATTTTTTTATTATTAAATCCTTAAAAATAAAGTTTCGTTATATTTTAAAATATTTCATGTATTTTAGTTACGAATAGATTACAGATCTTATTATTAAAATCTCATTCAGAAAGTTTACTTTTAATTAATGGATAGAGCCCTACTTCAATGAAAATCATAAGTGTACGAACACTTTTGGGAGCCACTGTACCTTTCTTACACCATATTGTGGTGTAGTGGCTAGCATAATTAAATCGAAATAAGAAAACACGTATTTCAATTTTACGTTGATTTTTCACGTTCCAGACATTAAAATCTAGTAATCTCTACGATAAATAGCTTCTGATTACAGGAATTACTAAAAATACTTCCCAGTACTGCAATATAACATACTTTAGTATAATGACGAAACATTTGACAAACAAACAAAGGTTTGAAGATTTAATTTTAAGTATGAGAAACTTGTGGAAAGGAATGCTGAGTATTTTATTGTGAGAATACTTAGAATTGATATTTGTTATTAAAACGACACAATAAGGCATCCACAACAAATACAGAAATTGATTGTAAAAATGCAAAACAATTGAAAAAATCCTAATGAAAATAGACTAATGCATCTAGGTTTATTAATAATTTATGTAAATGTATTATTTTAGTTTATAACGTAAGGTAACATCTTTATTCAATTAGTTACCTTAAATATGCATAATACATGTGTCAAAGTCTACAGCGATATTAGGAAATATTTAACAGCCAAGACTTCCTTCAATTAAATTCATATTTTAAAATTTTTCCAGCAATCCGAAACAGAAGTTCAGTTGTAATTCGCTGATATGCTGACCCTATGCAAAATAATCACAAGTAATTAATATTTGTAGCTTCCTGATTGGTTAGTTACTTAATCACGGCAAAGAACTCTAGGTTATCTGCCTAAGAGGAGGAATGCCTTCGTGGAGTTTTCCTAAGGGAAACTGGCTCGCATACACTTTACACATGGGGAAAACCATGAAATGCCCATGCAGCCAGCTCGTTCCCCAGGATTCGATTGGTTTGGTTTGATTTATTTATTTATGACAAAGCACTCTAGAGCTATCTGGGTAAGGCAAGGGATGCTTTCGTCAAGGACTTTCTAAGGGAAACTTGCTTGTTACACATAGGAACAACCACGAAAACGCCCATGCGGTCAGCCTGTTCGCCGGGATTGGAATACCAGTGGTCAGCGTCTTTACCGCTCGACCGCTGGTAGACCGCCGTGATTTGAACCCCTGTAATTTTTTTATCAAGGTAAATAAATATTCTTTGTTAGAGAACAAAATTGGTTTGAATGTTTTCATGAATTTCTAAATTTGCACTGCAAGGTTTTTGACAAATGCTGTGATTTAATCTAAAGGACTAATTTCAAGATTTCCTTTTTTAAATTTAGGAAGTTTTATATATGTTTTCAAAATTCCCCCTTTCCTCTCTCCCTTTTCCCACCTTCAATTGCATGCCATTGCAATCTATCCTGCAATTCCCTAAAACGAGCTGATGACAGAAACAGTGAAGAAATAATACTTATTTTAGAGGAAATTACTACATCCTCTTCCTTCCAGAAGTAAAAGTTTAGTGGATGTTAGCAAGGCGTAAAAGAGAAAAGAACTGTGTTCAAGAATAGGAAGAGTTTAAAGATAAAACGATTACTCCTAACTTAAAATTACAAAACTCCTTTTTGAAATTATTGCAGAACTTTAAGCAAATGATGTAAATTATTTGTGCCAAAATTTATTTCAACAGATCTGAGAATTGTTCCGCTGTAGCAGCACACAGAGCATACTAAAAAGGTAAAAAGTATTTATTCAAATCTTTTATACTTGAAGGAGAAGCTCAAGAAACCTCGCGGCAAAGTAAATAACAAAACTGTAACCGAACGATGATTTATTAATTAAGTAAGTAGCTAAACTTATGGCATTTATTGATGGAATAACTTATATGTTTTCCTTTTCAGGTTTGAATATCTTTACTTTTGTAAATATCGTCTGCGCGTGTGGTTCATTTCAGATAATTTCATTTTCCAGTCTAAATATCTGCATTTTTCTAAATATCGTCTGCTTATTAATTGCATTTTTCTCTCTTTTGTTTTTGGCAACAGTTCTCTTTTATTTTCTTTTGTTCTCTTTGTTTTTGTTCTCTTTTGTTTTTGTTTTGGCAAAGCCAGAATTACAACCGCAATAGCCTCTGTAGATGCCGACATGTTTGCCAGTACTTGGCGTGAAATTGAATATAGACTTGATGTTCTCCGTGCGATGGAGGGGGCACACGTGGTAGTTCCTTCACAAGGGTCATGAAACTTTTTGAGTCTATCTAACCATTTATATTATTAATTTTAATATATCTTTATTATGAGTTATTAAACATCAAAATGGGTCCGAGATTTTATAAACACCCTGTATTTCGCTTCGTTTCTTAATTTAATAAACAAACTACAGTTGCCATCTCATCAAAATAATTTTCTTACTATCGAATAACATTAAAGCTCAACTCTAAAAGAACATAAATTTGAAAGGTCTTAGTTTCTGCGTTTCTTTTCTGAACGCAAAATGGATTTAAACAAAAAATAATATCAAAATATTGAAAATAATTTCAAATATGTAACATTTGAATAAAATTATGATAAATATCAGATTTTTCTTTTATCCGAATGCAAACTTTAAGGCGCAAAGCAGAACTCAAAATTTGCAATCCATATAAGACAGGATGTTAAAAACGTATTTTATTCAAAACGCTAAATTTTATGAAATAACACAAAGCGTTGTTAAATATTCTAAGCAAGCGTATTTTCTGAATTATTACTTTACTCTGTATTGAGCAATGCACATTTAGAAAATGATGTTAAATGAATTATTTTAAGCACTGCTGATTGGTAACTTTGCGGCGAGCCAGATTTAATTGCGAAGTGAATGCTGTAATCATCCTTAAGGGGTTCCTCTGTGAAATTTATAATAACGCTGTTAGCAAATTCCTAATAACGAAATTATAACCCTGAAGGAAATTGTTATTTTCCTTTTCGGGTCGACAAGTAAATCCAAAAACACTTTCTATTTGCTGCATTTTGTAAGTGTCAAATATTGGAGAGAATTTCAAGCTGGAGCGACTCTCAATCGATTGATAGTGGATTGTAAAAAGACATCTAACAATTAACTATATCACTTTATTAGTTTAATAGTTACTCAGATAGTTCTAATATTACAGCAAACCTTCACTGTTCAAACTAAAAAAAACTATAAGTCGCTTAGATCACGATGGATCTTTTTCAACACCTTAGACAAGTAATTTCTTTAAAAAAAAATTACCAACATGAATTGTGTAATGTACACTGTGCAAAAAAAAAGGGAGGAATAGTTCTATATCTCCCGTTCTACTGGGCCGATTGACGAAATTCAACTTGCGTTTTTCATATCTCGAAAGCGCTAATTAGGATTTATATTATACATATAGCATTGTTCTAACATAGGTATTTTGACACAAAATCGGACTTTTTCTGAAATGGCATGCCAATTTTCTCCTATATTTCGATTCTACAACTCAAATTATGCCAAAGTGCCAAGTTTTGTAAAAATCGCACGAGTAGATTTTAAAACAATTAGCTCTCGAAATTTTAGTTTCTCCATATTCATTGAATTTGGTATATATTTATTACTATCTCTTTTTTTAAAACTTATTTGATTCTTCCTTTCACATTTCGAAATTTAGTTTCATTCCAAATAAAATTCGCCCATTTTTTATGATTTATTTTCAAAATTTCTATTTTTAAATACTTTTTGTAAATTTTTCGATAAACGTTTGAATTATAAACTATGAAATTTTTAATATCACCTTAAAGTAGGTATTAAATTTCTTAATTTTTGGTAAGAAATTTAAAAATTTATCTTGGAGTATTTTTTTTCAGTTTGTGCCAATAATAATTCACTCGGCGAACGTCTTTATTTATGAGAACCTAATTTCCTTTCCTTTTTTTCATTTTAAAGGAGCCGAAAAAAGTTATCGTTCATACTTTCAAATAACTTTAACAGAGTGCGTAAACCACAGTTGGCGTCATTATCGCTTATAACAAATATGCCAAATTTCAAAACATGAAAATATGTAAATTCCCGTATATCTTAGGAAATTTTAAATAAAAAAACTCTAAATTTTTGTAGGTATGCTTAGAAATGCGTCTACTTTAAGATGACGGTAAAACTTTTACAGCTTATAATTCAAAAATTTATAAAAATTATTTTAAAATAAAAATTTTAAAAATAAATCAGAAAAATGGGCGGATTTTATTTGGAATGAACCTAAATTTCGAAATGCGAAAGGCAGACTAAAAAATATTTAATAAAAAAAGAGATATTAATAAATATATACCAAATTCAGTTAACACGAAACAGCTAAACTTTTGAGAGCTAATTTTTTAAAAACTACTCGTGCGATTTTTACAAAACTTATAATTTGAGTCGTAGAAACGAAATATGGAAAAACATTGGTATGTTATTTCAGAAAAGGTCCGATTTTGTATCAAAATACCTACGCTAGAACAATGCTATATATGAATCTAATATACACCCTAAGTCGCGCTTTCAAGACATAAAAAACGTAAGTTAATTTCGTCAATTGGCCCAGTAGAACGGGAGATATAGAAGTGTCTTTTTTTTTCCGCAGTGTACATAAAAATGCAGCACTAGAAATTTATAAAAAACATTCCGCAGCTGCAAATGTAAAAATACTTTTTACAAAACAACCTTGGTTTTTTTCTCCCCAAAAATCTTTCAGCATTGACCTTCGTGTTACGCCAATTCTTTTTGTTAATTTTTGACTTCTTCGGGATTTCCTATTTTATATGTTCTGTAGCACCAGAGACAAGTGTTGTTGTTTTATCAGCAAGCGTAAAATGCAAAGGTGTTGCTAATTTGAGCAGAAACGAATTTTTGTTGTTCTGTAAACTTATAATACTGTAATGCTTATCAACCGAAAAAAAAAATAAATTATTGAATATAGCATATTTTTAACTACAACTTTATATTTTTAATAGTAGTAAAACTGTTAATATGTTTGCTGTCTGAAATGCAACTGCTGGGTATGGACAGAACAAGCACATTACCGAAAGTAATAAGCGAAAAACATCGAAGAGAATGAAGGAAAACATACTTTTTGAAAAGTAGGATAAATATAAGCTGTTTATTAAGGTATTTAAAAAAGATGTTCACGAAAGAAAACTAAAAGCGTTCGAAAATCTAAAATGTTAATAATTTGGTAAATATGTTACACCATCAAACAAGCAACAAATATCGGAGACTGTCAAAACAGAATTTATTGTATCGACACATACGAAAGCACAGTTTCTTCCGTTGGATCACCAAGTTACAGTTTTCCGTACATTGGGCGCATAACTAAACAAAGATAGTAACATGCATAACTGATAGAACAATGCAAACACTGCAGAATTAAAATCAAACACGACAATAAGATCCTACAGGGTTGGGCAGATTTGTAAAAAGAAAAAAGATGTAAATACAAAGAATTCATTTGTATTCATGTTGTAGTTTTCCAGTTTAATGTACGCCATTACTGGAAATATATACATATGCTACCAATATTAAGTTCCAAAAATAACATCTTTCAAATATCGTCTTTCTCGACCACACTCTGCCGTCGGCAATAGCGTTTAACACAAAATAACGTTTCGTTTAAGTTCCCTCTCAGTATGGCAACTACGACACGCTGAATGGCGACTTTAGTTCAAACTACCGGAAATACCCGATGCCAGTTAAATTACATTGAGAATAATGCATCTAACAACAGAGAGAAGGATACCGCTGTTATTCATCTCGAATAACGGTGCAAAAAATGCTATTCATAGTCATGCATTTTTTAGCCTAATGTGATATAGAACATACATAAACAAATTCGATAAAAATCAAGTTAATTCTCTCTCATTATATCAGCAACAATGATACGCAGTTTTTAATGATTTTCATCGTTCTAATCAATTGGTTATAAAAGATCAAGTTCCATCCCATATTTCACCTGTATTCAATTTTAGTCGATTAAATGTAGTAAAACATTGAACATAATTGATCAGAAATCAATAACGCGAACAAACAAACACACAAACAGACATTTTTCTTTATATGTATAGATTTTGTAAAACTTACAAATTTTCATTTAACAAACTGTACGATTTGAAAGCGAGTAGTAGCAATACGTTTCGAAATAACGTATTTTTATCTCCAAAGCGCGAGACTGTTGCCATTCGGAAAAAGAGTCCGAAAATTAGCGCTTTCAGAGTTTTCAATTAATATTTTAGCTAATTAAAGTCGCACGAATATGGGAATAGTCTAAATGGCTTCCCACGAATTTTTGGAATTAGGAATAATGTATTTAATGTTTGGCAATGGTATTTTTATTTCATCGTAAAACTTAGAAATTTTTATTAACAAACTCTAGGATTTGAAAGCGAGCATTGGCAACAACTTTCAAAATATAGCAGATTTGCATCTCCAGCTTGCGAATCTGTTGCCACTCGAAAAAATGAGGGCGAAAATTATCGTTTTTCCGAGGTTTTAATTAATATCTCTGATTTTAGCTACTTTTATTCTTAGAAAAAAGTGGACATCGACCTTTTCCAGGACCCAGAAAAGAATTGCGGAAAGTTTGGTGATGATAGCTATAATAGTGACTGAGGTATTAGCGAACAAACAAACAGAATTTCTTCTTTATATATATGGATAACGACCATGGATTGTCAAAGTACGTTTTTGATTTAAAATAACCCCCGCAGAAAAATTCCAAAGCCAAAAACCTCAAGTGACCGGGAGACCATGCACTGTCTCCATATGGAGAGATTTACCGGGAACATTTTCCTCAATATTTCTATTGAGATTCTATTCTTTCTAAACTATGTAGGCAGTTTCCCAATACTGTTGAAACCACAGCTCGTTTCGGTTTAAACACCTTCTATGAAGTTCTAAGTTCTGGAGCTCTGTAGTGCATCATTCTTGCATTCATTACTACACTTTGATCCTCTTTGTCAAGAAATACAGGCAGACTGAACCAACCTTTGACCCTGCGCCCCACACTGTAACCCAATGTGGAGTGTAGTAGACACTCATGAAGTTGTACGAAGTTTCTCTAATCGACTGCAACAGTATATGGACTCAGAAGGACGACATTTCGAACATGTAATTTTCAGAGCGTGATAGTGGTGTAATTTTGATTTATTTTTTTAAATAAGGGCATATATTAAACTGCAAATCTACAGTACGAATAAATATGAGTTCTATGTATTTCCAGTGTTATTTTATTTGAAATATCCTCGGGTTTGCCTGCCCCGTCCTCTATATTTACAAGATAAAGAATGAAAATTACAGGCATCTAAGAAAGTGTTACACAATTACATGGTATAACATTATCATTACCATGGTCCTTCATATGGCAGAATATAATGTGCAAAGTAGAAACGTAAAACAAATTTAAAGATGATCATTAGGCTAAAACTTAAGGCTACTACGCTCCTTTTCGCTTACAAGACTCAAGTGTAGGAAACTGTATCATAATTTTCTGTAACTGTGAATATTAATGTTTCAAGAACATTTTAAACAGTTATATTTGTATTTAAAAAACTTTAAAATCTCTGTATTATTCTCACTCACATTACAAGAACCTAAGCCTAGAATTACAAGCACAATGCACTCGGCTAGACAAAAAAAAACGCAGTTTTCAAAATTTTATGTTCGACAAACATGACTAAAATATAATTCACACGTCACCAAACAGCTAAAGTTTCAGGATTTGTTGTAGAATAATTTTTTTCGTTTGTACATTAACTTGACAGATGACGCGTTTTTTCTATTGAAGTAATGTTTATTATTTCTCTTAAAATTAAAAAGCACAATGTGAGAATATGGAACTACGAAAATCTACCCGTCATTATCAAACATGAAAATGATTCGATGAAAGTAACTGTCTATTGCGCCCTTTCTATCAACCAATAAAAAAGATTTCATATTTATATACGTTTAGAAACTAGTTGTTAAAAAGATACGCTTAAAAACTACTTCCGGCGTATTTGAATTTCCATGAAAGATTACGCTCTCTTTATTACAGTACCTGAATATTCGATTTGAAGGTGTTTAAGAACGATATCTTATCTATTCTCAATGATTGTCCGGTAGGTCATATTCTCTGCGATTTTCATCTGTGGGAATATAGAAAAACGAAAGGATGTTTGAGCCACCAAAAACAATTAATCTTCAAACCCTGAACTGTGCAATTCTTGAAGCTATAAAATCCCTACCCAGGGATCAGTTGACTCGTATATGCAAAAAATGGGACATTGTTTTCATGTTCTATGTCCACAAGCTTAGGGCTCATTCAAAGTGACCCGTCAAAAACTCTGAGTATTCCTCTGTCAAGTAATGCATGAACCATACTTTTGTTATGATTGATTTGTTGGAAATAGCGTTTTGAAATCTGCTCATTCTTTTTTACCAAACCTTCATTAATTAGCAATATACTTACAATACGCAAAGACAAAATCCTGTCATAAACTTATTGGTGTACTATCTTACTTAGATTGCATAAATAGATGACGTAAAGGCTATTCGCAAACTTTTTAGACGACATCCATTGCATTTACAGAAATATTTTAGCTAAAATTCTTGTATTTAAACGCTTCATTTGAGAACCTTTATTCTTCGCTATCTTATGACACCATAACTTCCAAGACAATGTAAAGCCTTTTGTGGTACCGGAAGAGGTATTTGATCCCATTCCTCTTGAGCAGCCTTCCAAAGTCTAGAGGTTCTACGTCGACGTTTGGAGAACCCGCTTTTCAAATGGCCCAAATGTGTGATAGATCAGGAGGTTTTGTCAGGTATTTGAGTGAAGGGTTATGCCCTTGACACTAGTTTCTTGTTCCATTTTTCCTGTAAATTAACAGTAGACGTTGAGGTGTCGCTGCTCTCTCTGTCTTACTGACTCGCTGCTCGCTCTGTCTGCAGTTCTACTGATTGATCACACTGTGTGTAAAGAGAAGGTATTTCATATTTGAAAAATTGAGTATCAGATGTGTTCCTGATAACATGTGGAGATGATGTTAACATTTTCCTGCACTCTTATTATTTTTAATTTGCCGCTATATGAAAAATCAGTAACAATCATAAATCCCTTTGAAAAACTTTCTTTAGATTCTTTAAACCATGTTCAACGAATTTTTAATCCTTTTGATAATAATAAATAGATCTTTTTTTATCTCGGTCATTTAAATATATCACCTATTGTGAGAACATTTTTTTCTATTTGTGTCCAAATAATTGTTTTTCATAGAGATTCTGCTTTCGGTGACATGTCGTGGAGAAAGATGAAGCAGGTTACGTTCTTTTTTTTTAAGATTCAAATCAGCGTTAGTCACTTTGTTTGCAGCTGACAATAAGCATTTTAATGATTTTGCAAATGTTCTTTGACTTGGCTTACTTCCTTTTAACATTAAAGATCTTACTTTTGCAACATTGGAAACATTTTGTTTTTTCCTTGGCTATGTATTTTGAGCAATTTTTTTCCTTGAAGCCCAACGACGCTTTTTTCCTTTCTTATTGACAATATTACCTGTCGTAGATTTAGATATCGAAAATCCATGGCCTTTCACAGCGCTTTTTATTTCTCAATAAGTTGTTTGGTAACTGACGTTTCTAATTTAAGAATTTAAGCAAATAAGATTGGCATACATTTTGCGTTCATAAATATTTTGCTAAGAATTCTTTACAATTTTTGGACGGTGTTACGTAAGATATATTTATATAATAATAAAGTAATACTCTCTACTTTAAATTTTGATAAAGTGATACTCTATAACAAAAGTGCCAATTTTACTAAACTAGTTCTTACAAGTCAGTAAGAAAGGAAAACGATAATAAATTTCATAAAATGTCAGTTTTGGGAGAAAACGTTATAGACGATTATTATACGTAGTTTCCAAACTCTGAGATTTTCAGCTAAAGTGAGTTTCATTTTTTTATCTTTTTTTAAACTCTATGAGGATCACAAGGAAAGGCTTCGAGTCCCGTTTGTGGTTCATGAAACCACAGACTGAATGTGCGTTTTAATGCTTAAAGAACTTGAATGCAAAATGATCGAATTTGAGATTTTTACCCCAATCACCTTATAATCATTACGAAAGAAAAGACCATTCTTTTACTGTTACATTCTAAGACTGCTTCATTCTTAACATACCAATATGATTTAACCGAACGGTTTATATGTGCAAGTAAACTAAAGAGTAATTCACCTTCTCAGATATAAAAAGAAAAACATTAAAAAATGTGAAACAAAAATTTCTTCAGGTTGTAGAATTGTATTCGTATGATAAAAAAAACCAGAGGAAACGAAAAACATTTGCCATAATCTTAGATATTTGATATTCCCTTTTCCTTGTACCAAAACAAAATACTAGTACAAAGCATTAATTTCGGTAAATTATTCAGCATATAGTTTAAAATACGGACTTACCTGAAATTCTGTTTTCAGAATGACATCTTTACGGATC
>KK112498.1:261374-274565 GCA_000611955.2 Stegodyphus mimosarum | reverse complement strand
TACATGCTTTTCGTAGAATATCACTGTTCAATAAAGACAATTGCAGTTTCTTCAAAGATGTTACTGTCCCAGAAGATGTTCTTTTCTGAAATATCTTCCGGGTCTTTTTAGGCACTTTACCCATAGCTGAGTCCGGGTGATCACTACCGGACTCCACTTTGAAACTGTGTGGGAGATAACTTTAATAATGTATAGACCATGTGCACTTGCTGCAGTTTTTTTAAAGAGGATCCATCCACAGAACCTCAGGAAAGGAAGACAGGACAGTAAACAATTATTAAAAATCTCCCCATATTTTTGCTCGTTTAACACTCAAATACAAAGTATACTTTTTCTGTAGGAATCAATAAACAAAGTGATTAAGAATATCTTATATTTCAAGGCATAGTCAATTTGCCTTGTTCTTTCTCATTTCCTTAAATTCTTTCCTTCTATATGACTTCAAATGTTCAGTAAAACAACACAAATACGTTATCTATTTCTACTTATGGGTGAAACTATTATTTTAAACATAAATTGTCGACTTATTATAGAAATGCAGACATTTAAATGAATTTTATATCATATTGAAAAAACCTTTTTCATCCGAAACTGCAAAATAAATTAATGTCAAATTCTAAGGCTTTAATATATGTTGTTTAAAATTTTGTGAGATTTCTTTTTAAAATGTTTTTAAGAATACATCTTTTTTGGAAAGCATAAATATTTTGCTAAGAATTCTTTACAATTTTTGGACGGTGTTACGTAAAATATATTTGTATAATAAGTTTTATAAAATTTCATAAATGCTTTGAACCGGCACCATTAAATTTGCACTTAAAAACAAATAATTGAATTTAGTTATCATACATTAAAAATACAGTAAAATATTTTAGTAAACTCTTTTTCAATATAATTTCAGTAAAAATATGCAATCAACAAGTTTTTTCAAAGGCGTAACAATTTTTAGAAATCCTTGTTTAACTTTCTTCAGAAAGTAAAAATCTTTTAATCTTACTTCTCAAATTAGAGAAGATATCGGCACTTTTAAAACTGCTAAGTAGTGCAGAAAACACAGTTGATGTTTTCTAATAGTGTCACTAATTCAGCGTAATATATATTTATAAATAAGTTTTCAGTTTCAGCAAAAGCTCAATAAAAATTGTTTTGATCTTAAAATTTTATATATGTTAATTGTTCAAATCACATTTTTAAAATGCATCATAATCAGTTTCGTCTTCTAAGCAATTCTCATTTGAAAAGAATCCCATTCATTTAATTAATAAAATTTGCTATCCAAATTCTTTAATGCTTAAGCACTTTTTAATAAAGAAATACAAAAGAAAATGATGTTTTCAAAACCTTTTTTTAAATGTTCGTAATTTTTGTAAATTTAAAAAGTACAGATTTGAGGCAAATTCTTAAATTTTTCAAGTTATGGTGAGAAGATAATTACTTAAGAATAAACTTTATCTTTCTATACACTTTTCCAAGCTCAAAACAAGTATATTTTTGGCATATGCAAAGGTTACTAAATGTAAACAGGTTAAATATTTAACTCACTTTATAAAAGACACATAAACAATATTTAATTTTTATATGAAATTCTGATTACAGAAAAAGAATTTATGCTAAAATTGTTCGTTTGAATTCATAGCAAAAATATACTTTCCGATTAAATTAGTTTCCTATCAAAATAATTAACAATAGCTGAATTTTGGCGACAATTACATGTATATATAACTCACAACTGAAATTTTTATACGAATATAAAGAGCACGGCAATTCAAAGAGCAGTTAAATATTTTCCAATTAAATATTAACAAACATTAATTTTCATTTATCTTCAATGCATAATAACTTTTATTTGCCTAACAGCTATATAAAATTAACTAAGCATTTTTTTTTTATTCTTTACACTGTCGAACGTATTTAAATATCTTACTATGTTGCCAAATGCTTTCAACAAATTTTTTCAACGTGATGTCCAGTCGTATTCCAGGGAAGCGGTAGGTCAAAGAACACGTTGTCCAAAGTCAACAAGAAAGCACAGTTCGATTAAGTGCACATGTCAATCTTTCCCTTGCTAAAGACAGTCCGAGATTCAGACCGCCCAGGGGAGCACCTCTTTCGTAAGGGAGGGGGGAGTGATCCAGGTACCAAGCGATCGGATCAACAGCCGTTCGAACCAAACAACGCATCTGTAGAAAAACAACAGAGTGCAGGGAGGAATTCCATCGCTTGGCTTGACGAGATGCGAGGGTGGAAAAGTCCTCAAAAATAGAACTGCCGAAAAACGGTGGCCCGACGCCAAGCGCTTTATTTTTGCGTTCGTTCCGAAATATGACTTGGATGCAACTGAGGACGAAAAGGGGGAAAGGGTGGTGCATACGAGAAGAATGTTGCCGCTCTTCGGAGATTCCGGCGGTTGTAGGAGGAGGGTTGCTAGAATATGCGCTGAAGTGATCGATAGGTTCCTCTTGGCGATATTTGTCGCCTCATTGGCTGTTTATGAACCAGAAGCTAAGTTATAAAAAATTATGATCTAATAGCATGCGCGACAAGAAATGGAAAATATATCTCGAATATTTATATCCTTAAATATAGAAGATTTTTAACAATGATACTCTATAATTTTTTGAATTTATTTGCAGTGTGACAGGGATATATAATGTTAGCATCACTCATTCGAAATAAAATACTAAGCTCTTAACGTACTAATAATATCCATTGCTCAAGAGAGTTTCCAGATTGCATGCGTGTGTGCAATGGCTCTTGTGAGGCTGGAAGCAATTTCGAAGATAACAAAACTTCCACGAATAATGTTGATTATACAAATGAAGTGCAGTGAGTTCATCTACAGAACTGAAATTATTTCGAGTTTTGGCTTAATGGTTTAGCATTTTTTTGCATTATATGAAGGCTAATCTGATTTTTAAGATTTTTGAATTATTTTGTGATATTTTATAACTTTCTTTTATAATTATTCATGAATATTTTTTAAAAAAAAAGCTTCATATAGATTGTAAAAAATGGCTGATTGCTTAACTTCACTGGTTAGGACGCAGACATGTACTAACGCGGCTCTGCCGCAGTCAGGATTTTAGTTAGGACTTCTCTCTACATTGCAGGACTTTGGTTTATTGCAACCTTGCGATGCAAACGGCATCTCTTTCATACCGCATATTTGGTTTTATTTTATTTAAGGAAATTGCACGTCAGGGGCTCTATGTAATTCCTCAGTGAGCTGATAAGTTGCTCATAATTGGCAATATCCCAGCAATAGCTGTCCAGACTAGACTAGACATTGCTTAACTTGAAACAAAATGACTGATATATATATATATATATATATATAAGCATGATAAACTAAATTTACATCTTTCTTTCATAAAACTATGATTATAATTTTTAATCCACTTTTTTATGTCCAAAAGAATTCGAGGAATCTCAAACTAAAAAGATATTTGTAAATCGAGAAATCATGTGTTCCTTATCCATGATTAGAACTTCGGACCTTCCAGCTGCTAGCCGGATAGGCTTCTATTTACACTACAAAGACACACAATAAGGGAGAAGAAAATCCCTTATATTCTCCTCCACTTAAGTCGCGACTGGGGAGGAGGGAAACAGTTAGCAAATGTAGGTGGTGACATTTTAGTTTGAGGGCCACTTGCAGAGTTTATTTAGAACTTTTTGAAACAGGAAACGTAAAAAAATCATTTATGCCTTTACCAGGATTCGAACTTCAGACCTTCCGATTCCCAATCGGAAGTTCTTCCATTTACAGCAAGAAGGCCCGCGACGAGGAGAAAATTCCTTAGAAACTTACTGCACATAAGAAATTAATGTTACCTCAACTTTAATAACAGGAGAAGATCAAATACTATTAAATACAATCAAAAACTAGCTCTGCCAATTTCAAGAATCAGCTTTCATGGTCTCTGTTATTCGAAAACCTATTCTAAGCAGCCATACTAGCAGTATCTTCGTAAATATATTTTCAGTGAATATTTAGCTGAGCATAATAATTTACATATCGTAGAAAAGAAATGCTTTGTCTTTCGAAATACAGTGAAACATTTTTTTAAAAAATCGAAAACGAGTTAGAAAAGAATATGCCCAATTTTTAAGCTTAATGTAATTCTAAAATTTTTCTTAAGAACAATGGAAGATTATCTTATAACTGTGTCAGATTTGTTACATGTTTATACGTATTATAAAACTACAAAATTTTCAAAGAAAAAAGGCTACAGACTTAGTTTTTTAAATATTAACTCTTCCAACAACAAATACATTTTCTTTAAATTCTGTGTCTCTTCTGTTTTCAAAATATGGCCTAGAATTTTGTCTTAAACAATTCCAATACGTAGATAGAATGCTTTGTAAACATAGCGTATGATATTTTAAATCGACGCTTGTACATCGAAAATTGTAATTAGTGAAATTTTCATTGCTGTTTAATGTAAGGACGTTTCAAAAATCTTGATTCATTTTAATAAAAACTTTGAGTAATTCCTTTTTCTTACACATAAAGTAAATGACATTGACAACTGAAAAAAAAAGATACCATACGTATGCAAAAATGAAATATTTAAATTGAGTCAAGGTTCAGAGTTATTTTCAGAGGTAACTTCATAAATCGGTCTTTTAGAAGAGCCAGTACCGTGTTCTTCAATAACAAATGAAGTAGAGAATATGTGTGGCACGAATATCGTTTAAAGAGACATCAGCATAACCACAGACTTTACAAAAGACCTAAACCAGCCCTAAACCTTCCGCATGCAGTATGATGTTTTCCAGGATTTTAGCCATTCTCTTGAGAAAGGTCTCTAGCAGATTCAGGTATTTCACACGCATGAGTATCGCCTATCTGTGTATACTGATAACTTCGAGGCTATTACAAATGAAGATTTGATCAATTATGTTTTGCTTTTTCATGAGCTACGTTTCACATTCGAGGATCAATAAATCGCCACAACATCAAGATAAAAGCTGGCGAACAGCATATTTCAGTGAAAGATAATTAACCTTATTGTGCGTGGAAAGCGTAATAAGAAATGAGAGATACGTTTATTAGTGATAGAATTCAATTACTTATTCTTAAAAAGAAAAGAAACAGTTATTACAATAAGTACTACATTTTACAAGGAAGAGTTCTTCGAGTCGTGGAATATGCCAATTGCCAATTACCAAAAACTAAACTTTTACATTATTTTCATGCTGCCAGATTTTACTTCTAATAGATTAACATAATAAATCCACAATAACAAAAATGCGACGGGAAAAAGCTCCGTCGACCAAACGATAAATTTACAAATACGGAATACTGATGTTAATACTTTGTTTGGAATAAAATGAAAAGCTCTGCGATATATTCATGTTCTCGGAGGCGACAGTTACAAGTAAAAATTATCTCTCTCGACTTATTATAAATTTTTAACTCCACAATTTATCTCATATACCTTTTACGATGTAACTATGATTCAATAAGATAGATCATCACTACATTTTGCTTACATAATGCGTAATTATCATGGTAGCATATTCCTCAATCACTGGATTTAAGGAAAACTCACAAAGAACTGTTAACAGCCGATAGATGGCATTGTAAAACAAAAGCCGCCGATAGGGGGCGTACGATAGCAATCGAGAATCGGAAAGCGAGAGAATGTAACGGAGATTAAGAATGTTCCGTAATGATATGTATATATGTATATATTTACTGCAATAAAAAAGAAATTATAAAATGCAAGAGGTATCCCGATTGAATGAAAAGTGAAAGCTCAACTTACCCTAGCCATCCTGGGATTAATAACGGAGATTAAAGTTAACATTTCAGAAGTGGGATTATTAATGCAAGCACGCATTGAATAATGACCTCGCGTACCATGAGCGTGGAAGAAGGGGTAAGTTTCGTTTCTTTAAAAAAATTTGAATGCATGTGAACTTGTAGAATAATTCTAACAGAGTATAGAATTTAGAAGTATAGAATTATATTATTAGTTAATATTATGGATGAGAATACAAAGAAAGCTTTAGATAAAGCAAAAACGAAACGTAAAACTCTAAGAAGGTTAACAACACAAGTAATTAAGAGAATATCGGAATTATTGGAACAGGACATTGTCGATACAAAATCATTAGAAGAATGTGAGATGAATCTACAAGAAAAAGCAGATCAGATATTTAAGTTAGATCTAGAAATTGAAAATTTAATTCCTGAAGTATCTGATCTCGAAACAGAAGTCGAGAATAATCAGGAATACAGAGAACGTATCATCTACGCGAAATCGAAAGTCAAGAATTATCTCCAGAATTCAGATAGAAATAAGGCAGATTTGTCGTTGAAGAATAATTCTTCACTTATTTCGAGTAGTGAACCAGACAAACCGAGAATAAATTTGCCGAAACTTCATATAGAACCGTTTGAGGGTAATTTAGAGAAGTTTCAGGAATTTTGGTCACAGTTTGATAATGCGATTCACAGTAACGAACGCTTATCTAAAGTAGATAAATATAATTATCTTAAAGCTTTCTTGAAAGGACCAGCCTTAACCAGTATTCAAGGACTATTAATATCGGAAAATAATTATGATTTAGCAGTTGAGTTGCTTAAAGAAAGGTACGGAAAAAAAGAAATTATTGTAAGAGCTCATATTAACAATTTGTTAAATTTAAGTGCAGTAAAATCGGCATCGTATTTGAAACAGTTAAGGGAATTATACGATACGATAGAAATCCAAGTACGGGGTTTACAAACTCTTGGTGTCGAACTGAATTCATATGGAAGTTTGTTGTTTCCATTACTAACCAAACTTATTCCAGATTCCATTGTGCTAGAGTTTTATAGACAGCATGAAAACGATGATTCTTGGAATGTAACAGAATTATTAAAGTTTCTTAGAAGAGAAATAGAAACGCGAGAACGAACATTTTTGTTTCGTCAAACAAGGGAAAATAATGAATCAGTTAAAAGCATAGACTATAAACTGTCAACTAATAAATTTTCGGAAAAGGGGAATAGATTCCAGAAGTTTAAAGGAAAGCAACAGGATTCGTTTCCTAACGCAACCGCACTGAGCACATTCCAGAAAGTTTGCATTTTTTGCGATAATTCTGAACACAGTTCTGAAAATTGTGATAAGGAACGCGAACAGAAATTAGAAAGTCTAAAACGAAATGCAAGATGTTTTTTATGCCTGCGAAAAAACCACATGGCCCGTTTATGTAAATTAAAAGAGCGCTGCTTGACATGTAATCGTAAACATTCTAGCTTGATTTGTGACGCCAAATGCCTCCCGCGTCAGACAGAGAGTCGCGAAGGAATGACGTATGACAAAATGAAAGATCAAAATAGTGTTGCAATGAATCATGATGGATTATCTGACGTTTCAACATATTTGAAGAAAGCAATAATTAACGACAGTGAACCGATTGAATGTTTGGTGGATACTGGAAGCGCTGTTAGTCTATTAAGATTTTCGGTATTTTCGAAATTACGATTGCCATTGCAACCGGAAACAAAAAAATTGTTTGGAATCGGGAGTGTAAATCACGCATGTACAACAACGTTGGGAAAAGTTCATGTTTCAATTCGAATCGACGAAATCCAAACAACCGCGAATTTGTTTATCGTACATGATGAAGTTCAGCCGTATGACCTAATTATTGGGAGAGATATTTTAAACGATCAAATGTTGGCTTATGGGAAAATAGGGGATTCGTTTAACATATGGTATGCTAGTAAAATTCCATTCGCACAATTGATGAACGAAACGGAGCGTAAGCACATTAAGTTATATTCTGAGGAACCAATAGAAATAAAAAGTAACACGATAAACTTTGTACGTTCTGTAACCCCAGATATAAATAATGGATTAATCTTATTTCAAAACAAGCATGGAAGTCCGGATTCAGTAATGGAGGTTACAAATGGTAGGGTAACAGTCCCAGTTATGAACATAGGACACAATAACATCAGATTAAAAGGAAATCAGTGTATCAGCAGGGTAATAGATATAACAGAAGATTTTGAATTAAAGAAAACAGACAATCCTAACATAAACAAAGATGAAGTACAAAACCATGTATTTTCCATTTCTCAAAATATTCGCCGAATAAAAATAGATGATATAAAATTTGACGAGGCAACTACAGATAGTGAAAGAACTGATATCTTAAAATTAGTAAATGAATTTAGGGATTGCTTTGCTCTTAATCTAAATGAATTAGGTTGCACGGACGTAATAAAAATGGACATCAAAGAAATTGACGGGAGTAAGCCTGTGTCTTCTCGCCCGTACAAAACGAATGCAGCTGAACGTAACGCAATAAAAGAAATTGTTAAGGAATGGAAAGACAATGGGATAGTTTCTGAAACTAGATCGCCTTACGCTAGTCCAGTGTTACTAGTAAAGAAGAAAACAGGGGAATATAGACTAGTAATTGATTACCGCAGACTTAATAATCAGACGATAAAGGATAAGTTCCCTTTGCCTCGAATAGATGATCTTTTAGAATGTTTAGGAGGATGTAAAATTTTCACTACTCTGGATTTAGCCCATGGCTATTTGCAAATACCGTTAAGTGAAGAAGCCAAATTAAAGACGGCGTTCATTACTCCAGATGAAACAGGACAGTTCGAAAGGATGACATTTGGGTTAGTAAATGCTCCTGCTGAGTTTCAGCGACTAATGTCGTATGTCCTAGGCCCCTTGTTGAATACTAAGGTGTTGTGTTATATGGATGATATACTTATTCCTGCAAAATCTTGGGAAGAGATGATTTTCAAATTAAAGGAGGTATTAGATTGCCTAAGAAAAGCAAATTTAACCCTGAAATTATCTAAATGTGAATTTGGGAAGAGAGAAGTAGATTTCTTGGGTTTTATTATAAACGAAGATGGTATCAGACCGGGCTCTAGAAAAATAAAAGCCATAACAGAATTTCCAGAACCAAAGAATGTACACGAAGTGAGAAGATTTTTGGGCCTGACTGGATTTTTCAGACGATTTGTGCCGAAGTACGCATTAAAAAGCGAACCATTGACCAGATTGACAAAGAAGAATCGATACTTTGAGTGGAAGCAAGAACAAAAGAAGTCGTTCGAACTATTGAAGAAACAACTGACTGATAAGCCCATATTAGCTCACTATCAACCGCATGCCGATACTGAAGTCCATTGTGATGCGAGTGCAGAAGGTTTGAGTGGAATCCTAATCCAACGTGATGAAGATGGAAAATGGCATCTTGTTTATTGCGTCAGTAAGAAAACAACAGAAGCAGAGAGAAAGTATCATTCCAGCAAATTGGAGTTAATGGCCATCGTGTGGACGTTGGACAGGTTAAGACAATTCTTAATCGGTATAAGATTTACAATTATTACTGATTGCCAAGCTCTTATATATATGAATGCGAAGAAGACTACAAATCCACAGATAGCCCGTTGGTGTAGTTTGATTCAAGAATACGATTTTGAGATAAAGCATAGGCCAGGAAAAAGACTGTCCCATATTGATGCTTTGAGCAGAGGTCCGGTAGCGGAAGCTGATGACACGATGACGAGGATAGCTGAAAATTTTGAAGTTTGCCAGTCCCTAACCGAAGAAGAGCAAATACTAATGATACAACATGCTGACAAAGACCTGAAAAGAATTATCGAAATTATCAAGAAGAAACAAGAAGAACGAACTGCTGAGGAGAAGCAAGTAATTAGAAATTACGTGTTCAAAAAGAATAGACTGTTTTGGAAAACCATAGTGGATGGAAAGGAAAGACTGCTGTATGTGATTCCTAAAAGCATGAGGAAGAGTGTAGTGGTGAAATTCCATGATTTATTTGGTCACTTTTCTGTGGATAGAACAGTTAGCAAAATTAAGGAATTATATTGGTTCCCAAGCATGAAACGATACGTACGAAGACACATATCAGCATGTATTGAGTGCCTTATGAATAAAGCGACAGGTGGCAAGCAACAAGGACTGTTACATCCCATAAAACCTGGTAAAAGACCGTTTGCTATTGTCCACATGGATCACTTGGGTCCTTTCGTAAAGAGTTCGAGAGGTAATCAAGAAGTATTAGTGATAATTGATAACATGACTAGGTTCGTGAGAATTTTTGCAGTTAAGAGTACTAGTGCTAAAAATGTTTTACAGTCTTTGAAGAATTTTGTTAATGATTTTGGACTACCGGAAAGAATAATAAGTGATAGAGGATCTTGTTTTACTTCTCACCATTTTAAGCAGTATTGTACAGATAACGGAATACATCATACTTTGAATTCTACCAAACACCCCCAAGCCAATGGTATGGTAGAGCGCGTCAACAGAACAATTTTAGGAACGATAATGACAAGTTTGGCTGACAAACAGCATAGAGATTGGGATTCGAAAATAAAAGAGACGGAAAGAAATCTTAACAACATGGTAAACAAAACTACAAATAAGACTCCATTTGAAATGCTATACGGGTATTCGCCCAGATTTAATGATGGAATACTTAGGATGTTAGCAGACGAAGATTCAGATACATGGAAAGACCCGCGAGAAATCCAAGAGCAAGCGCGAGGAAGAATTGAGGAACAACAAGCGAAAATGAAAGAGAGATTCGATGGGAAAAGGTGTCGTACACTAATCTTTGAGCAAGGAGAAATCGTTGTGATGAGATGTGCCCCTAAGGCTACGGGTCAACCTACCAAAACACAGCCAAAATATCGAGGTCCATTCATAATAACGGAAATATTACCTAGCGATACTTACAGAATAACTCAACTAGAAACGAAGAATCGAGGTCGCTACTTCACTACCACTGCTCATGTGAGCCAGCTGAAGCCATGGAGGTGCGATCCCAGCTCTGATGATGATGATGAAGATGATGACGGCGACGATCAAGATACTGACCAGTTATCAAGCTTGATTCCTCGACGGAATCCAATCAGATCTGTCCGTAAGGACTGATGGAAGTGTTCTCCGCTGTGATTAAGGTGAGATCTTTCCTTTTTTTTTTTTATGTTTATCTACGTATATTTGCTGATAGAAAAACCTCCAGAAACTTTGGAACATTAATTGACTTTGAACTCTTGAACATTAGCTAAAAGACTTTAGTGCATTCTTTGAACTGATCATTTTAGAACTGATAACAAATGAGTTATTTCTTATATATATATATATAACACATGGTTAGTTATAATTTACAGAAAATTTTGACTATTATGCTAATGTATAAAAAAATATGTGAATTTATGTATGTGAAAACAATTTAGTAAGTTTATTATCATATCAAATTTTAGTATAATGTGTATTCTTCTTAGTGTATTAGTAATGTGTATTCAAGTTGAAATACAAAAAAATGTGTTAATTATAAAACTGATTTGTATTCAGAACAATCGAGGACGATTGCTAGGTCAGAATGACCGAGTGTTAACAGCCGATAGATGGCATTGTAAAACAAAAGCCGCCGATAGGGGGCGTACGATAGCAATCGAGAATCGGAAAGCGAGAGAATGTAACGGAGATTAAGAATGTTCCGTAATGATATGTATATATGTATATATTTACTGCAATAAAAAAAGAAATTATAAAATGGAAGAGATATCCCAATTGAATGAAAAGTGAAAGCTCAACTTACCCTAGCCATCCTGGGATTAATAACGGAGATTAAAGATAACAGAACGTAGGTTGTATATTAACCAAATCTGTTTTTTTTTATTGGGATTTTATAAAATTACCTATGTGCAAAAGTGGGGAGCTTACAAGTATTGACTAACTGCAATATCAAATTTTAAATGTTCTTGCTAAAATTACATGTCTTATGCTGCTGAAATAATTTTCATATCAACTTATAGAAAGTGGGAGATTTGCGTATAATTGGAAGAAGAACATACGGAAACCTATTATTAAAGCTACTTGATAACAATGTATTCTATTCTGAATTGTTATACAAGCTGATAAACTTTTCTCTCTAAAAGGCATAGAATTCTGAAGCACCTTAAGAGTTAAATAGAAAAATGTTCCATACATTAATGTGCAAAATTCGTATAATAATGATGTATAATTAGTATTTTGATAAGGCCAGTTAAAATTCAAAATCATATCCTCTTTAGGTCAATATCTAACCATTAATCTGAATTCATTCAAAATCTGGGTGAAAAAAATTCAATTTTGCAAAGTGACAATCAGTGAAAAATTGTATATGAGAAATTTTATCCTCGAATATTTTCGTTAACTCTGTGTTCTATATGTAGAACCTTCTGTATTCAACACAAAAGATTTGACTTAATACCTAACGAATGGCAACGAAACTTATGCATATTGTATACGATGTACAGTGCTACCGCAAAAGTTACACAAATGGCTACCAAAGGTGGACAGTGGACAGCTATCACAAATCATACTGTTGCGTGCGTACGGATTTGTAATAGATTGAATGCACTCAGCACCGATAATAGGTTAATAAAATTTATTTTTATCAAAAGAAACACTTCAAAGTTCTACAGTTTTCTGCAGAAATTCTATGACAGGTGTTGACAGTATCACGAGTACAATCAGTAGTTACACTTGAAACAGCTAAGAAGGTTAAACACAATGCAATGCAAAGCGCATCTAAAGAGAAAGCTAACTCGCACATATCTCAGTTCAAGTTGAACTAACAACTCGCAACAACAATAACTAAGCAACTGAGAGAGATGCTCTCTCTCCGGCCTTATATAGATTCATCCTCCCGCCGAGATATTTCTAGTGCTTTCTGCTTCTCGAAATTACTGGAAAGCAATATAAGGGTGGAATTGCGGTTGCAGGTAATATAGCAATCAATAACAGTTATTCAATTACAATTCTTATTACGGTGATACAGAGACCGGACCAAATGATCGGCAAGTTTGGCGGCTTTTGGAGATTTCTCGCCAAATTTCGAGCTACTCATAACGTTAGATGGGCTTACATCTAAGGTTAGATGGACTTGCATCTTAGTATTATTATTAATTTTCCGGCATAGCTGCTCTCTTTAGATTTTTCATGTTACATTACGCATCAAAATACAATAATTTCACAAATGATTGCACCAAAATCATCTATCTATGTACAAAATTCGTAAAAACAGTTTTCTATGTCAGATCAAATATTTCAGATGAGTATTCAAATATTCAGATGTACTAAACTTGTGTGTATTGTTTATGAAGGTACTTTTCATATTTATTTTCTATCTTTCCCT
>KK112498.1:229051-257391 GCA_000611955.2 Stegodyphus mimosarum | reverse complement strand
TTTTTTTTTTTTTTTTTGTTTTTTTTTGCATTTGCTTGTGTTAGAATGTCATCGAACTGAATGGTTTTCCTCAGAAGAAGCCGTTACACTTTCGGCTCCAAAACAGTAAAAAAATGTAACGTCTTCTTCTACTGGAAAAACACTTAACTCTGTGGATTATTCAGTCAAAACAACCCTACTATTGTATTCTTTCTGAAACACTGAGCCATGTATACAGAAGCTTTGTTTGACAGAAGTCGTTACCAGTCATTTGTAAAAACAACGCAGACTTGAGGAATAACTTTTGAGTGCTTTGAAAATGTGAGATTGTAGCTAAATAGCTGCACTTCCCATTTGACTTGGCAAATCAGAAAGTTTTTGCCATTTCGTATATTTGTAAATGGAATCGTCTAAACAAATAACTCCCGCTTTTTCGCTATGATGTTCAAGATGGAATTGAAGGTTTTATTAACAAGCAATGTAGCGTTCACATAACGGTATCAATGAGTTTTCTTCAGAAATAAGTTATGAGTGCTGAAATGCAACTAATCCTCAAATGGCACTAAAGTACACCTGCGTTTGTAGATGCGTTATAAATATTGTTGCGTGTGTACGGGTTCGTTATGGATTGAATGCATAAGTCGTTAAAAAGTTAACAAAAATTTATTCTTTCCACAAGAAATAAATCAAAATGCTGAAATATTTCTTCAGACATATTGGCACAATATCACAATATCTCAAACGTTTACCAAAACTCAATTCAAAACAGGTAAACTAATTCTATCTCAAGCGAAATCGCTACAGCATTAAGTAAACAAACAGCAGTTCGCTTTAAACAGCTACAACTACAACAACTCAGATGAGGTGTTTCAATTCGGCTTTTATAAGCTTTTTAATTATCACTAGAATAATCTCGATTTTTCTAGATTTTTCTGGATGGCAACAGTAATTACGAGATATTTATTTATTAAACCTTAAATGCATGCGCTTTTTTATTTTTATTTCTTTCGACGTAGCTTTCTCTTCAAAAATCGTCTGCGTTGCACGGGAAATATAAGCAATTTTAATTACAATTCTAAATAAATAGCCAAATAAATGTATCGTACTGTTTCCAAGACCACTTGCGTGTGACGTTATTGTACACAATCCATTTCTCGTCACCAGTGACCATGCGCTTCAGAAAAGGGTCGTTTTCTTCACGCTTAAGAGGGGACTGGAAGATGCTGAAATGCTCCACCAAACGGATTTCCTTCCAGTTCATGACGAACCCAGACTTCAAGCTTGCTTACAAATCCAGGCTTCTTTAAATGGTCGTGAACGGTTGGTTGAGCAATGTGTAGTGCCGCTGCAGTCTGTCATGTCGTGTGCCGTAGGTTAGGCTTAACCATTGTAATGCTTGTTTCGTAATTAAAGCAAACTCCATTGGAACACAGCAAACTTTATTTAATAGATCAATTTCATAACTGCAACATATAATTCGAAGAAAAGGTAACATCAAAAATTAACAGCCAAAACGTATTCTATCTCTTTTTAAATTAAAAATCATTATCTTACTTCGTGCGAGAACCGCACGCAGCTCTCGTGTTGGCGTTTCAAACATTGCCATTTATTAACAGATAGATTTCAAATTCAACTATTTCAAAAGTTTAAGATTATTATTGCAACAATATCTAAAGCTGTTACAATCTCTCCCCCAACGGAGAAACTTTTCCGAAGGGAAAAGTTCTTGAACGCGACTTTTTAGATGACTTTTCATATTTTCTTCGACTTTTTCCATGCGACCTTGATCGTGAACGGAAAACTAACTTGGATGGTGTTACAGATCGGCTGGGTGACCTCGCCTTTACTCTTTTATCTCTGCTTACACTTCTACTTTTATGGCGATAGCCAGAAGAACTCCTTCTGTGACGATCATGGCTCCTAGATCGACTATGTGAGATACTCCTCTTGTGACGGTGTAATCTTGACCTAGACCTTGTACGAGAACGATGTCTAGAACGAGGATAGTATCTATCTCTTTCAAGTTCAGGACAATCACGAGCCCAATGTCCTGTCCGTCTACAGCGATAACATTCTTCACTATTCTGACGTGATGATCGTCCATAACTCTCTCTTCTATAACTTGAACTTCGCTGATATTTAGAACCACCCCCTGAGCGATAGGATGGCCCTCTAGCCCATTCCCCAACAATGCTCTGGCCTCGAATTTCTCGTCCATTTTCATACTTTATGGCATCCTCTGCATCTCGTCTATCATCATAATCAACAAATGCATATGCCATGCCAGTCCTTCCAGAACCTCTTCTTCCTGATGTTCCATACATTCCGTATTTGACATCGCATCTTAGAAGCCGGCCATATTTTTCAAAAACTTGTTCCGCATCTCTTTTCGTTTGAGCTCTAGTAGTCACTGTATTAACCTGGTGAGAGTGATTTTCAGGTTCTTTTTTTTCATTCAGTAGTGCAGCAGTTCGGTTGCCTAATAAATACCTTCCTTTGTCGAGTTTGTTTCCAATAATGGCAGCCTTGGTTATTACATGTCCGAGATCGCAGTTTAGTTCGACTTCAGCCAAGGGTAAACAGGTTGGATTTAAATCTAATGGTTGTTGCACCCACACTTTTTCACCTGTCAGCATTTCTGGCGTGATGTATTTACGACAAACTATATCAATACTAGCACCTGAATCTCTTAATATAGGAATTTTGTAGCCATTTACGTATCCAATACTAGTATAAGGTAACAGAAATTCATCGTCCGGTCTTGAACTAATTCTGTTTAGATTAGCAGAAGATTCAGTACTATTCTTAAGTTTTGGACACTGAGGTCTTAGATGCTGATAGGACCCACAGTGGTAACATTGCAGTGACTTTCGTTTTTCATATTTATCATCTGGACGTGGACTACTAGGTTGATAGATCTTGCTTCCCGAATTAAACTTTGAAGGCCATTTATTTTCAGCATTATTTTTATCATCGGAATTTGTTTTACTTTGAGTTTTTGGATTGTATTTCCCTTTCCGCCGATCGGCTGCAAGATTTTTTTGGAAGTTTCCACGGACGTTTTCGTAGGCATCAAGTTTTTCGGCTAATTTCTTGGACGAAATCATTTCTACCCATTCGTCAAGAAAATGATCTCGAATTTCAGGAGGGACTCGACGCTTAAGCTGATCAATCACCATCAAGTCCAACAACTGTTCAAAACTCTCAACTCCCAAACCAGTTACCCATTCCTTGCAATAATTTTCTAATTCATAGCTGAAATCCACCCATGTTGATTCGGTACTTTTTTGATGCTTCATGAATTTCTGCCTAAACCTTTCAGGACTTAATTTAAAACGCTTTAGCAATAAAGTCTTCACATGTTCATAATCTTTAGCTTTATCAGAGGGTTCTCTAGCTATTATTTGTGTTACTTCGTAAGGAAGTAGTCCTAGCAAATGAGATACAAATTCTTCTTTATCAATTTGAGCCCATTCTGCTTGCCTTTCAAACAGTGATAAATATAGACTGATATCTCCTTCTTTGTCGTCAAATTTCTGCATCAGATGTCGCAATTCCGTTTTCGCCCGGACCTGTCCGGTGGTTTGAGACTTTATCTCAGCTTCAAGTTTTAATCTCTCTAAATCATATTGTTCTTTCCTTCTTCGTTCCTCTACTTCTTCCTGTCTCCTACGTTCCTCTACTTCTTCCTGTCTCCTACGTTCCTGTACTTCTTCCTGTCTCCTACGTTCCTCTACTTCTTCCTGTCTTCTACGTTCCTCTACTTCCTGTCTCCTACGTTCCTCTTCCTGTCTCCTACGTTCCTCTTCCTGTCTCCTACGTTCCTCTTCCTGTCTCCTACGTTCCTCTCTTTCTTCCCTCTCTTTTCGGTCCTCTATTATCGTGTTTAAGACTTCTTTGACGAATACTTCGTCATAATCTCTGCTCTCAATAATTTTCTGTTTCAGATCAACTATTTTCAAATCAGCAGTCACCTGAACACCTAGTTCAGTTGCGAGATTCTGCAAATCCTCCTTACGAGCTCTTCCTAAGAAAGACATTTTTTTCTACTTCTTAAGTTTACGAACACCCTGTTCTTTACGCTTCCTCAAAATAGCTCAACTTAATTGCAATAAATAAATAAAGTGCTCTGGCAACAAGGAATTAAATGCACTTGTTTAAATGCTCAGAATAAGCAATACCACATTTATTCCGAACAACCTATGACTGTTACCATCAGTTGATATGCAGTGATGCACCATAAAATAACATACAATAATTTACGACTCAAATATATATGTAAAAATGCAAGATAAACTTGAGTATTAAAGTTCAATGATGAACACTTCAAACTATCGAAGTCCAATGATGGACACTTCAAACTAAGTCCAATGATGGACACTTCAGACTAAGTCCGATGATGGACACTTCAAACTAAGTCCAATGATGGACACTTCAAACTAAGTCCAATGATGGACACTTCAAACTAAGTCCAATGATGGACACTTCAAACTAAGTCCAATGATGGACACTTCAAACTAAGTCCAATGATGGACACTTCAAACTAAGTCCAATGATGGACACTTCAAACTAAGTCCAATGATGGACACTTCAAACTAAGTCCAATGATGGACACTTCAAACTAAGTCCAATGATGGACACTTCAAACTAAGTCCAATGATGGACACTTCAAACTAAGTCCAATGATGGACACTTCAAACTAAGTCCAATGATGGACACTTCAAACTAAGTCCAATGATGGACACTTCAAACTAAGTCCAATGATGGACACTTCAAACTAAGTCCAATGATGGACACTTCAAACTAAGTCCAATGATGGACACTTCAAACTAAGTCCAATGATGGACACTTCAAACTAAGTCCAATGATGGACACTTCAAACTAAGTCCAATGATGGACACTTCAAACTAAGTAAGGAATAGTAAACTGAGTTTAGAACACAGAAAACTTTTGCACAGTTATACTAAAATTTGCAACGATGCAAAACACATTTTCGTATGCTTTTCTGCAGTGTTTAAAATCAAAATTCGTTCAAATAACTTTATAATATCGTTTGAAATTGGGAATAAAGAAATGCTATACCTTGCTTTCCAGGAGATGTGCTTTCATTTCAAAAGCACGCACGATTATTCTATCTCGTCGGTGCCTCCAAAAATAATTAAGACTGTAATGCTTGTTTCGTAATTAAAGCAAACTCCATTGGAACACAGCAAACTTTATTTAATAGATCAATTTCATAACTGCAACATATAATTCGAAGAAAAGGTAACATCAAAAATTAACAGCCAAAACGTATTCTATCTCTTTTTAAATTAAAAATCATTATCTTACTTCGTGCGAGAACCGCACGCAGCTCTCGTGTTGGCGTTTCAAACATTGCCATTTATTAACATATAGATTTCAAATTCAACTATTTCAAAAGTTTAAGATTATTATTGCAACAATATCTAAAGCTGTTACACCATTCCCTTTATTTCTTCATCGTCAGCCTCCAATAGCCTTCCTGATAGAGGCGCATCATTCACATCAAAATCGCAAGAAAGGAATTTCGCAAACCAGCGCTGGCACTGACGTGTCGTTAGAGCATCGTCTCCATAAACTTTACGCAACTTTGTCAGGACTGAGTGTTATATGCGTAGATTTGGCAAACATCTTAAAGTAACTCCTTAAAGTCCTTAAGTCCTGCTCTGGAACAGGGAGCTGAAATCAGCTATGTTCTGGTGTAGATACTGTGCTGAAGAATAACTGCACTTGAAAGGGATTTAAAATCCTCTTTTATTAAAGCAATATTATTTACAATTACCTTCCCAACTCGGAAGGAATACAGAAAGTAAAAGGACCACACTTGGGTCTAAATGAACAATCAGATAAATTTAAACTAAGCTAAATAGAAATTTAATTGATATTTGCTCACAGAGCTATTCGCGGAGTTGGCCTCTAACTAAATGGTGCGTAGCAAGAAATACTAATACTAGCGCACTTCAATTTATTTCAATAAGCAATCACGTAGTAAGCAATATGGCTTATAACTTATCTGCTAGCTGGTCAGGCGAACGTCGAACAGAATGACCGTGATCTGATACTAAAAGCTCTCTCACACTGAGAGGTTTCTACCTCTGGTTTAAATAGTACTTGGCTCTACTTCAAATTAGCATAAGCTGACAACGCACGCTTCTTCTGACGGGCAGTTGAAACTGAGAAGAGATAGAAAGATTTAAATTAAAATAAAACTTTGTTAGTTTAACTAAAACCTTACAACTTTTCACAACCTTGAGTCGCATTCTTGCCTTTGTGGAAATAAAAAAGCAAAATATAGCGAAAACCAAAAGTTTTCCCCTCCATTTTCAATTCCGTATGAAATCTATCCAACCCATTGGAATCGAACAATTTTCTGTTTATTGAATGGTACTTTGATACTTTTGATATGCCTGTTTCAGCATTTTTTTTCCTCTATTACTGGCACCTCAAATAACCCGGTTAGGGAAGACATAACATACAGTGCTTCGCAGGCATACCTTGCCAAGGAACTGCAGGAAGATCGTGTAGATGTAGCCCACGTCAGTGAAAATGAAAGTGTCATACTTTGATACTTTGTAGTTGGGTGGAAGAAATTAAAACTATTTATGGGGATTCCGATAAATGTGGGTTGCATAGGGCCGTAAATTGATGTCAATTTCTCGGAGCTCGTACTTAAAATTGTCTGAATAATTTACCTCCGCACTGGTGATGGCTTTGTTGAAAAAGTTATTGTTTAATTTATTGATGAATAACGCCAGACTGGAGTTTAAGGTCTGTTTAGCTGTTCATTGCGAACGAACCAGGGGGCTCCTGTGATTTTTCGTAAGAAGTTGTTTTGAAAAGCCTGAAATTTGCTTAATACGTAGGTGGGAACAGAGCACCATGCTGGAGAGGCATATGTAAGGATGGGCCTTAATATTAATATGTAAATGGGCTTCTTACGAGCAAGATCCAGTAATGAGGAGGCGTCAAGAAAGTTTCGGAACTTCCTAGACACCTCAATGCCTTTTTGATGGCCATGGAAATGTGAGGACCCCATGTAAAAGAGCCGTTAAAACGAACTCCCAAGTTTGCAGCGTCTCTGACTTTAGGTAGTTTCATTAAAGAGGGTCAGATCTCCATCAATGTTTCTACTTCTGTGCCGTCCTGTGAGTAATAATTTGGATTTTGTGGTATTCATGGACGTCCTCCATTTGCGACACCATTCCTCTATCTCGTGTGTGTGTGGTTTTGTATTCTGGTCATGGCATGTTTATTGAATGAGTTAGAAGTGTGACCTTATATAGTATTTCAGTGAGATGCGTGAGCATGGTGCTTCTATTCCAAAAAACGATAATACGGCATCTGTTAGCAAAATACGACATGACTTTCCGATTAGCCCAATACAATCATCACCACTTTTGCCCTTAGTAGCGGCGAAAGCCTAAAAATGGATGGTGTCCGTCATTAAAAAACTTTATTTTAGTCTTTTTTCAGTTTATCATATCAATGAGTTTTCTTAATAAGATGAATTGCAAAATTTTTCTTAGTCTTTTTTTATTATCGTTTTACGTGTTAACTTTATTTAATAAGTACCATCTTCTTCGCATTTACCTCACATAAAATTCAATTTAGCAATAAAATCCTAAAATATTTAGTAACAGACAAAGCTTTAGAATTTCCGGTAGGCAGTCTCGTTCCCTGAAGATAAAAAAAGTTTTATTCCATGTAGTGTTCCCACTGCTCTCTTTGAAATCGTCGAGTTTGTTAATCAAAAATTCATTAAAAAAAATTAATAAAAAAAATTAAAGTTTTACAGAATATGAAATAAATGATAAAACAGATTCGAAATTCGAGCTTCGGTATGCTCATATTCGGGTGGAAGATTACGTTATTCAAAATTTGATGGCTCTAGGTACCGTCATTTTTTCTTAGTGCAAGAACATACATAGTGTTACGGACTTCATATTTATTTGGCTATTTATTTAGAATTGTAATTAAAATTGCTTTATTTCCCCGTGCAACGCAGACGATTTTTGAAGAGAAAGCTACGTCGGAAAAATAAAAATAAAAGAACGCGTGCATTTAATATTTAATAAATAAATGTCTCGTAATTACTGTTGCCATTCAGAAAAATCGAGATTGTTCTAGTGATAATTAAAAAGCTTATAAAAGTCGAATTGAAACACCTCATCTCAGTTGTTGCTGTTGTTGTTGTAGTTGTAGCTGTAAAAAGCGCACTGCTGTTTGTTTACTTAATGCTGTTATTGATTGTAGCGATTTCGCTGTGAGATAGAATTATTTTATCTGTTTTGAACTGAGTTTTTTCCTAAACGTTTGAGATATTGTGATATTGTGCGAAGATCTGTGAAGAAATATTTCAGCATTTTAATTTATTTCTTGTGGAAAGAATAAATTTTTGTTAACTTTTTACGACTTGTGCATTCAATATATAACGAACCCGTACGCACGCAACAGTGCATTCATGTCGGTTCTTCATTACTTAATTTCTTTAAAAATAATACAGGGTGATAATATTTGGTGGCAACGATTTGGAAAGTGTTACGCCGTTTATAGCGAACTGACGCAATATCTGCTAGCTCCTAGCACCATTGGAATGGCTTAATATACTGATTTGCTTGAACAGCAAAAGCCTTGGAACAAAATTCTACATTTATGAGATGCTTAACTAATTAATGAATAAAATGACACAGACTAAACAATTTCAGTAGGGAGTTTCATTAGGCAGGAATGGATGGATTAATTATTAGCATTATGTATTTAATGGAAATATTTTCGTGATTAGTTATTTTTACATTACTGTAGATTTACAGGCTACAAGGACGTGATTTAAGTTAATCAGTTTCAAGTTGTTGCTCTCACAATTATCCTTTCCCAGCTCATACATTTGCCAATTTTCCTCCCAAATGAAGTTCCATATAAGTACTGTTATTTATTCCCACATCATTCTTTTCTCAACCTATCTCTTCCCATTTTTACCATTTGTAAACCCCAACATCGTAAGAATCATTTAAGGAAAATATTTACAGGTTATGTATCTATTTATAACATTTGTAAGGTACTTCACCCGCCTTCTTCGCTTGCCTTCGTGGGGTAGTGGTCAGCACGCTCGATGCGTAACCGAGAGGTCTGTGGTTCGATTCCCGGCGAAGGCGTTGCTCATTTTTCAATACTCCTGCCTCGAAATAACCTGACGTCTCTACACTGGTGCCCAAACTAAAAGGTGGTGGATGATGATTCTCCACCACCACGATTTGGCGATTGCAGCCCCTAATCTCCAGACGCCCTTTAAAAGGGGGAGTATATAAGGTATTTTTCCCGCCTTCTTCGCATGCCTTCGTGGTGTAGTGGTCAGCACGCCCGACGCGTAACCGAGAGATCCGTGGTTCGGTCTCGGCCAAGGCGTTGCTCATTCATCACTTCTCATGCGTCGGAATAACCTAATAAATCTACAACTGGCGCCTGAACTAAAAAAAAAAAGTGGTGGATGATGATTCTCCACCATCGGGATTTGGCTGTTGGGTGCCCTGAACCTCAGTCGCCCTTTAAAAGCGGGAGTATATAAGGTATTTCTCCCGTCTTCTTCTCATGCCTTCGTGGTATAGTGGTCAGCACGCTCGATGCGTAACCGAGGGGTCCATGTTTCAATTCCCGGGGAAGGCGTTGCTCATTTTTCATATAACTTGCTTCGAAATAACTTAATGACTGTACACATTATTAGTATTACTTCCATTTTGGACTATAAATGTTGAAACCACAGTAATGCAGTAAGGCTTGTTTCTTGACCCTCAGTTCCGCATTCAAATTTTATTCTTGTCAATTTTAAAGGGTTTCTGGATTAGTCTTTATTTTGAGTCTACTTGGAATACGGTGTCAAGTTTCTCTAAGACTTATAAAGCTTCACGAACACTTTCGGCAAGATGGAAGCACTTTAAGTCTCGAAAAGTTTGAGACCCATTTGAGACAAAATTCAATGAAGACGTAAAGGACAATGGGGGAATTTTTCAATTAAAAGGTAATTTTTAATGGAATATATTATTGCGTGCGTATGGGTTCGTAATAGAACGCACACAGGTCCAGTGATAGGTTGGTAAGATTTATTTTATCAAAAGAAATACATCAGAGTTCTGGAACTTTCTTCAATACTAGTACAGGTGTTCACAATATGACAGAGTAGAATCAGTAGTTACATTTTAAACTACTAAGAAGGTTAAACAGAGCGCCATGCAAAGCGCATCCACAGAGCGAAGCTAACCCGGAGATATCTCAGTACTCCGAACACACGCTGAACTAACAACTGAGAGCAGATGCTCTCTCAGATTTTATGGCCGCTAAGATATTTGCAGTACTTTCTGCTTCTTGAAATTACTGGAAGGCATATGAGGCCCGAACTATGGTTACAGCTACATAAAGGACCATTTATAGATATTCAATTACAAACTTGTTACATTTGTACAGGCACCGGACCCAAATGTTGCCAAATGGTCGTCACATTTGACGATTTCTCGCCAAATTTGGTGGCAAAAGTTAGTTGCCAAAACCGTTGCCAGGTTGGCGATACCTCGCCAAATTAGGGTGCTACGCATTTACTCACGGTATAAAGTGTTTCTCCCGCCTTCTTAGCATGCCTTCGTGGTGCAATGGTCAGCACACTCGGCGCGTATTCGAAAGGTCCTGCTTCGAGTCCCGGCGAGAGCACTGCACATTTTCCATGTCTCCTGCATCGAAATAACCTAATGTCTCTACAGTGGCGCCCTAACTAAAAAAGGTGGGGGATGATGATTCTGCACCACCAGAATTTCTGTGTTCTTTTCTTACGGCAGAGCATCGTCTCTCTAGATTTTCATGTTACATTATATAGAAAAATACAACATTTTCATACATTATTGCCGTAAAATCATCTTCTATGCAAAATATTCGTAAAACTATTGCTGTTAAATCTAGTAAGTGTTCTTTATTTACACTATATCGTTAATTTCCAGCCTGTAATAGTTTTGAGATTTATATATCCCCCCTCCATTCTTCATTTTACTCTGTGTCTCACTGAAAATTTTATGAATTATAGGTTTTTACACCGGAAACCTACTTATTACATTATTATTTGTGTATTTTGAACTCGAAACATTTTCAGGACCACAGGTATGCTAAGAAAAGACAATAGAAATCGCAACTTACTGCTTAATCTCAGTTCAAATTATACTGTTTTGCAAAAAAATCAAAGCACCAAGAAGGACTTTAGCGATGGTGACGAAATTTGATATGAAAAGCATCTTGATCGAACATGCAAATGATCAAAATTTCAAGGCAAATGAACAGGAATTGCGATCATAACGCGCATTTTTAATGCGCAACTCGCAAAGTATAAAATCAGTAACAGAGGCGGAAAATTTATCTTTTTCTGTTGCTGCCATTGGTAATTCCGTAAAGAAGCAATTAAGGATGCCATTACGACGATATCGAAAACCTTACAGACAGTAACACCGGAAAACCAGGACTCTATTACCTAGCGTTCACAAGGATCGCTCTACATAGAATGTCATCCTGGTCCCCAGAGGCAATCCTCGGGGCCGCGATCCAACCGGTGAAGCCGACGAGCTCCACAAAGTCGAAGGAAATCTATGTCAGTTAAACGAAGTCGGAAAATGATACGTCATGCAGCATCACCCGACTCCACCAATAGCGGCGTTTCCCCTCGGACGACCAACAAAATCTGACAATATAGCTCCACCACAGACAGAGGAACAGACACGACAGTACCATACGGTCCCTGCCAAGCCTGAACCAACCTGAGAATAAACTCGGGCTCTAGTCCTGTGAAGTCAACTTATATACCCCCGTGGTTGAGAATGCCTAAGTACAGATCTTAGACAGTACTTCCCAGGAATTCTCCTGAGTCAACCCCCGGGGGGAGACCTTACAGACAACTAAACAATTTCGAACATGGTCGCATTGTAGGGTTGCGTGAAGCTGAGTGGTCATACCGAGCAATAGGCCGCCACCTGCAGCGTACAGACACTTATAACCTGCAGCGTACTTATAAGCATTGCTGAAACGAAAGAAGTGCATCTTTTAAGGTATTTTCTCCCCCTTTCTAGCATGCTTTTGTGGTGTAACGGTAGCACACTAGGTGCGTACTCTAGAGGTCCACCTTTAAGTCCCGGTGAGGGCATTTTTGGCA
Source organism: Stegodyphus mimosarum (assembly GCA_000611955.2). NCBI lineage: Eukaryota > Metazoa > Arthropoda > Arachnida > Araneae > Eresidae > Stegodyphus > Stegodyphus mimosarum. Next base: position 245,216 of record KK112498.1, on the reverse strand, counting down.
TCTCTTCTTCCAGAAAAAGAAAGAAAAAACCTAATGACTCTACAATCTTAAAACTCCTAGTTTTTCTTTCTTAAAACTCCCAGTATCTAAATTTCTAACTTTTACGAAGCAACATTTTTTCAAAATTGAAATGCGAATACAGTTGTTGTTGATAAATCGAAGGCGAATGTTATTTGGTAAATTTTGTTTCAGTCATGCATTTTTCCTGTTAGAAACAAAGCTTTTTTTTTCCTTTCTAAACCGTTAAGAAAAAGGTGACATATTTTCTCTCGAAGCAGTATTTATACTACGCAGATGCATATGTACAGCTAAGCTGCGATTGGTTAATTTTAGGTTTTAGTTCTCTTTGCAAGTAGCGTTATGCAAGCGCCGTATGATTTTGGAAAGATCTCGAATTTGGGAGAAAGGATGAACTTAGGGAGAGCACATAAAATTTAGAATAGTGAATTTTGAGGTTGCCAATTATTTCTTAGCATAGTCACCGTAATTTATTATTTACTTATAAATTCAGGGTGATTCCGAATTCATGGTACAAACTTGGAGGGAAGGTGCAGAACAAAAATACGAATAATATTCGCATAGGAAATCCATGTCGCAATCCATTTATTTAGTCATAAATACAGGCAATCCCACTTCAATTGAAATAAGGTGTTTACAAAAACTGTTCAAAAGATGCGGATTCAAAGCTTATACTCAATGAAAATGGAGAGGGTGTAAACGATTTTCGTTTAACGCTTTCCAAATGGTATGTTGAATCATACCTACGTTTTCGGCAACTTGACTCGGGGATATCAGCCAGAATGTTCAAATTACTTTCTTCAAATCTTGGATTGCGTACAGTTCGTCGTCGACCAGCATTCCGTCTAGTGACGGGGAAAGAACCTGTTTCACAAAGGTGGAACATTCTGTGATCCGACATTCGTCTATCCTTAAACTGCAACGTAAAGTCCTATCACCGTCGACAGTGCAATCGCGAATGATGTCTTCTCCTACTGGGATGCACACCCACTGCCCTCTACCGGCAACGGTATTTTTTATGCAGATTACTAATATGCAAATATGTTCGTGATGTAGTTTGAAGCAAAATCTTATTAAATGAGTGAAAAAAGTCTCCGTGGGTGCTGTTCTTCGTATCAAACAATTCACACGAGATGTTATGTAATCGCGGTCTCATATTAAATTTTTTTTATCGTAAAAGCACTTTTCTCTCTGTATCGTCTCTTATTTTTGTTTTGTAATCGATTTCACTCCCTTCCCATCGTCAGTCAATTAATACCGTCTTTGTTTTACACAATAGTAAGCATCATCGAACTCGGCGTACGGTCTGCAGTAATCAAGTCTTGGATACTCATGCCATCTTTCTATTTTGTAACGATGTTCTTTTTCACCTCCATGGTGATCCTGACAATTTTCTTCGTTGCTTATTTTCTCGCTCTTTCCGGCATGCCTTCGGGGTGTAACGGTTAGCACACTCGGTAAGTCCAGGTTTGAGTCTCGGAGTGGGCATCGCACATTTTTCACGTTTTCTGCTTCAAAAAATCCTAATGACTCTACAGTGGCATCCGAAGTAAAAAGATAGTGGACAATGATTCTTCACCGCCAAGATTTGGCGAGTGGGACCTAATCCCCAGTCCTCCGTTAAAAGGAGGAGTATACAAAGTATTTTCTCCCTGCTTTCTGCATACCTTCGTGGTATAACAGCAGCACACTCGATGCGTATTCGAGAGGTCCGTGTTCGAGTCCCGGCGAGGACATTGCTCATTTTTCATGTCTCCAGCATCAAAATAACCTAATGACTCTACAGACTCTTCTCATTAACTTACCTAAAACTCTTTGTTAATGGATTTAGAAAAGGTTTTCGTCAAAAAAACACAAAATCACTTGAAAATTCAGAGCTACAGAGCGACTTGTTTACTAAATGCAACTTGCAACGGAAGTACCGAACGCTCATGTGCAGTCACAGCATTGTCTCAAAGGAACTAAACAAGGGTAGTGCGCGCAGTCATGACTCATCCAACTCGAATCCTATTTCAAACAAATATCATATAATAAACAAATCTTTTCGCGTCCAAACATGACGAATACCAAGTTGGAAGTATTTCAAAGGTAACGTATACCGAGGCACCACGGTATACTGTATTGTCTTCGTATTGCCATGCTAAATATGCAAAAAATTTGGGTAGAACTTTTCACACATTTTGAATAATTGAAACAAGTTACAGAAATGTTTGGTTATTAAATTCACTATAAACACAACTTCAAAACTTCAGTTATATGACATGGAAGTTCAATGGTTAGAACCTCATATATTTCAGAATTTTTTTTTTAATTTCTCTATTTCTCAATTAACTTTTTACATTATAGAATCAGTAGTTTTAGGTAGCATAAACTAACCAGCTTTAAAACGACTTTATTAGGAACTATACTCAGATCTTTATGCAACATAAGAGACACAAGTAATGTGTAAAGAACCCTTTCTTTATTCAATCACATATGATTGAAAAAATGGGCTTGCATAACGCAAACACTTCTGGCTTAACTCAAACAGGTAATGTGTAACTTAAAATAAAATGTACCAAACTAGCCAAACGTCTCGCAGCATAATTTAACGCGCAGGAAGACTCTGGCACGTAGAACCTGGCGGAAAAAAGCCTAATGGCTAGAAGTACTCATCTCCACAGAATCAAATCGCTAGTAAGTCTGTCAGGACTGAGTGTTCGGTGCATATTCTTGGAAAACATCTTCGTGACAGCTTGAAGTCCTGATCTTGAAAAGGGAGCTGAATGCAGCTATGTTCTATGGTAGAATACTGTGAATAAGTGGTAGAAGAACTGCACTTCAGAGGGATTTAAAATCCTCTTTTATTTAACCACAATTATTTACAGTCACTTCCCCATTCGGGAGGGATACAGAAAATAAAAATCTCACTTGGGTCTAAAATGAACAATCAAATTAATTGAAACTAAGGCTAAATAGAAATTAAGTGGTTGTTGCTCACAGAGCTATAACGCGAGGTTGGCCTCTAAACTAAATGGTGCGTAGCAAGGTTTAACTAATACTGACGCACTTAGATTTACTTCAATAAGTAATCACGTAACAGCGCTACGGCTTAGAATTTAAATACTAGCTAGTCAGGCGAACGTCGAATAGAGTAACAGTGGTCTGAGACTAAAAGCTCTCTCACACTGAAAGGTTTCTACCTTTCGTTTAAATACTACTTGGCTCCACTTCAAATTAGCATAAAGCTGAAACGCGCGCTTATTCTAACGGGAAGTTGAAATGAGAACAGATAGAAAGAGTAAAATTAAAATAAAACTTTGTTAGTTTAACTAAAACCTTACAAGTCAAAGTAACAACGAGGTCTTCAAGCAGGCATAAAGTGTTTTAAAATCACTTTCCAAAAGCTTAAATAATGATAATAATAATAATAATTAGAATTTTAAATAGCATTTCTTTCTACCTTAATTATAACATTTCTTAGTACCTTAAATAAATTAAAATAATAATAGATAAGTAATAGCATTTGTATAAATAATAAATAGCATTTTTTTCTAGTTTCAAATCTTAAAAGCACTAAATTAATTAATTAGCATTTCTTAAATAACATTTCTTTCTACCTTAATTATAGGATTTCTTAGTACCTTAAATAAATTAAAATAATAATGGATAAGTAATAGCATTTGTATAAATAATAAATAGCAATTTTTTTCTAGTTCCAAAACTTAAATAGCACTAAATTAATTACCTAACGTTTCTTAAATAGCATTTCTTTATACCTTGCTTTGAATACTCACGCGCTATCTAATTAGCATTCTGGTAGGAAAGCCTGGCTAAAAACGAGAATGAAACTAAAGTTGCTTTAACTAAAAATTAACTGTTAATAAAATCAAATAAATCTCTTCAACATATTCAGCAAATAGTCAGACATATTGTAAGTCAGAAATACTAATAAAATGTGTGGAATTCATGTTGTGACATTTCATACTGTAGAATACAAAAGTCCTAAAAAAAACGAGCTATTCTAAATGTTAAAAACATGAGCATTGTTAAGTATGGCGTTTCTGCAATGCAGTTCATGGCGTTGCAGTGGAAATTCGTGCTTTTTAAATCCGAAGCGCTTACTTAATTGTTTCCATTTCCTGACTCATATGCTCATTAAGTAAAAGCGTTCTCAGGCGCTCGGGATTCAGCTTACAATTATGTTTCGTCATCATCATATTTTAATGAATCTGTTAATAGCGATGGTTGAAAATCTGCACGCGGATGAGGTTCATTTCCTATCAAAATTAGAATACGTTGAAATTGTTCCAGGCGGATTTTAAGACATGTCTTATAATCTGTTAGAAGTACATTTTAAAATATATGTTGAGATATTGGGAGATGAAAACATTATATTAATCCTACTTTTTCTAGCCTTTGAATTCTTTAACAATATTCATCTATCGATCGAATAGCGTATTTTGCAGTTTCATTCTAGCTATTAATCTTGATATTAAACTTCATCAGAAAATGGCAAGCTGTATAATAATTTAATTAATTTTCTGTTCTTGAAGATATCACTTTCTGTAAAGCTAATTGTTCATTTCGATTCCAATGTTAATGAATAGTTCTTAATTTTAACATCAAATAAATCAGCAATTTTAAAATTCTTAATTCAGATTCTTTCGTGAATTTATCACAGAACTCTTGAGTACTTGGCATAAATGCACAGAAAGTACAAATGCATAAATCATTTAAATAATAACAATTGTAAATAGTATTAGATTTGTGATATATAGTAAAAAAATAGGTTAAGGAATTGGGTATAAAAAAATTAACTTCGAAATTTCTCGTCAATCCAAATCCTGTTGAACAGCTGTATGATACTTAAAGTATAATATTTTCTGCTGGCATGGCTGTTATATTTTGATGCAAGAGATGAAGAGATTTTCGTAGATTTAAAATACTTTAAAAAACTAATAAGCAAAGACCATAACTTGCACATATCAAACATTGTTAAAATGCTAAACTTCTGATTGCATAAAATATATTTCTATATCAATCTGTTTTATTATTTATCACTATAAAAATAAACCCACATCTATTAGCTCTGTTAGCTAGATGTTAGCTCGAAAACACTTGCAGGCATTGCATGCACAAAATAGCAGTGAGCGAAATACAAACAAATATAAAGATAAAATATGTACTCTGCAGCAAAAAAAAATGGAACAGTTCTCCTGTTCTACTGTGCCGATTGACGAAATTCAAATTGCGTTTTTCATATCTGGAAAGCGCGACTTAGGATATGTATTTGATTTATATATAAAATTGTTTTAATATAGGTATTTTGACACAAAATCGGACTTTTTCTGAAACGACATGCCAATTGTTTTTCCATTTTTAGATTCGGATATTGTTCGGAGAACAGCCTTGGTTGCTCCAACTTGGCTTCTTGAAGGGTGTGGGACATTTCATCATGCCAACGGAAGTAAATACTACAGAATAAATACTACAATAATAAATGCTACAGTAATAAATACTAATTACTATACTACACTAATAAATACTAATAATAAATACTACAGATAATAAGTAATATCACAGATAATTCCTTAGCAAAGGAAAAGTATTACGGCTGTCTACCTAGAGAAAGTACGTCGTCGAATGACAACCATTGCCTGCCATACCACAATAAGCTGTTTCTCCCTTTTTGGCGTCAAGACTGTTCTTCGAACAATATCCTTAGATTCTAAGACTCAAATTATGCGACTGCCAAGTGTTGTAAAAATCGCACCAGTAGTTTTTAAAAAATGAGCTCTCAAAATTTTAGCTCCTCAATGTTAATTCAATTTGGTATGTATTTATTGATATCTCTTTTTTTATTATACTTACTTGATTCCTTCTTTCACAGTTCGAAATTTAGGTTCCCTCCAAACAAAATTCACCTTTTTTTATGATTTATTTTTAAAATTTGTACTTTTTAATAATTTTTATAAATTTTTTGAAAAAACATTTGAATTGTAACCTATGAAGTTTTTACAATCCATTTGAATTCTAAGTATATATCATATTTCTAAGTCTATCTACAAAAGATTAGAGCTTTTTATTCAAAATTTTCGAAGATATACGTGAATTTACATATTGGTGCATTTTGAAATTTGGCATTTTTGTTGAAAGCGATAATAAAATCTAATGTGGTTTACGCACTTTGCTGAAATTATTTGAAAGAACAATGTGCATTTTTTCTGCTCATGTACAATGAAAAAAGTTAGGAACCATGTGACTTTTTTTCCGTTCCTGCACAATGGAAAGGATAGGAAAATAAGTTGCCACGTATTAAGTTCGCCACGTGAATTATTCTTGGCGCAAACTGAAAAAGATTCGACAAATTAAATTTTTGAATTTCACACCAAATTTTACAGTGTTTAATATTTAGGCATCATTTGAGTCGTGGAATCGAAATATGGAAAATATTGGTACGTTATTTCAGAAAAAGACCCATTTTGCTTCAAAATACCTATGTTAGAATAATGCTACATATGAATCTAAGATATATCCTAAGTCGCTCTTTCGAGATATGAAAAACGCAATTTGAATTTCGTCAATCGGCCCAGTAGAACGAGAGATATAGAACTATCCCCCTTTTGTTTTTTTTTCGCAGTGTACTTTGATGCTTTGATACTTTCGTCGGTATACTGGCTTACAACAGGAGATCTTTTCCCTTGCGTTTACCAGTACCTTAGAGATATATATTTAGGGCTGACCTTTGGGAAATCAGCAATATATCCTCTCAATGAGGTGAATTGTTGGTGAAAACAGTTTGAAGCGCTTTGCCTCTTACGTTGGGGAAGGCAGACCAGAAGCTTGGGTTAGGTTAGGTTAGGTTATTCAATTATGGCAAAGCACAAAAGGGCTATCTGCCTAACGGGAGGGATGCCTTCGTGGAGGACTTTCTAAGGGAAACTGGCTCGTATACACGTTACACATGGGGAAAACCACGAAAACGCCTATGCAGCCAGTCCGTTCGCGGGATTCGAACCTCGGACCGAACTACCAGTGTTCAGCGTCTTTACCGCTCGGCCGCTGGTGGCCAGAAGCTTGGGATCTAGTCAAATGGGTCTCTTCAAAGAATCCTGACTTAAAATGTTCAGAAACTTGCATACCATATGATGGAGACGAGAAAGCGTCTTTCAGAGTCATAATTTTGAAGAAACACAATTTTCAACAAAAAATTGTCAGCGTACAGGAGTATTGTGTTGTCATTGGTTATCGTGGTCACAAGGGTTCCAGTGAAGCAAATGAGCAGTATGAGATCTAATAAATATATCCTTCTCCAGAATCTCATAGGCAAAGGTTGCGAATTTGTTCCTTATTTTCATTTATCCTGGTGATGAATTCTTTAATGCATTCCAGCTCTAGATCTGAATGCAGGTATCTGTTTCGAATGAAACAGAGGGCGTCTTTGTGATGATTCTTACAGCCTTGTTTGCAAGAAGTTTTTTAATGTCCTTTCCCCTGGCGTTTGTTCATTCGGGAGTACCATATGTAACAATAGGTCTCACGATCGGGAGGTAGAGTCGCCCCTTCAGTTGACAGTTGAGAGCAGAGTCTGAACACCCGTGCGGCTTACTTAAACTATTCGGGTCCAGTCGAGACTCCGCAACTATCCAGGGCAACACCTCATCGGCCCTATAAGAGCATACATTTATCCTTTATCATATACACATGCTTACATAGTTCATAATATATGCTTACATAGTTACATAGTTCATAATTTATTCTTACATAGTTACATAGTTCATGACAGACATAGTTCATAGTGCATGCTTATATACAAGTAGTTCAAAATACATAGATCTTTCATAATACATACTCACATAGTTCATAATACATTGAGCCTGTAACATGATACATGCTTACATAGTTCATAATAATTTTCATTGGCGATAATATATACATGTTTCATAATATATACAGTACTTAGGCTATGCTGATCTCTACTAAATCTTCAGAAAAAAAGAGAGAGAGAGAGAAGACAGATTGACTGGGATGTATTCCACACTGCACAAATCTGTTCCCAATTCCTCCAGTTTCTGCATTATCTTGCATATTTTGCTGCTGTTTGATCAGATAACGCTTATGAGAAACTCCCTGTTCCGGAAGCTGCACGTGCCATTCTGCGATTAGAGGACATTGGGTCAATTAATGGTCTAGTTTATCCATGGCTCCACAGACACAACTTTCGGTATTTGCAACTCCTCGCTCATAGTAATAGGAGGGGAAAGACTTGTGCCCCGTCACAAATCTCGTTATTTGTGGAGATGACTCAAGATGATCAAGCGAAACTTTATGGTAGTATACATAGGTCCTCCTGCTTTGTTCGGTTATGCCTCATTCCTACTGCCACTGGTACTGAGCTGCTATCCTTGTCACTTTTTTAACGTGAGACATTGTGAATCTATCACTTTTGAGTAGCAGGAAAAGTCTGATCATCGCGCTATAAGCCTTCCCATACACATTAGTCGTTTGGCTGGACCAGGTGAAGTCCTTATTTAGTTTGACCCCAAAATAATTGGCAGTATTGACTCTATGAACCTGGATTCCGAAGAGCATAAGAGGTATTGGAAGCCGAAAATCTTGGGACTTTTGTATTTTGAAATTCTCTACACTTTTAGCTTTCTAAAAATACCATGCTTTGATCTCTATAAAAATTAGAACTGTAAAAAAATGTAGTTTTATTTTATCATCGAATGCTTCGATAAATGGGGATTTTTACATAAAAACGCGTTTTTCTCCAAATGCGATTTTTCTGTACTCAATGTACCTATTCTCAGGAACTACTGCTCCCAGGTACCTAAACTTTTTACGGCTTATTGATTATATTTCCTAATATTTCCTGAAATGAGCTTTTTGTAATAAACTAAGAAAAAAAATTCACAAATTGTTTTGTGTGAGAAAAGTGCTAAATTTTACTATGCCTAATAAAATGTTCTACAAGTTAGTCTAAAATTCAAAATGTTTCAAAAGCTCATTTCAGTATAATCCGATAGGTATACTTTAATTGCACAAAAATTTCAAGAGTGTATCTACAGCAGATTTTGAGAGAAGATACATCGAAATTGGCCAATTTAACATTGTCGGTATAGCGGGTTCTGACACCCCTTAAGTTCCTTTTTAATAGCGTCCCTTTTGCAAAATTTTCTGAGTAGGAGAAGCTTTGACTTCTCAGACTGGATGCTAATTTTTCCACTTGCTATGTGGAAAATTAGCATCCAGCCTGAGAAGTTCGAGCATTGGTCCCTATCATCGAGCAATGTTCGATGATAGGGAATCTTTCCTGAACTTTGACCAATGCATGATTTGAAATCCTGGACTTCGAAATTATAGAGGTATCATCAGCGAAGCAGGTAATTAGCGAGTTGATATCATCATTAAAATTAGGGAAATCATTCCCATATGGGATATAAAATATTGGTCCCAATACTGACCTTTGGGGGATTCCTGCTAGGATATTTTTCACACTAGAAAATGCTTTCCCATGTTTAACAGCAACGGTACGAGTATCCGAAATAGATTTGATCGTCAATATCAAAAGTATAGGTAAGTTCGATTTGATTAGCTTGTAGACAAGACCTGGATGCCAGACGCGGTCAAATGCCTTGATCACATGTACCATCAGGACAGCAACAATCATTTTATCATATATAGCACAGCTGATGAATTCGGTGAAACGAACAAGCTGGGAGCTCTTAGAAAGTCGTTTACGAAAGCCATGTTGATGGTCAGCGAGGCATCGAGGTAAAATTTTATCCTATTGTAAATTAACTTTTCCAGAATCTTACTTAGCGAAGATAACAGGTTAATCACGGCAACCTTGCAGATTGCAGGGTTGTCGTGAGATTTCCCAGATTTGGAAATCATGAAAAGTTTCGCATGCTTCCATGGTGAAAGCAATGATTGTGCAAGCACGCTTTGAGAATACTCGTTAACTTAGAGATCATCTTGAACGGCGTGTTTTCCAATATAAGGTTATTAGTTTCATCACGCCCAGGGGTTTTCCTGGATTTGAGAGACCTAATAATGCCATGCACCTCGTGAGGGGAAGCGAAGTTTGGAATGTTCATCACGCTGGGTGAATTAAGCCAATTTGCAACAAATTCCTTGACCGCCTGGTCCGAACCGCTATCAGCTGTGAATGTGTTTTGGCTGAACTGATGAGAGAGGTGGTGTTCAGCAAGAAGTTCAGACTTTTCTTCGTTCGAATAGATGAAGCTTAAGAGCCAACTTCCACGTTTAAATATTTCTACCTAGCCTTTGGCTAATAACTACTTAGATTTAGTTTTTATTTAAAATTCTACTTTTATTTTCACTCCATAAATGCTGGCTCATTTGTAAGCACCAGGTGTGCCTTCTCTTCAACTACTTAACGCGATAAGTCGCTTATACGTGTATTGTAGGATTTGCCATAAGTCACATATAGTTATTCGCTACAAACTGATTAATGGCGCATTTGCCTTGTTGGATTTTCCTTTACTCCACTAATGTTGAAAATATTGCAGAAATTTTCTGAAACTATATTGTGTGGTCAAATGAAAGGTGATAAAACTTTCCCCCACGATGATATAGAATAGCTATTTATTCTCAGATCTGACTTTGAATTAATCAGGTGTTGCAGAACAGAAATAGATTCGTGACGTCGAACAGCGAACGACAGCTGTGTGCAGTACTCCGATGGCTGGCATTTGTTTAGTCAATCAGGTAGTACGTGCATTTTATGGTGTGTCGCCTTAAAAAAATTTCTACTTCCAAAATTCTTTAGAAATTGAGTAACGTGTTCTCTAACGTTTTTAATCAAGCCAAAGGCAATAGGCTGATTTGAAATACCATCCAATTAAACTAAATCATTATGCTTGAGCTCATGGAACAATAGGATGAGTACGCGAGCATAAATCGTAAGTTAAATTTCGCAATTTAAATTCCATTTTCAAGCAACGCACTCATCAAACATACCTACCATCCGGCTGGAACAGAAACAGTTCTGCAGATCTCATTATTGCTCATGGTCATTCCTTCCTACTTGATGTCACGAAGCTAGATTTTTACCAATAACATCCAATAAGATTAAAGCACATTTGAAAAGGTATGGATATTTTATATCCTCTTGGAAGGAGGAATTTTAACACTTCCGTTATCTTTTCATTTAATCAAACAGCTCGAAAATTCCTGATTTCTAAACCAGAAATTTAAGCTCACGTTTCTTATTAAGATATCATTGCATAATCGACACTAAATGCTCTTATGCCAGGAGCATAAACAGACAAAAAAATTCTAAAGAAAATTTGTTTCATTATTTTAAATGATACAGACAGAGTATTATAATATAGTAGATGCCGTCCAGACATTATAGTGGTTAGGGAAGAATCCCGAAGAAGCATGGATGTTTGTAAATGTATAGTAGCTTTGTGGCATGGGGGCACTCTAAATGTATGGAAAGCCGAAAGTCCTCTTGTGTGGTTTGGTGGCAGGAGAGAGGGGTGACAGACCTTCGGAAGAACTCTAGAAGTGCTCTTTCTCGAAATCGCCAGCCTCCTTGATGTTCTGGCAACCCTTCTTCCATGAAACACATGGGCAAGACAATAACAACAATATATTAGACAAGTAAGTACAGTATAACACAAGTTAGTGCTTTGATAGCATATTTCGAAATATGTTTTTGTGTTTTTCGAAATCCCTGTTTACAGTCTCTTTTAAAGCGTTACGTCATTGAATTTAGCAGTCTCATTTCAGATTAAGCATTTTTCATTACTTCTTTTATAAACAGAAAACTCAGTTGAAACCAACTATATAGGGTCTCTGGTAATTCTCTTGGCTTCCTTTAGTATAGCCCACCCAGATTTTTCAACCAAAAAATATCGCCAGTCATAGCGATAAATGATAGGATGTGGCAACGCATGATATAAACAACTGTAAATTTCTGGAATTAGGGTTACAGCCAACATTTACAGCTAATAGTGGTCAATTACATTATTCAATTTCAATACAAATTAACGAGATATTCATTTACTCAAAGTTAAATGCACGTGACCTGTATTCTTACTTTTCCGGCATAGCTTTCTCTTAAAATTTGTCTCGCTGTGCATTGCACGGGGGAATACAACAATTAAAATTATAATTCTACTAAAATTAAATACTTAAATACAAAATTCTTAACACTGCTATCGGCGATTATTTAACGCTCAGAAATCGTGGAGAATATTGTTTTTGAGATAAGATTTTTGTCTACTTTGGTAGGTGAGATTTATGCATTTAATTATGGCTTGCTGTAAACCTGCTGTTAGTGACGTTGTAATTAAATATCAGGAGATCTTAACGGAAAATTTACTGTGGGAATATTCAAACAAGCTTAAAAGTTTGGGAAAGTCGGGCATTCCAAGCAGATATTTTATGTATGAATTAACAAGAGAGCATGAACTTTTTAGAGGAATTTTGATGGATTGTGGATTATTGAAGGATACAGTTTGTTCTGAAAAATGTAAGATACCATGCTGCGAGTTCATTAGTCAGAAAAAGTCATCCAATGGTAGAATTTGGAGATGCAAAAAGTGTGGTGCTGAGAAATCATCTTGATTCGCCTGTAGTAAGCTTAATTTATAGTTAAATTCTTAATTCTTATAGTTATAAATTCTTATAGTTCTTAGTTTATAGTTAACTAATTCTTAATTTATAGTTAATAATTACTTAAATTATTTGTTAAGGGGGAAATATCTAAAGTTTTTCGCCATCGTTTTAAAATTACATCCTTTTAACCTTAATAATTTTCATTCATCATTCCTCAATATTTGCTTTTCTTTTAACATCATGTATAATAGTCTAAAATTTATTTCTATTATCCGCATGATTTCTGGTGAAAACAAGATGGTCGCCATTTTTGAAACACGCAGTTTTGTCGGAAATCTTGATAGTAACTATTTTTCAAAACATGGTATTCGACGTGCTTTGGCGCCAAACAATTTCGCCAAATTTTGAAGGTGGGCTATATTAAAGCTGTTCTATTCTCTATGGCAGCATATAACTTGAACTCTATGTAGAAGACGAAGAAGCGAATTTTTGCTATGTCTTGAAGAATAAATACTGCAGAAGAAAGGTTTTAAGTAACCTTTTCATTTAAACTAAATTAAATGATTTCTGGTGAAAACAAGATGGTCGCCATTTTTGAAACACGCAGTTTTGTCGGAAATCTTGATAGTAACTATTTTTCAAAACATGGTATTCGACGTGCATGGTATTCGACATGGTATTCGACGATGTACGCACTTCGTGCTCACAAATCACCACCACTTGCAGCTAGCGTAAATTTAATATAAAATACGAATGTAACGATCACAGCTCCTTAACTTAATGGCTCCTTAGCTCCTTAGCTTAATTAACGCTAAATCGGCTGCATACAGCAAAGCCGAGCCTAGGAATATGAATATAAACTGAAAGTTGTCTAACAATGACTAGAGAGCTAATTTCAAACACGCAGCATAAACTCGGAACTAAGTTCGCTACTATTTGAATTCTTAAAACGAAGCTTCAATACGCTTCTGAAATACGTTTAGATTTGCATCTACGTCATTACAAATTTACATTCCGGCAGGAAACTGAAATCAGGAGGAAAAGGAAAGCCAAACTAAAACTAATTGGTTAGAATAAAATAAATCCTTACAATCATTTAAAGAAAGTAAATTATTTGATTCTGTTAGGACTATAACCAAAATATCATAAATCCAAACGTTGGTAGCTTCTTAAATATTTTATTCTTCTCCTTTTAAACTAAAATTACACTGAAGGAATGTATGTTGGTATTGTAATAGAAAACTTTATTGCTAAAATGCGTTTACATTTTATTATTCACATTATACACAGAAAGCATTACCAGTCGTGTAGAAGTCTAAAGTTATGAGGACTGAGTGTTCTGTGCGTGTTTTTGGAGAACATGGTGAAATCTGTAAAGGGTTCTTAACCTGAAGTTTTCAGTCCTGAACTGGAACAGTGAGCTGATTAGATGTAAGCTTTGTTCTGATGTAACTGCTGGGCTGGATAGTAACTGCACGTGAAGGGATTTGAAATCCTCTTTTATTAAATCACTATTAAATACAAACTTCCCAACTCGGGAGAGATACAGAAAGTAACAGACCGCACTTGGGTCGAACTTAGCAATCAAATAAACTCTAACTAAATACCTAAATAGAAATTAAATTAAACTTTGCTTCGCAGAGCGATTCGCGGAGATTGGCCTCTACCTAAAAGGGTGCGTAGCAAGATATACTAATACTAACGCACTTCAAATTTGTTTTACAATGCAATCACGTAGTAAGCACTATGGCTTATAAATTTAAACTGCTAGCTGGTCAGACGAACGTTGAGCGGCGTGACCGTGATCTGAGACTAAGCTCTCACACACTGAGAGGTTTCTACCTCTGGCTTAAATAGTACTTCGCTGTACTTCAAAAAATTAGCATAAGCTAAAACCGCGCGCTTCTTCTGACGGGAAGTTGAAGCAGAGAGGAGATAGACAGATTTAAATTAAAATAAAACTTGGTTAGTTTAACTAAAACCTTACATACTTCCCGCCAGAATTGCGATAGTTAAACTACTTTGGTCCAAACGGACCATGATGAAACTCGCAATTCTAAAATAGTCAAAATTTAACCGTTCTAAACTTAGGCCAACTCTTACAAGGCAGTATATCTGTTTGTGAAAAATACAGACGAAATTTGCTGGAACAACAATGTTCAACATTTTTCTTTCAAGTCTTACTCCTTCCAGCAATATCTGGAAGGAAAATAGTTTTAGTACAACATAATAACAGAGTAATTCTAGGTGCTACAAATCCTTATTTTTACTTGTGTAAATTCGCACACACACATTATCATTCAAGCACAATTAAATTCTTCCCCCAATGCTCTCTCACCGGTGTTGGATGCAAAGCAAACCGTCATTGCGGGTTTTCTGTGTTCGGGGGTGTTCAACTCTTCCACCTACGATCGACTAACATTAGTTAGAACTTGACATACGAGACCTGAAAAAAACGCCCTATAACCAGCTAATCCTAAGGTTCTCACTAGCTTTATGTCTAACACTTTAAGTGTATTTGGTGGAGAGCCTAATTAACACTTGCATTCTAAAATAGTCAATCTTTAACTTTTCATGCATACAAATTCGCAGTTTGCACACAACATTCACATTAATATTGCACTTAACGTGCATTGCTAGCATAATATTATTTGTTACATTTCATAACACATTAACAATTTCATAGCAATCCTGAAATGCAAATAGAGGTTAAATTTCTAAGCTTACACAAATATAGGTTAAATTTCTAAGCTTACAGCAAGTGCTTCCTATTCCTTTCTCAAGGTACTTTCTTGAAATATCAAATTACATTGAAATGATAGTCCACAGACTAAATCGTGTTTTTCAATTTTCCGATTTTCATTCTAGACATTTTACAAGTCTTTCGACAAAGCGTCATACAAAATCATTTAGTTAACATTTTCTTTTTCAGCAATTCATTGCTTTTACAAAATTAATCTATTTACAAATATTAAGTAATTTTAAATCTTTAATGAATTACAAATTCTTTTAACAAAACATTTTACTTTCCATATGAGAACTTATCGCCCACTTGGCGTAAAACTCAACCTCGCTTGAGGTAAAATCGGCCCTGCAACTTGCAGTATACTCAAAAATTAACTAAACTTTTGAATACGAAATTGTACTTATCTTATTATGATCGTCCATCCTTTTCTTGGCCCAATCCTTGAAAGTCGAGTACGTTGTAGCTTGGTTCAGTCTCCTGGATTTTTGTTTTTGTTCTTTCGGAGCCTGCTCATCTCTTTTGCTTTTGAAGTTCTGTCGTTGTATCCTCGGAACTTTTCCTTGTAGAGGAGGTTCCTCCGCTGGACGTTTGGTGGACTGGGCCCTTCTCTCCTGGTTCCTTGTTCGTTGCTTGTCCTGGTTCCTGCTGTATTCGGGAAGTTGATTCTCAGGCTGCACTCGACGTTTCTTTCTTCTCAGGCACCTGTCCGATGATTCCACAGTTCTTTTGGATACATTGGGCTTTCCTTGCCCGTTCTGCTTTCTTCTCTTGGTACGCTCGTAAGTCCGTTCGTCGCTCTGGTCACCTGCATCGTGAGACTTT
>KK112498.1:150544-225478 GCA_000611955.2 Stegodyphus mimosarum | reverse complement strand
GGAATTCTTGAAATTTTCATACGTACATGTGGGGCTTCCTGGTTCCCCCAAGAGATTCTTTCCGATACACTTGAACCAACTTAGCGCTTGGCCCTTCAAAGCGCTGGTAGCAAGAGCGACTTTCTGAAATTCGTGAACTGGATATAGCATGAAGTGGGAGTCTAACTTTTCTAGGAAATTGATTACGGCTGTCTTGCCGTCAAAACTTGCCGCTGGCTTCATGGCTGCTCGCATGGTTTGTACGATGTAGCCGAATCCTTCTATGCCAGGAGGTGCTATCTCAGGATTCTGGACAGGTACAGCAGGTGTCTCAGTTTCGTCTTCTTGTCGTTGAGGCCATTCTCTTCTTTTGGTTCGGGCGCCACTATGAGGACTGAGTGTTCTGTGCGTGTTTTTGGAGAACATGGTGAAATCTGTAAAGGGTTCTTAACCTGAAGTTTTCAGTCCTGAACTGGAACAGTGAGCTGATTAGATGTAAGCTTTGTTCTGATGTAACTGCTGGGCTGGATAGTAACTGCACGTGAAGGGATTTGAAATCCTCTTTTATTAAATCACTATTAAATACAAACTTCCCAACTCGGGAGATATACAGAAAGTAAGAGACCGCACTTGGGTCGAACTTAACAATCAAATGAACTTTAACTAAATACCTAAATAGAAATTAAATTAAACTTTGCTTCGCAGAGCGATTCGCGGAGATTGGCCTCTACCTAAAAGGGTGCGTAGCAAGATATACTAATACTAACGCACTTCAAATTTGTTTTACAATGCAATCACGTAGTAAGCACTATGGCTTATAAATTTAAACTGCTAGCTGGTCAGACGAACGTTGAGTGGCGTGACCGTGATCTGAGACTAAGCTCTCACACACTGAGAGGTTTCTACCTCTGGCTTAAATAGTACTTCGCTGTACTTCAAAAAATTAGCATAAGCTAAAACCGCGCGCTTCTTCTGACGGGAAGTTGAAGCAGAGAAGAAATAGACAGATTTAAATTAAAATAAAACTTGGTTAGTTTAACTAAAACCTTACAAAGTCAGAAATAAAACATCTACAGAACTCCTGTCCCATCGCTGACATTTATCCTTCACTGTCCGCCCTCTTCAACATCTTTTAAGACTTTCGTTTTCCTTACATATTTTGTCAGTTACTGTTATTCTAAAAATCTCTTTCGTTCTAATTTTTTTCTTACTGTTGCCATTTATCATTTTCTTAGCTCTGTCTTGCGGTGACTACGCGCATGAAAGCTGTGTGGTCACATTACTAGAATTAATTGAATTGAGAGTAAAAGTAATTAAGCTATTTTGGAATTCTTTATAAAATGTAATGTTTCGACCCTCGAAGATTTAAGAGAAATTAAAAAATTATCGAACCTCTATTTAAATTCAGGCTAATTTGTATTCTTATGATGTCCAACGAAAGAAATAGAAAGAATAGAATAGGTATAACTAGAAATTATTCAGGAAAAATTCATACCAAAATAATATGCTAGCTAAAACAATACTTACACTGTTATAACTTAAAACATAAAGTAAGTAACTTAAGAACATTCTAGAAAGACTGCTTGCCAAGTCGTTTGAAAACAAGATCTTACAGCTCCTACATTGGCAATGCTTACCAAGTTGAATGAATAATAACTATTTTAAATCTCTAAAAGCTTTACTGGTTTTAACTATTTAAAAATTTTAAACTTTTTAAAACTCTGACCTACTCCGGTGCCGGACAAACTAAAATAAATAAAATACTACTAAAATTCTTCTAAGCTTAAGGGCGGAACTGAGTGACTGCACTATCTCAAATAATATGAAATATAACTTTTCTTAAAATCAATTAACTCACACAAAGCAAAGCAAATTCATCTTAATAAATCTCAACCTAAAAACAAAACAAGAAAGAATAGATCTTCTCTGGTACTTGGTAGAACTGAATACTATTTCTCAACCAAAACATTTCTAAAATTCACTAATTTCAAAATTAACTCAAGAGCACAAGATCAGATTCCTTAAATCACCTTATAAGCACCAGGAAGGAAATATTCAAAAAAAAAATCATTCAGTTACACTACGAAAACTCAAGCAATAGTTTTAATTATCCTGGCACCTAAAACAAACATTCAAATATTCAACAAAACGTGGTTAGTACATATTTTCTAAAAATAAGAGAGTGCGTTGTGAGTACCCTGAAATGCATAAACATTTTTCCAAAACTCCGATAAAATCTCCATGTTTCAAAAGCTTTACGGCTCAAACAAATGAAGTGACTGAACAGACCAACTACGTAACACAAAAAACAAAACAAATGCATGTAATAACATAAAATCAAACTCATTTAATTATATGTAGGATATATTTGTAGGAGAGCTTACCAGACTTCCCTTACACACAACAGCAATTTATATTCCACATTAAATTTCCTTCAAGAGTTATTTATCAAGATAAAGTTTTGCAATTTAACATAATAAAGATTACTTAGAATAACTAGAAAATTAAATGAATTATTTAAACTGGATCTCACTTAAACTAATATAGAAATTACAATTAACATAAATTTCATATTTTATAGACAATAATTTTAAATTCTTCTAAGACACACAATTTTATCTATTATCAAAAGGAATTCGCTTTCTACCAGTTACGCAAGATTAAATCGAATTACTCGCAGTTGACAAATACTATAAAGGTACCAAAGAAAATATAAGATAACTCACAGTTGAACTACCGGAATCCATCATCATAAGAAGCTATAGGCGACGACATCGACAGAAGAATCCCCCCGTTAAACTCATGAATTCGTCCTATAAGTAATCAGCTCCAAAATAAAGTTCAAGAAAAAGGGCATTTTATAGAACCATAAATGAGTTCGGCTCCAGAATAAAATTCAAGAAAATGACATCTTGTAGAATCATAAATAAATACGCCCGGAAATCAAACATTCTGAAATATGCAAGTAGACGAAAGGAGAAACCAAGGGAATAAATTAGGTGTCACCCAGGTGCTTCAGCAGTCAACGACAACAGAAACTGTACAAGCGAGGACCGTTTTTCAGAAAAAAACCACTTCGAACTCGGAAGAGATCGCACCAATTTCAGGAAAATTCTCAATTCATCACATCAAAACTTGAATCGGTCTCTCATAAATTCCGGTGCAGGCCGCCGCAGCATCGCAAGCGCGAGCCACCCGCAAGGGTAAAGCTCAGCCGCAGGCCAAAAGCCCTGTCTGAACTGTTCTCTTCTCTTTAGTTGTACCGTACTCCAACTCAAGTCAACTGTCTTCTAAACTCGTGCAAGAACCGAGGAAAACTCGGTTTCTCCTCCCATAAAGTATAACTGGTCAAAACCTAACACATAAAATTAAATCTCGCCAACCCGAGACTTTCACTATAATTCACTTGAACCAATTTACCCCCTCAAACGAATCAAAATAAAGTCATTGCCCACAGTCGACGGTTGGCCAGCTGCAAAATGACTCATCCTAACACCTGGGAAAATTTGAGACTAAAAATTCGACCCCTCTTGCTAACAAGCGGAAAAATCTAAGAACGGCAAAAAACTGCCCTTTCAATATCCAATTTACAATCCTCCTTTCTTTCGAAGTTATATAAGCATGGCAACATTCACAAAGCGACAGTGCAAGTGAAATGCGGGAAGCCAATTACGATATCCATTTTACTACTTCATAACTAAAGACATGGGAAACAACACTATACTCCCCTCAGTTCCAATTGTTATCTTAAAAGCTATTTCCACAGATGTTACTTCCGTTAAAAGACGCTCCCTTTCTTCGTTAGAAAATTGGACCGTTGAAGAAAACTAATTGCCTAAAGATTTTAAATACACTCTCAAATATATACACAGTCCAGTCACATTAATGTGACCATCTGTCAAAAGCCAGAATAACCACCTTTCGCAGAGCGGACTGCTGCGAGACGTGCAGGAAGAGAGTCACATAGGTCCCTGAAGGTGTTCTCTGGGATGTTGAGCCATGCCGACTCTAATGCCGTGGCCACTGCGCTAGATTACGCAGTTGAGGATCCATGGCGCGAACAACTCGATCGAGATGGTCCCACAGATGCTCGATTGGGTTTAAGTCAGGTGAGTTTGCTGGCCAGGGGAGGACGGTAAACTCATCCTGGTGCTCTTCGAACCACGCACGTACACTGGCAGCTGTATGGCACCTCGCATTGTCCTGCTGGAAGATGCCATCATCCTGAGGAAAAACAATGCGCATGTAGGGGTGAACATGGTCCGCAAGGACAGATGCGTACTTGTATTGATCCATTGTGCCTTCCACAATGATCAGTGAACCTAGAAAATACCAGGAAAACATTCCCCAGACCATAATGCTCCCGCCTCCAGCTTGGACCGTTCCGGCAATGGTTGCAGGGTGGTTCCTTTCAGAGGTTTCACGCCTTATACGCCAACGTCCATCTGTCCGATGGAGCATAAAACGCGATTCATCCGAAAACGCAACCTGTCGCCACTCAGTGGACGTCCAGCTGCTGTACTGGCGTGCAAATTCTAGCCTTCGCCGTCGATGAACAGCAGTCAGCATAGGTGCACGAACCAGGCGTCTGCTTCGGAGGCCCAGACGCAGCAATGTTCGCTGAATAGTACTTTGGGAGACACTTTTGGTAGCCCCTTGGTTCATTTTGGTGGTCAGTTGCTCAACGGTAGCCCGTCTATCTGCCCGAACGCATCTCCGCAACCGTCGTTCGCCTCTGTCATCTATGGCCCGTGGTGTACCACATTTGCCACGTCGCTGATTTTGGACAGTCCCATTTTGCCATGCACGGTACACTTTTACCACGGCGGCACGCGAACAGTTCACAAACTCAGCCGTTTCGGAAATGCTTCCACCCTTGGCCCGAAAGCCAATGATCATGCCCTTTTGGAAGTCGGATAAATCGCTTCGTTTCTGCATTACGCCAACGATTGAAATGTTTTCCGAAGCCCTCACACACCCTTTATATACGCTCAACTGCACTGTGCTGCCACCTGCCTTCTGTGATTGGTTATTTAACTCTGACATGGAAAGTACGTGGTGGTCACATTAATGTGACTGGACTGTGTATATATATTCAGCATGCTCTTCAAAATTTCAAATTTAAAAATCAGATATAAATAAAAATAAAATACTTAAATAATTGATTACTTAAATGACTAAACACACTTAAATTTCGTGACACAACTAGTAACATAATATAACGTAATGTTGCATAACGGTCACAAAAATTCTAAACGGAATCTGTAGCTGTTTCTAATATATAAAAAAGTGAGAAGACAAATGATAAAATTAAAGCACGGGACGAAAACAATGCATTCTTCAAGGAAGATGAAGTATGCATTCCATCTGGCAAGTAAAAAAAATTGCCAACAAAGCAAATTTCTCTTTCGTTTTCTACAAAGGTTAGTCGTAGAACTCTGGCAGAAATCCTGAAGCAAGATTAAAAAAAGTGTGCATTTTTAAAAATAAAAGCTAAACGACTGCCTATTTCTCATAAGATCGTACCATTCTGGAACGAATCACGAACATAATGGTTTAAGAGAATAAATCGAAAGAACTTCTTCTGACGGAAAAAATTCTATCTCCATGGTACAGTTTATACAAGAAACTTAAAGAATTCTTCAGGACAAATGTGATGAGATAACGTAATGATGTGAAAGGATTTCGATTGGTTCACAAAGCAGATATTTTGTAACGGATCATAACATGCCATTCAACAATTATAGTAGTATATTGTGTGAACAACTAATTCCGTTTGAGTTTCTGTTACCACGTAATAACTACGGTTGGTTTTGATGTAATGTGCCATTAATGTAGGTTATCAGTTCCCAATTTGATAAGGAACAAGCTGATGTTTTTAGACTGACCTTCGCGTAGACAGAAAAGAAAGTGTACAGTCAACATTTTCGCAATTCGTGAGAGAAAATAACAAAAACAACTCCTAGAAATGAACTGTAAATCTTGATATGGAATTTCTGAAATAAATTAATAAAAATAAATTAGCAAAGCCAAAGAAGATTAACTTACTTTTTACTTTAATTAAATGAGTAGACTGATAGTAATCTTATCACCAAACTGCTACATTAAAGATTTATTAAAAGCCAACTGTGTTAGCTTTATTCTTATAACACAAAATACATCGCTATGTGAATATTAAATGTAACATATTGATATAATTCTTATAACTTACATCCGTAAACATTAATGTATAATATATACTCAGTAATATTTGCATAAGATACAAAATTCGCTTAATTGTTTCTATAATTTAATGAACTTCTAATATGTAAATAAATGGCATTTTATATTATTTTGCTGCTTAATTAACTATATTGTTATAACAAGCTAACATCTGACCTGGTATTTATTATAGCATGTTGTATAAGTAGCAATAGTGTTGCTGAAATGTTATAATTATTATAACAGGAAGTTTTATAACAGCTAACAAAAATATTCTAACATTACTTCTTATTAAGGAAAAAATAAATACTTGTTGAACCAAATAACATAAAACGTAACGTAAAAAATCTGATGTGTACACCACATGACTTCCTTGTACGGAATATTAAACTATACGCAACTTTCCTGCATTTCCTTGAACCATATTGGATTAACAGTTGTAAGGTTTTAGTTAAACTAACAAAGTTTTATTTCAATTTTCCCTTTTCTATCTGTTTTCATTTCAACTTCCCGTTAGAATAAGCGCGCGTTTCCCGTTAGAATAAGTGCGCGTTTCAGCTTCATGCTAATTTGAAGTGGAGCCAAGTTCTATTTAAACGAAAGGCAGAAACCTTTCAGTGTGAGAGAGCTTTTAGTCTCAGACCACTGTTACTCTATTCTATTCAACGTTCGCCTGACTAGCTAGTATTTAAATTCTAAGCCGTAGCGCTGTTACGTGATTACTTATTGAAGTAATTCTAAGTGCGTCAGTATTAGTTAAATCTTGCTACGCACCATTGAGTTTAGAAGCCAACCTCGCGTTATAGCTCTGTCAGCAACGACTATTTAATTTCTATTTATTTAGCTTTAGTTTAAATTAATCTGATTGTTCATTTTAGACCCAAGTGCGATCTTTATTTTCTGTATCCCTCCCGAGTGGGGAAGTGGCTGTAAATAATTGTGGTTAAATAAAAGAGGATTTTAAATCCCTCTGAAGTGCAGTTCTTCTAGCACTTATTCACAGTATTCTACCACAGAACATAGTTGCATTCAGCTCCCTGTTCAAGATCAAGACTTCACGTTTCACGAAGATGTTTGCCAAGATGCCAAGATGTTTGCTTGTTATGCAGCGAACACACAGTCCTGACACAGTTAGCGAATTTGAATTAAATCTACTTCGTTGATAGCGCATAAACCACAATATAATAAATGCACTCTGTAAAGTTCACTATATTTATTTACCATAGCCACACTTCGGCGCTAATTCACTTAACAG
Source organism: Stegodyphus mimosarum (assembly GCA_000611955.2). Taxonomy (NCBI): domain Eukaryota; kingdom Metazoa; phylum Arthropoda; class Arachnida; order Araneae; family Eresidae; genus Stegodyphus; species Stegodyphus mimosarum. Next base: position 218,043 of record KK112498.1, on the reverse strand, counting down.
CGTTACATCGCTTTCATTTTATAACTCATAGCGCGGAAAAATTATAGCATCTGAAGAATAACGACAAGTTGAATTCAAATACTATAATAAATCTAAGACGATGTACAAAAGAAATTAAATCAATAAAAAAGAAACAGTTTTTCATAGATGATTCAGCGCCGTTTACCAAATGAGCATGCGCTATTAATTAATTCAGTTCTCCCTTCGCAGTAAGGCAAAAATACATAAAAATTCAAAATATTTTCATTAAAAATTGAAAGATATAGAAAAACATAAAACATCAAGCACAGTTAAAACAATTAACAAAAACTCAGAAAGGTTTCACGTTTTAAATTACGTCCAAAGGGGCGTTTTCTAACTTTTGTGTCGTACCTTTATTTATAAATATCATGTTTTTCGCGCTTAAACTATAAAATTCAGTTCAACAGCAATATCACAAAATAATTTTAAAATGAGCATATCTTTAGAATTTCTTATACACAGTTCCGCGAGCTAAAAAGGCTTTTTTTCCCCCAGTAGAGTGTTGCCATTGCTCGCTTTTAAATCGTTTGAGTTTGTTCATCAAAAATTCGTTAACGTTTCACAAAATCTGAAACAAATAACAAAACGGATTCCAGAATCCAAATTTGGGCTTCCAGCTGTGCATATTCGGGTCAAAACGTACGTCATTCAAAATTGGATGACTCTAGGTACCGTTGTTTATCTCATTTGGAGAAATATACATACATTTCTGCAAATTCTTCATTATTAATTTCTTTAAATATAATACAGGGCTGCAATATTTAGTGGCAACAGTTTGAAAAGTGATTCAGACTTTTAATGTTTCCGATGCAAAATCGCAAAACGAAAACGATAGTCCTTCAGGGAGAAAGCTCCTTTGGACTAAAAACAATTTTTACATTTAAAATTACAGTTTGTACGCAAAAACAAGTTAATAACTTAAATGATAATTTCAGAATGAATTAAGCATAATTTAATTCGCAATAATAAAAGAAAACGTTACTTTGTTGTTGCAAAGCTTAGGCAACAAATCCACTATTATGCTAAGTTTCATATGTAAACAAATATGGCCGCTATGATAACCAAAAATTAGGCTTAGCCGCACTTAAAAAAACTTTTAAATTGTTCATAATTCCACAGTTATTGCATGCAGGTTAACTAAAGGCATAAAAATTCTTAACGGAAAGACAAGAACAACATAATTCAATCATTTTTAAAGCAAAAAATGCACAATTTACAAACATATAAGAATAAAGAAACTGAGCTCACTGAGCCGAGTAACAGAATGGATATATATATACATATATTTATATATTTTTGGTGCGGCCGATTGCAACCAAAATGGAGGTGCACATCTGCATGTTATAGCAGTCTTATATACAAAATTTCAGCGCTCTGAGGCTACTCGTTTTTGAGTTATGCGAGATACATACATAAATGCACAGAAGCCACAAAAAAATCTCTTCAGAATCCATTTTAAATCAGTTTGGGAATTTTTGGGGGAAAATAGTTCTTTATTCCGTCCTTGCGTTTAGATATTAACCAAAAACATCGTTAAATTGTATTCTATAGTGGTCAAAATGAATATTTTCGTTGAAATTCGATACCCGAAATTTTTTGCGATTACAATACTTCCTTTCTACCTCGTACAAGGAAGTAAAACTCTGATGTGGACACCACATGAGTTCCTTGTACAGTATATAAAATTATACACATTTTTTATTGCACTTCATTTAAACTCATTTCGTCAAATTTCATTAGATTGAGAGATTCTCACTCTTTTTGTCTAAAGCAAATGTCGAGGAACCTAGTGAACTGTTAAACGACAAATAACTTAGTTCAAATAACTAAGGTCGTAGACTCAAGAAAGCTTAACTACCCGTTATTTAACTCAAAATAAGATGAACAGTTGGCCCCTTTCTCGGACTTACAACAATGCCTCCACTTGGACTTAAACTCAGAACAAGAACTGAATTATAACTAACTCAAAGACTTAACCGAAGCTTAGACAAATATCTAACGGAGCTGGCCCTTAATTTAAATTAGCCGACGAATATCAAAAGGCACGTAATTAATACGCCCGAGCGTAACAGCTGCAAGAGAGATTAACCCAAAGGCAAAAGCGCGCTACTCAGGATTCCAAGCTCTCGCTCACGAAGTAAGTTGAACCTTGCTTAAATACTCCTTCTAACTCACTTGCATTCAATGCGATTCTAAAATCTCCTTCTGGTAGGGAGTTGTAAGTGTAAACAAGAATTGATTGGAAAGCACTTTGAAATTAAAATAACTGTTATAAAATTAAAAAATACTTTACAAGATATATATCTCTTATTCAATAAGTTCTGTTCTTAATTCGCGGGAAGGCAAAAATACATACAAAGTCAAAACATCTTCATTAAAAACTGTAATATACAGAAAAACATAAAATACCAAACACAGTTAAAAAAGAATTTTAAAACATTTACAATTAAAATCAGAGTTTCCAAGCCAAAACAAGCAATTCTGCCAACAGGTAGGAAAATAGAATTTTCAATGTACATAACTGAAATTTAAATTTTGGCTCCACTGGACAAAAAGACACTGAAGTTGTTGCACCAAGTGAATTTGCTATTCTACTATGAGTTTCAAATACAAACAAATGGAGGCCTCATTAGGCCTGCGTCGCATGAAAAACACAAATCAATTACTTTTAAAGTTAAAAATGAGCTATTTACCAACGTCGGAGAATAAAGAAACAGAGTTCATTGATCCCAGTAAGAGGGAGTGTGTGTGTATATATCGCAGCAAAAAAGGACTAGATATTATAGCAGCTCCATATACAAAATTTCAACGTTGCACGGCTAATCATTTTTTGATTTATGCGAGATACATACATGCGTAGGTATAGAGGTCAGAAAAAAATCCCTTCTGAATCCATTTTACAGTCACTTTTGGAAAACATAATCCTTTATTCAATCTGTACGTACAGACGTTATGCAAAAAATCGTTCAAATGGATTTAAGAGCCGTCAAAATAGATACTGGTTCTCTTCTATTATGTATATACGTATGCCCATATGTATTGATAGATGTGTTGATGTATGCATGTGTGTGTGTGAAGACACACATATATATCCACATACATATATACACACGTCCATACATAGATACATTTCTAATCTCGGTCCCGATAACAGAAGAGTACCTCGATATTTTCGTTGAAATATGATACCTGAAACTTTTCACCGTTACAATAATTCCAGTAACTTTGTACAAGAAAGCAAAAATTTGTTAAATTTATAGTAAAAGGAAAAGTGTTTAACATAAAACAAGCGTAAGAGTTAAAAACAGACATTTGATGTCTGTTTTTAAAAACGCAATAAATTTCACAACTGTTTAAAATTTTGTATTTGTGCTTCTATGCGCTAGCACATCGTCTGTGAGAATCGTCTGCGAGACTATCTGCGCAGTCGCCAATCCTTACCATGGTTACCAGGTTTTTTCTTTACCATTATTATTTTTAAAAATAAATGAAAATGGCTGTTCTAAAGATTTGAAATTGTGTTTAATTGCTTATTCGAACCCCAATGTTTTGAATTTTTGGTGCATTGGTGGTTCAGTGGTAGAATGCTCGCCTGCTACGAGGGCGGCTCGGGTTTGATTCCCGGTCCATGCACCAATTATTAAAAAAATTGTGGTTTGAATAAGCAATTAAACACAACTTAAAATTTTTTTAACAGCCATTCTCATTTATTTTTTTAAATAATAATGGTAAAGAAAAGAAACTGGTAACCATGGTAACACTTCGCGACTGCGCAGATAGTCTCACAGACGATATGCTAACGCATCGTAGCACAAATACAAAATTTTAAACAACAGGCTTAAACAAAAGAATAAATTAAATTAAATTAAAAATTTACCAAAATAATAATTTTAAAACTTGCGGGATATAGAACATATCACAATTTCTAATACAATGAACTGAAAAAGAGAAAAATAGTGGAAAAATAGAGGATAGAAAAAATTTAAAATTATGACAGATTAATTTATAATCTGAATATAAATTATAGTTGTGGTACTATATCGAAAAATAACTAAATACGTTTATTAATTAAGTACTGCCATTATTGAATTACAAAATAAAACATAAAAAATGCATTTTTTTCAATGATTATTGATTTTAAACCTAAAATAAAAAATCTGACATCACAATGACTAGTACGGCCTATTAAATTCTGCACATTTTTTGCTGCACTTCATTTAAACTTATTTCCTCGAATTTTTCTAACTTAATTAATCCATTCCTCAAGCCAAATTGAAAATGACGTCAAAAATTGTAAATTTTGAGATCAAATAACCCGGTCAATTTTTATCAAACTTCTTTTTTTTATGACGATTATAAAATTTCACTAAACATGAGTATAGGAGCCGGGAGACTGCATTTAAAGTTTAATGTCGTTACTTATCTAAGTATTATTTTTTCTTTGAAATTGCCAAAACATGATTATTTTCTTCATTTAAAGCACTTCTAATCTATTTGGAAGTATATGATTACAATTAACGATTGCGAAAATAAAGGCCGGATAAAGAGGGAAAATAATTGTACTTGCATTTCTGGTTCTATCGATTGCAATAAAAAGGGAAGGTACTCAAATAGATGTTATAGCAGCCCCATATACAAAGCTTAAACCATTCGACGGTTAATCGTTTCTGCGTTATGCAACACATATACGTACATACATACAAACGTCACGAAAAAAAATTTATTTTGAATCCATTTTACATTCCGTTTTGGAATAAAACGTTCTGTACTCTCTCCATATGTACTACCGTTCTACTGGGCCGATGGACGAAATTCATGTTGCGTTTTTCATGTCTCGAAAGCGCGACTTAGGATATATATTACATTTAAATATAGCTTTGTCCTAATATAGGTATTTTGACACAAAATTGGACTTTTTCCGAAATGGCATGCCCGTTTTTTTCATATTTCGATTCTACGACTCAAATTATGCGTAAATATTAGATCTTGTAAAATTTGGTACGAAATTTACGGAGGAATTCAAAAATTTATCTTGGCGCATTTTTTTCAGTTTGCGTCAAGAATAATTCACTGGGCGAAATTCTTAATTTATAGCAACCTATTTTCATTTCCTTTTTTACATTGTACACGAACGGAAGAAAAAGTCACTGTTCATACTTTTAAATAATTTTAACAAAGTACGTAAACCACATTTGGCTTTGTTATCGCTTATGACGAATATACCAAACTTCAAAACGCGCCAAAATGTAACTTAACATATATCTTAGGAAATTTTGAATAAAAAACTCTAATTTTTTCGGAGTATGCTTAGAAATACGTCTACTTTAAAAGGATGGTAAAAACTTTATAGGTTATAATTCAAAATGTTTTTTGAAAGATTTATAAAAAATATTTTTAAATAAATCATAAAAAATGGGCTAATTTTATTTGGAATGAATCTAAATTTCGGAACATAAAAGAAAGAATCAAGTAAGTTTAATAAAAAAGAGATATTAATAAATATATATCAAATTCAATTAACATGGAGGAGTTAAAATTTTCGGAGCTTATTTTTTAAAAACTACTCACGCGATTTTTACAAAACTTGGCAGTTTGCAATAATTTGAGTCGTAGATTCGAAATATGAAAAAAAAATGGCATGTCATTTCAGAAAAAGCTCGATATTGTGGCAAAACTCTTATATTAGAACAATTCTATATATAAATCTAATACATATCCTAAGTCGCGCTTTCGAGACATGAAAAACGCAATTTGAATCTCGTCAAGCGTCCCAGTAGAACGGGAGATATAGAACTGTCCCTTTTTTCCCAGTGTACATACATTATGCAAAAGGTAGGCAAAATAGATTCGGGAACAGTCAAAATTAATATTTCCGTTGAAATCTGATAACCGAAATTTTTCGGGAATATAATAATTCTTGCAACTAGTGTGAACAGTAGTGTGAACTGTGCTGCTTGTTGCTTCGAAAAGTATAATGTTAGAAATTATTTTATTTGTTCAAGTTTAATAAATGTTTTGACGGCATTTCAATTTAGGATCGTGATTTATGTTTTAAGACCGTCTTCAGTCGCCTACAAAAACGTTCAATGAAAATATAGCGGAACATTATTTACTGTGAAACAGCTTTTTCTGCATGCATTTCTAATACACTGGGAAACACGCCGTTTAAATACTACTGGTGGCAATGGACAAAAACATTTACTGTTCTTCGCGAATATTTTGGTGAGTATGCTCGTTGTTCTTGATCAGTACATTCCATTATGAAGCCTTCTTAAACTCCAACATCTTCCCATACTTTTTTTCAACTTTTTAAAGGAAACTGGTTGTTATCTACGTTACACAAGTCAAGAAAATATCCATGCGGCCAACCGTTTGTCGGGATTCGAATCCCCGAGAGAACTACCTGCTTTCAGCGAATTGACCGCTCGGCCTTTGGTTGGCCTAATGCAGGAAGAAAGACTAAAGTTAAAATTGTGGAGAAATTAGGTTTATTTCGAAATCAGGAGAGATGAAAAATGAGCAATACCTTTGCTGGGAGTCGAACCACGGACTCTGGAATATGCGCCCAGCGTGCTGACCACTACACCACGAAGGCATGCGAAGAAGGCGGAAGAAATACCTTATATACTCCCCTTTTTAAAGAACGACTGGGAATTAGGGGACCAAATCGCCAAATCTTGAAGGTGGAGAATCATCGTCCACCACCTTTTGTACGGGCGCCACTTGTAGAGACATTAGGTTACTTTCGATGTCAGGAAGGCTAAAAAAATGAGCAACACCTTCGCCAGGACTCGAACCATGCACCTCTGGAATACGCGCCTAGCGTGCTGACCACTACACTACGAAGGCAGGCGAAGAAGGCGAGAGACATACCTTGTAAAATATACTATTGGTTGCTTTAAGAAGAATAGATGATTTTCTCGAAAAACCTATAAGAACTGCTTAAGGGAAAAGATGACTTCGGGACGGACTTTTAAACGAAAACTGATATTCATTTACTTTTGACTCGTTAAGGGAGAATAATTCCACAGATGTTTCTATAATTTGTTAATTACATATTACATTTATCTTCGCTTACAGCTGCGAGGAGAGATTGGTCGGAAGGAAAGTCTGTAACTCCAGTAATTCAGTATTAAGTCATAGGTATTTTTAAACACAGGAGTAATATTCTTTCTGAAGCATTAACATCGAATTTCGTATCTCATTGAATATAGTTAAAGATACAGTTGCAGTTTTTTTTATATTGATCGTATCAATATTATTGTTTCTCACTAAATGTTTACCTTTTAAATGAAATGCTGAAATAAGTATTCTCAATTCTAATTACTATCCATGTTTCGAAGTTTGTGAAGTTTTACCTTTTTAATTCACAGTTCAATAATCTAAATCCCTTAACACTAATAAGCGAATAATCGCTTAAGTGTGTGAACAGAGACGTAAGGCTGAAGAAGGGTTAACTACCCTTTATTTCTCAAAATAAATATGACACAATCAGCTCCTAACTCGGAGCGTACAGCAAAGCCTCCACTTGGGCGTGAACTGAAATTAATATGAAGTTAAACTTAACTAGCTTAAGTAAAGCTAACTGAAAGCTATAACCGAAGCTATCAAGATTCTAAGCAGTTGGCCCCTAAATCTTAATTAAGTCGGCGAAGCCAAACAAGGGCCTAGCAATAACTTAGACAGAGGTAGCCAAAGGCAAACTCGCGCTGGTCAGGAACTCGATCTCTCTAACGAAGTCGGTGAAACATCGACTTAAATACTACTCTTACTCATTTGCATTAGCCACATTTCTGAAAATACATTCTGGTAGGAAATTGTAAGCTGAAGCTAGAAGGGGTAGGAAAGATGCATAAACTTAAAATATAGTTTAATACTTAAATATGTTTAATATATATATGTTTAAAATATAGTTTAATACTTAATAATTACTTAAAATATGTTATAAAATCAGGATAAACCTTAAAACACATATAACGTTAAAACACATATAACACTTTTTATGTCATATTTCCCAAATGCAGAGACTGTTCGTACACTTTTTAGACGACCTTTTGCTAATTGTAATTACAGGAATATTTTACCTAATTTTTTTGTGTTTTAAATGTTCCATTTGATAATGCTTAATCTTCGTTATTTTTCTACACCATAATTTTTAAGAAAATAAAGCTTTGTTTAGTATCGAAAGAGATATTTTCTCTCATTCTCCTTGAACAGTTTTCCACAGTCCAAGGAGTATTCTAGGTCGAATTTGGGACAATTCGCTTTTTAATAGTCCGCAAGCGCAAACATCCGTCAATCATACATCAGGAAATTTAGAAGGGATATGAATGATGGATATACTCTCGATACCCGTTTCTTGTTCCGTTTTTTCCAGGAAATTAACAGTCGATTTTGACGGGCTGTTCCACTGATTGATGGCACTGGAGGTAAAGAGAATGTATTTCAGATTTAAGTATAAAATGCGTTCCAGATAATATCTGGAATTGAACAGTTTTCTTCACTGTCTTTAATTTTTATTTACCATAATATTGTTGCGTGCTAACGGGTTCGTAACGGATTAAATGCTCAAGTTGATAAAAAGTTAATAAAATTTATTCTTTTCACAAGAAATAAAGCAAAATGCTGAAATATTTCTTCAGAGATATTCGTACAATATCGCAATACTCACAGTAGTTATATTTTAAACTGCTACAGCGTTAAATAAAACTCAAATTCAAAATACAGAGAAACTAATTCGATCCGAATCTGAATCTTTTCTCGTTCAATTAGGTTTCGATTTCTAGAGTCTTCACCTATCGATTTTTCTATGTGCCACCAAAGGCCTTTTGAGGAATAGATGATATTTATAAGAAACACCAACACCCGTAAGCGAAAATACAATCTGTATCAACATACAATTGCCGTTTCTAACTTGGAACATCGAGAAGCATACGACTTACCTTTTTCATGGCATAAGCAATGGCATATCGTAGAAATAAGCAACTGGCATTTTTCCGAATATGGCAAAATTCCAGATTGGCATTTTTCAAATATGGCAGATATATACAGAAGATTTAGTAATTACTTACATGGTAATTTTTTCTAGGAATAAAGCAATTATATACAAGTGAATCGTCTGACTATGGTTCGCAGAGGCTATTCGTTGACGATGTTGGCATGATTTTAGTATCGGGACGAATAAAGCAAATTAAAAGCAATTAAAAGTCCTCCGAGCAATCAAGGCATTTGCAGTAGTTCGTAAAAGGCATAATCCGATTGATAAGCAAAAGGTGAGTGGAAACTGCGTTCTTAATGAAAACCTTAAAAGCTGCGATTTTTTGTAAGTCCTACTCTGTTGACGTCGAAGAGAACCAATAGCTAAGTATCAAGAGTGCAAATTTCTGATTGGTTGTTGCAGGTCACGTGGAGGCGACGTTGAACGAAATCCATGATTTAAATATAAAATAAATGCAATTAATAAATTGAGTAATAATAGCAATAAAATACATGATAAAAAGAAAGAAATACTTGAATAAACAAAACTGAGATTCCTGGTTAAATATAAGATAATTTCAGCAAAAGTCCAAAACTACGTAAGCGAATAATCCATGGCTTTGGCAAGTGAAATCTGGAAGATAACATAAAATACTGTAAGTAACTATATACAATACATTTTTCATGTACAATTACCACTTAATATTGTGTTGAATCGTTCGTGGTCGCTTCACTACGTGTTCAATAGTAGGATAATGTTCAATAATACTGTTGCGTGCGTGCGGGTTCGTTATGGATTGAATGCACAAGTCGTAAAAAGTTAACAAAAATTTATTCTTTCCACTAGCAATAAATCAAAATGATGAAATATTTCTTCAGAGATATTCACACAAAATCACAATATCTCAAACGTTTAGCAAAAACTCAGTTCAAAACAGCTAAAATAATTCTATCTCACAGCGAAATCGCTACAATCAATAACAGCATTAAGTAAAAAAACAGCAGTTCGCTTTTTACAGCTACAACTACAACAACAACTGAGACGAGGTGTTTCAATTCGGCTTTTATAAGCTTTTTAATTACCACTAGAACAATCTCGATTTTTCTAGATTTTTCTGGATGGCAACAGTAATTACGAGATATTTATTTATTAAACATTAAAAGCACGCGCTGTTTTATTTTTACTTTTATTTTTTTTCCGACGCAGCTTTCTCTTCAAAAGTCATCTGCGTTGCACGAGAAATATAAAGCAATTTTAATTACAATTCTTAATAAATAGCCAAATAAATGTGAAATCCATAACAATACTTTTAAGTGATTCATATGGGCTATTTTGTATGCTATTGAAGAAATTACGAGCGGTTATGAGGATTTGCGATGATAAAGGATGAATTTGAAGATCTACTTGGATCTGTTGATTTCTTACGAACCATTCATTAATGAGACATGTATCATTTTCCTGATTTTAAGGCTGAGTTTCGACTTTCTTCCTATGAGAGAGTATATCGACATAAATGCAGCATTTCCTTTATTAGCGATATAAGTCATATGTTCCTTGAAGGTAAGTTTTTTATCAATATAAACGCCAAGATATTTATAGGAATCAACTTCAGGGACTGTGATGTTATTGATTTTAATTTCAGAATTAAGTCTCATGCATCTTTTATATCTTCTGTACAAGAGCGTGCAGCATTTGCTAGCATTTAAAGTAACATTCCGGTATTTACCCCAACGGGTAATAGTATTGACATGCATTTGTAAGTTTTTTAAGGCCAGTTGTGAGTTCCTTGACTCAGTAAGAATGACAGTATCGTCGACATATTTTAAAATTTTAGCACTGAGAAGTTGAGGGAGATCATTAATATAAATATTATAGAGTTTTGGTGGGTGTTACTTTGGTAGACGGTTGCACGGATTTTGGCGAATGTTTTTTGGCGAGCGATGCGACTTATGGTAAACCCATTGCTGGACAAGTTATTTATGGTAACCGATACTTTGTTGTCATTTTATTTAAAAAAATAATGCGTTTTACTATGCGTAAATTCCGTGTCTTAAATATTATTTATGGCTTAAATAGGATATTAAAAATCAATTTAGTTTTGCATTTTTATTTGAAATAAAAATTTTACTGTTTGTGATATTTTATATTGTGGATGATGTAATCAATAACGTCACATTACTTTAAAAGTAATTGGTTTTAATAGCTATAAATTTAATCTAATGTTTTAAACATTATTTATGTTAAATATTAAAATACAATTTAATTTTGCATTTTTTAAATGATTTTATTATGTATGATTATTTAAATAAATTTAATTCTATGCGTGATGTAATCAGCTCCCTGAATGATTACAGAATATTTGTGCATTAAGTAATTGCTAAATTGTGTATTCCATCGTACTAAAAAATGGCAAACAAATAACGAATGATACTATCAAAAATTGCTGAGATATTTATTGCCACATACGTTTTAAGTTAAATAATTATATCCTATAAAACTTATTTTAAATTATTTGCATTTAAGTAATATTTTAATCCAATTAAACGTTGAGGCAATGTTTTGTAGCGGTGTTTTTATTCTATTTCTATGCTATATGAAAGTAATAATTTAACCTTACTTTAGTATTTTATACTCGTAATAAATGTATTTATTTACATTTGCCTGCCACCTTAAACAACGACGTTTTCAACAAAACATTAATCCATTATTTTTAAAGATATTTATTTTTTTAAAGTTTCGAATACTTTACTATGAGTAAAATACGTAAAAACAGCGCTTTTTAAGATGGCTGACGATTGTAAAAACCACGCCAACGTAAATCGCCAAAAATCTGTGCAACCGTCTACCAAAGTAGCCCCTTTTAACGAAAGAAAACTTCATTGTGGAACGCCACTATGAATAACTTTCTTTAAAGAGAATGTATCACCGCATCTCACTTGGAAAGTCCTTCGTTTGAAATAAGACATGATGATTTTGATGAAGTTATCCGGAAAGAGAAAATTTGCGAGTTTATGAATGAGTCCTGCATACCACGCTCTATCGAAAGCTTTCTCGAAATCGAGGAAGCATACAGCGACTCTGTTCTTTTTCTGAAATGCAAGAGAGATTATTTCAATTAAATTCAGAACGTGATGGGTGGTGCTGTGGCCCCTATGGAAACCAAATTGCACGTCATCAATGAGATTGAGTCTTTCCAAGTGTTCAGTAAGTCTATTGTTTAAGTTTTTTTCGAATACTTTACCCATAGCAGGGAGCAGGCTGATAGCTCTATAGCTAGTAACATTTCTGGGATTTTTTCCTGGTTTAAGTAAATTAATAACGATAGAGTGTTTCCACTGTTGTGCGAAATAACTCAATTTGCTGCAGGCATTCATAATATTAACAAGATTAACAATGCAGTTACTGGGAAGTGCTTTGAGTGCTTCATTATTTATACGATCGTATCCTTTAGCCTTCCTTTCCTTCAGGTTCTTAATAATTTTTCCGATTTCTCCTGGGGAGGTAACTTTGATAAAGTTAGTGGGAATTCTGTTTCTTAAGCTTGCTGAATTTCTTTTTCATGAGAAGAATTATCCCGCGGGTGAGGTTTGAAACTTTTTTCAAGTTCATTTGCCATTAAATTTGCTATTTCAGATTCGAATTGGTACATTTGACCCACGTGTTCTATTGCATGCATGTGATTGGAGCGATTTTTTTGTAGAGACTTAGAAATTTTCCAGACTGAAGAATGATCTAGTTCCATATTTTCTAGGAGAAATTCCCATTTATTATATAAGTTTGAATTTCTGATTTAATTCTTCTATTAAGAGCGTTTAATTTATTTTTGTCTCTAAAGTTTCTGGAGATTTGCCAAATTTTTCGCAGCCTGTTTCTTTCCTTAATAATTACTAATTCGATCTTACAGTGTATTCGCTACAATCAATAACAGCATTAAGTAAACAACAGTTCGGCTTCACACAACAGCAACTGAGCTGAGCTATTTTAATTCGGCTTTTATAAGCTTTTTAATTATTCACGAGAACATTCTGGTAAAATCTATTTTCTCGATTTTTCTGAATGGCAACAGTAATTACGAGATATTTATTTATTAAATATTAAATGCACGCGCTCTTGTATTTTTACTTTTCTGACATAGTTTTCTCTTCAAATTCGTCTGCATATCACGGGAAAACAAACCAACTTTAATTACAATTCTAAATAAATAGCTAAATAAATATGAAATCCGTAAGAATATCAAGAACCAGCAAAAGTCATAAATCCCTTTGCAAAACTTTCTTTAAATGCCTTGAACATGTTCTAATATTTCTTTTTCTTCTGTTTGATGAGAATGAATGGATCTACTTTTATTGCAGTCAGTTAAATATACCCAAGATTCATCTTTTGTGATAACATTTTTCCATTTTTGTTCGAATAATAGTTTCTCATAGATAACTCTGCAGTTTGTTCTGTTTTCGGCGATATGTCGCGGATAAGGACGATGCACATTGCGTTTTTTCTCCTTTTTAAGATTCAAATCAGCATTAATCATTTTGTTTACAATTGATTAAAATTCTTACCTTTGCAATATTCCAAAATATTCCGTTTTGTCCTTAGATATGTATTTTGACCGATTTTTCTCTTTAAAGCCAAATTTTGACTTTTTTTCCCTTTCTTATTGACAATATTATCTATCTTTGCTTTCCATACTGGAAAATCGTGGCTTTTACAGCATTTTTAATAACTATGTACGAATAATTTTCTTCGGAAAGAGCACATAGTCTTCCGCCTGTTGCCTTTTTAAAAACGCCATTTTTCACAAAAAAACTATCAAGAAGCAGATGATAATCTATACTTTCAAAAATATAGTTGCAGTTAAAAAAATATTTTCCCAAACAGGCGATTTTTTTATAGCAAAGCAAAGTCGTCTGAAAAATGTGCGAACAGCCTTGGTAAGTTAATCTTCGATAAGCAGCGCGACTCTAATGAATTTCGGCGGCGTATTTACCCGGCGATAGTTATAAAAGTAACACAGCATAACTTACGTAACATGTTTCTTTACTGAATGAAGAAGCTAGTCACCGATAAAGTACAAATCTCGCCAAGAATCGCCAAAAGTATTTATTTTTCTCATATTGGGTATTAAGTCTTAAAAGACATGATGCAATTTTTTAAACTGTTGTTCTAAAGCCTTTATATTTACTAAGAAAATGAATGTATGAATATTTTTATAAAATGTTGCCAAGTGTGAAATCCGAAATTTTTGTTTAAAAAAACCTCTGGTTCTAGAATTCGAAATCAATGATATTAGGAAAAAAAGAAAGAAAGATTTCAGATTTTAAATTATGTCCAAAGGGACTTTTTTTAACATTTTGGGTGTTACCTTTATTTATTAAATATCATAAACCATAAACCATAAAATTCAGTTCAAGGGCAATATAGCAAAATAATTTTAAATTGAGCATATCTTTAGAATTCCCGATACACAGTCTCGCGTGCTGGAGATAAAAATGTTTTTTCTGTAAAACGTTACCATTGCTCGCTTTGAAATCCTTGAGTCTTTAAATCAAAAATTCGTTAAAGTTTTATAAAATATGAAATCGATGATAAAACAAATTCCAAATTTCAAATTTGGGCTTCAAGATACCCACATTCGTAGTACGATTACGTCATTTACAATTCGATGGCTCTAGGTACCGTCGTTTTATCACAATGCGAGGAGCATGCATACATTATGCACATTTTTCATTATTTAATTTCTTTAAATATAATACAGGGCTGCAATACTTGGTGGCAACATTTTGAAAAGTGAACCGTTGAGCCACAGAGAGCCAAGAATTATTTTTCACTATTTTAAACAATCTCTCTGGTCTTGATTTCTTACAGGGCAATGCATTTAAATAACGTGATTTCTTTAAAATCTTAGAGCGAAATTAAGATTAGTAGGGAAAAGAACGGCTTCTCAGTAGCATTTTTTGATTATCTTAGGGATCTCTGACCTCTGAAAAGGGAAATTAAGTCCTTAAATAAAATTCCAGTGCAACTCTTAATATTCTAACCGGAACTTTGACCCATCCGGATATTCGAAAAGTCTGAGATAATTATATTTTGTCTAGACAGCCTAATTTTCTTAAACCTTATATATATAATATAACTCATATAAGGAAATTTTATTGTATCGTTTGGTCACACTTTATTTCAAAAATGATTAGCAGTAATATATAAAAATGCTTTAAAAGGGTACAATAATTTTTTATCTAAAACAGTGTAGCGCCTTGTATATTATTTCTAAAAACTATTTATGTTTTGTGAAGTGGCAATTCCATTATTTTACAGATCTTAATAATAATAAAAATGCAAATGTTGCTCTTTTAATTTCTTTTATCAAATTCTCTAATCTTTATTTATTTAAACGGTTAAAAGGTAGCTGAAGGTAATTAAAAAAGATTATTTTAACATTCTCTTCATTGGTGACCCAGATGTGATAGGGTATGAATAGATGAAAATATCTGTTGATGAAAATTTGAGGCAATTTATGGGTAGTTACTGATCGTTGAAACATCTTAATAGCTTAATTTCTCGATGCCAGGAATGAGAATTTGAACAAATTTCAGCCTTTGGTTGCATTTCTATATTGCGTTACGAATATTCGTTTAAAATTGAGCAATGTAACTCAGTTGTCTTGCTTGTATGTCTGGCTTGTATTGTATGGGGAAGACTTTGTCTAAATTTTCTTGGAAAACAGAAGTGATAGGTTTATGATCCGTGTAAATGATGAAACAGCTTCCTTCTAATATGTACACGCTGGGGAAAAAAGGGACAGATCTACTATATCTCCCATTTTATTGGGCCAATTGACGAAATTTAATTTGCGTTTTTAATGTCTCGAAAGTGTGACTTAGGGTATATATTAGATTAATAAATAGCATTGTTCTGACATAGGAACATAGGTATTTTGACACAAAATTGGGCCTTTTTCTGAAATGACACACTAATTGTTTTCCACATTTCGATTTTTTTACTAAAACTATGCTTAAATATTAAATTTTGTAAGATTTGGTGAGAAACTTACCGAGAAATTTAAAAATTTATCTTGG
This sequence comes from Stegodyphus mimosarum, assembly GCA_000611955.2. Lineage (NCBI taxonomy): Eukaryota > Metazoa > Arthropoda > Arachnida > Araneae > Eresidae > Stegodyphus > Stegodyphus mimosarum. The sequence continues at coordinate 201,972 of KK112498.1, read as the reverse complement.
CGCACTTTTTTCAGTTTGCGCAATAGTAATTCCTTTGGCGAAATTCTTAATTTGTGGCAACATATTTTCCTTTCTCTTTCGTTGTATACGAGCGAGAGAAGAAGGTGCATGATTCATTCTTTCAAATAATTTTCTGAGCGTACCTAAACCACATTTGGAGTTATTATCGCTTTTATAAAAAATATGCCAAGTTTCATAACGCGCCGATATATAAATTCAAGTTTATCTTGGGAATTTTTAAGGAAACAAGCTTTTTGCAGGTATGCCTAGAAATACAAGGTGATGGTTAAGGTTATACTTTAAGGTGATGGTTAGAATTTTATAAGTTATAATTCAAAAATGTTTCTGAAAACTATATATCTCATTATATCAGACAAACTGTTAAAAAAAGGCATAGGAACCGTCTGATTGTGCAACGGGGATTGACCCAAATGAAGAAAATAGAGGGCAATTTAAGATATACTGAAAAACTCTGCTACAATCGCCTCAGCATGAAACTTTTAAAGTTATGTTAGCATACTTGCCAACCTATGACAGTCAAAAATCAGGATATTTTTTTAAGAAATCGGGAGAATTTTCTCAATGACAAAAAGATTTTTTAAATAATATGTAGAAAAAAAAATATATTTTAATAATGAATTAAATTTAAATGGTTCTAATTAATATTTGAAAGTTCAGTTGTAAGGTTTTAGTTAAACTAACAAAGTTTTATTTTAATTTTACTTTTTCTATCTGTCTCATTTCAACTTCCCTTTAGAATAAGCGCGCGTTTCAGCTTTATGCTAATTTGAAGTGGAGCCAAATTATATTTAAACGAAAGGTAGAAACCTTTCAGTGTGAGAGAGCTTTTAGTCTCAGACCACGGTTACTCTATTCAACGTTCTCCTGACTAGCTAGTATTTAAATTCTAAGCCGTAGCGCTTTTACGTGATTACTTATTGAAGTAATTCCAAGTGCGTCAGTATTAGTTAAATCTTGCTACGCACCATTTAGTTCAGAGGCCAACCTCGCGTTATAGCTCTGTGAACAACAACGATTTTTTATTTCTATTTAGCTTTAGTTTAAATTTATTTGATTGTTCATTTTAGGGGTGGGTTCATTTTGGGAAGTGGTTGTAAATAATTGTGATTTAATAAAAGAGGATTTAAAATCCCTTTAAAGTGCAGTTCTTCTACCACTTAATCACAATATTCTACCACAGAACATAGCTGCATTCAGCTCTCTGTTCCACATCAGGATTTAAGGAGTTCACGAAGATGTTTTCCAAGAATATGCACCGAACAATCAGTCCTGACACAGTTATTATTTCTTAAATGCAATACTACTTACACGTAGGGGGAAAAAAAGCAGTTTTATTACTTGTACCTTCTAATAATAGCCTTATACCTTCTAATAATTCTTCTTTAATCATTAAATTCTTATTAACCAGATCACTAATCATTTATTGCAAAACATGAATTAATGTAATTCTGACTATGGAATTCAAAAATTCTATAATTCATAATTCTATAATTCAAAAATGTTTCCGGAAACTTTATAAAAAATACTAAAAAACGCAAACTTTAAAAATAAATTTAGACAATATCTGCGAATTTTATTTGGATTGAATCTAAATTCCGAATTTTGAAAGAAGGAATAAATTAAGCTTAATAAAAAAGAGTTATTAATAAATATATAGCAAATTCAATTAACTTTGGGAAGATAAGATTTTGAGAGCTAATTGTTTAAAAACTAACAGTGCGATTTTTACAAAACTTGGCCCATAGAGATAATTTGAGTCGTAGAATCGAAATAGGAAAAAAATCCATATGTCTTTCAGAAAAAATTTCATTTTATATCAATACTAGCGTAATTACCCGATGCCAGTTAAGTTAGATTGAGAGTAATGTATCTAACAACAGGAGAACGATGCCGCTGTAATCCTTCTCTAATAAAGATGCAAAAAAAAAGATTCATAATCATACATTTTTCAGTCTGATGCGATATGGAACCGAAAAAAAAAATTTCGATAGAAAAATAAACTCATTTTCTCTCATTATATCAGCAACAACAATGGCACGCCGTTTTTAATGATTTTCATCATTCTAATAAAATGGTCGTAAAAACTTAAGTTCCATCCAATATTTCACCTATATTAAATTTTAGTCGATTAAATGTTGCAAAACATTTATCATAATTAATCAAAAATCAATAACGCGAACAAATAAACAAACACATGAATAGACATTCTTGATATATAAATAGATTTTGTAAAACTTTGAAATTTTTGATTAACAAACTTTACGATTGGAAAAGCGAGCAATAGCAACACTTTTCGAAATAAACATTTTTATATCCAACGCACCAGACTGTTGCCACTCGGAAAAATGAGTGCGAAAATGAATTTTTAGTCCAAAGGGGTTTAGTCCCGAAGGACTATTACTTTCGTTTTGCGATTTTGCGTCGATTCACTCTCAATGCCAGTTTCACTTTTCAAATTGTTGCCACTAAATGTTATCGCTCTGCATTAAATTTTAAAAAACGAAAAATCTGCATAAATGGATGCATGTTTCTCGCATTTTGAATGACGTAATCCTACTGCGAATATGGGCATCTGGAAGCCCTAATTTTGAATTTGAAATTTGCTTTATTATCGATTTTATGTTTTGTAACATTTCAACGAATTTCTGATTAACAAACTAAATGATTTCAAAGCGAGCAACGGAAATTCTAAAGATATGTTCATTTTAAAATGATTTTGTGATATTGATTTTGAACTGAATTTTATGGTTTGAAAAAACGCGCCTTTGGACGTAATTTAAAATCTGAAATCTTTCAGATTTTTTTTAATTAATATTTCGGTTGATTAGAGTCGCACGAACAAGGCAGGTTTTCCATAAATTTTTGGAATCGGGAATAATGCATTTAATGGTTGGAAATGCTATTCTTATTTCATCGTAAAACTTACAAATTTTTATTAACAAACTTTAGGATCTGAAAGCGAGCAGTGGCAACAACTTTCGAAATAAAGCAAATTTTTCATCTCCAGCTTGCAACACTGTTGCCACTCGGGAAAATGAGGGAGAAAATTATCGTTTTTCAGAGTTTTTAATTACTATCTCTGATTTTAGCTACTTGATTTTTGGAAAAAAGTGGACGTCGATCTTTTCCAGGATCTTTTCCAGACTTGTAGAAAGTTTGGCGATGATGGCTATAGTAGTTACTGAGTTATTAGAGGTCAAACTAACAGACTTTCTTCTTTATGTATATAGATTATGCTGATTTAAGTAAATGAACTAAAACTAAAAATTACTTTTTTCAGTTATGGTAATGTTCTTGATCATATATGACTCTGGCTGCTAACAATGGCTGATTTTAAATATAATTTATCAAAAAAGAAATTTAAGCGAATTGAATGCAAACATTCTTACGTATGCCATTTTTAAGGTATTACTTCTATTATTTCTCGAAATTATGTTAATTTTTTAACACAACTCGAAATATAGGCTCTCCACGATTTGGGTTTCAATTGTATATCTAACCCAAAACATTCTGAGAGTTGAAAAAGTTATTTTTAGTCCAAAGGGGCTTTGTCCCTGAAAGGACTATTGTTTTCGTTTTGCGATTTTGCGTCGGAAACTTTAAAAATCTGAATCACTTTTCGAATTGTCGCCACAAAATATTGCAACCCTGTATTATATTTAAAGAAATTAAATAATGAAGAATTTGCATAAATGTATGTATATTTCTCCAAATGTGATAAAACAACGGTACCTAGAGCCATCCAATTTTGAATAACGTACGTTTCCATCCGAATGTGCGTATCTGGAAGCTCGAATTTGGAATTTATTTTATTATCTATTTCATATTTTGTAAAACTTTAACGAATTTTTGATGGGTAAACTCAAACGATTTAAAAGCCAGGAATGGCAACACTCTACGGGGAAAAAAACCTTTTTATCTAAAGCCCGCGGAACTGTGTATCGGAAATTTTTAAGATATACTCATTAAAAAATTATTTTCCGATATTGCTGTTGAACTGAATTTTATGGTTTAAGTGGGGAGAACATGATATTTAATGAATAAAAGTAACACACAAAACGTTAAGAAACGCCATTTTAGACGCAATTTAAAATCTGAAACCTTTCAATTTTTTTTTTTTTTTTTTTTTTTTTTTTTTTTTTTTTTTAAGTTTTTAGGCATTTAATCTGAACAGTGACTTTTTTTTAATTATCTGTATTATTCTATATATTTATTCTGTATTATATGTAAAAGTAATAAAGAAGGGAAAATCATTGCCTTTGAACATAGAAAAAAAAAGTCCTTTTAATAAGCGCAGTAATGAAATACACGCGACATCACCCCAAGATATTTCAATCTGTCTCATAAACGTAAGCTTTACATTCATTTTATTTAAATTTCAATTTGGATTAGAAATACGATTTCATAATGGCTCAAGATCATAAAGTCGGTAGCAATGCTTGATGCATTACTGTTAACAAACCTATGAATGAAAAAAAAATCTAAACAGTAGTTCGAAAAAAACACCAGAATCCGTTAGCTTACATTAAAAAATTCCGTAAAACTTTCAAGTGGAAGATTATTTTTCGATCTCTTGAACAATGTAAGGATCAAAATTCTTCAATAATTGTTTTGACCATTTAGCAAAAATATATGACAAAAGTTCAACTCTAAATAATAAATCTTTCAAAAAAATTCTAAAAGGCCCCAGATTTTAACGATCACCGAAATCGATTTGTTAAGTTTTTTTCTCTCGCTGAGTTCCCAGTCTACCTGTCTGCTAATGTACTCACTCCTGTTAACCCATTTCTTTTTGTCTTTTTAGTTTTATTATTAAGCATCATTTCCTTCGCACTTACGCCGTATACAATTCAAAAGCAAAATTACAAAAATTTTAAAAGCAGAATTACAGCATATGCTTAGAATATCCATTGAAGTGTTGGTATACATTTTTATGCAACGCCAGTCTTCATTCAGTTCATAATATCAATATTTACTTATCTTAGTAAGATAGATTGCAAAAAATTTATTTTGTCTTTTTATTATTAACTCTTTGTATGTTAACTTTATTTACTAAAAACAAAATCTGAAAGCTTTCAGATTTTACATTACACCCAAAGGGGCGTTTTTTTAACTTTTTCTGTGTTACCTTTATTTTTTAAATATCATGTTCTTCGCCCTTAAATCATAAAATTCAATTCAACAGCAATATCGCAAAATAATTTTAAAATGAGCGTTTCTTTAATATTTCCAATACGCAGTCTCGCGCGCTGAAGATAATTGTTTTTTCATACAGTGCTGCCATTGTTCGCTTTGAAATCCTTAATCCTAAGATTGTTAATAAAAATTTCGTTAATGTTAATAAAAACTTCGTTAAAGTTTTACAAAATCGGAAATAGATAATAAAACAAATTCGAAATATAGGCTTCCAGATGCCCGTAATCGGAGGAGGATTACGTTATTCAAAATTGGATGGCTTTAGGTACCGTTGTTTTATCACAGGGCGAGAAACATACATGCATTCATGCAGATTTTTCATTATTTAACTTTTTGAAATATAACACAGGGCGAGAATATTTGGTGGCAACAGTTTGAAAAGTGTTAGGGACATTTACAGTGAATCGACGCAAAATGCCAAAACGAAATTAATAGCCCTTCTGAGCTAACGTTCCTTTGGGCTAAAAATCGCATTCTTCGCACTTGAGCCACATAAAAGTTAATTCAACGGCAACATCACAAAATATTCAAAAACGATGTATCTTTAAACTTTTCGATATATAGTCTCGCGCACTGGGGATAACAATGTTTTAATCCGTACAGTGTTGCCATCGCTCACTTTGAAGTCGTTGAGCTGTCAATCAAAAATTCGTTAAAGTTTTACAAAATGTGGAATATATAATAAAACGAATTCCAAATTCGGGCTTCCGGATGCATATGTTCGGGTGGAGTAGTACAATATTCAAAATTTGATGGCTCTAGGTACCGTCATTTTTTTTCACAGTACGAGGAAAATGCATACATTCATTCGGATTCTTCAGTATTTATTTTCTTTAAAAATAATTTAGGGGGATAATGTTTGGTGGCAACAATTTAAAAAGTGATTCCCCGTTTATAGTGGACGACAGAGAATTCCGTTTCGAGACTAATAGTTAGAAATTCTTATGAAATGTTGCACATGCTAAACTTTTCAAGGTAATCGGATCTGCAAAAGGAGTTAAACATGTATTGCAAAATTTGATCTACACAAATTAACAAGCAAACACAGAGAGAGTTATAAAATAGTTAGATATAACCATGTAAAAAGAAAATTTTATTTATATTTCCTTATAAAATGGATCTTTATTTTCTGTGGTTAAACGATTTGTTCTCAACTGAACAAAATGAAAAAGCTTACAGCCAAAAACAAAAAAAACCTTCTTACGTTTACTGGCATGAAGTTTTACCAAAAATAATATGTTCCTGCACTGAATGAAAACTAAATTTACCTTTCAACTAATAAATTCATGGAACCTGGACTTTATAAAGAGATATACTTTTCAAATTTTATTACAAGACATTTCGAATAAGACCTCACGTAAAAACACAGAAAAGTTTTTTCTTAATACGCATTCTGTGAACTCGGGAGCAGATGGTGTAACTTGTATTGCATTTGCTTCTCCGCATTCAAGCAAAGCACATAGAATTTTTTTCTATATTCTCGTTCGGCTAGATAAAAATATCTGAAGTATTGAATTTTCTAAAAAGACGTATCTTATTTTTTAAAAAAAATTAAGATGACACATCAATGTCAGAACCCCTTTCAAAATCAATGTCAGAACCTTTCCGTTATTCTAAGAAATTATTAAAAAGCATTAATTGTTATATACATATCACGAAAAAAATTATATATTATAAACAATACACCATGCATCTAAGAGCTGTCAGCTTCTTAAACATTTCATTCTTCTTCTTCAAAACTAACATTAGAGTGAAGGTATGTGTGTTGGTATTACAAAATAAAACATTATTGCGAAAATGCATTCATATCATAAAAGAAAGAATTTTCAAACATGGCCTAAAGTCAAAAGACAAAACATCCACAAAAGTTCTGTCCCATTGTTGAATTTTTGTTTCAATGTTTTTTACCTTCAATATCGTTAAAAAATTGTTTATTCATGTATATTTGTCAATTACTCTTTTCCTTGAAGTTAGCCTTCGACCGCGTCTGGCATGAAGGGCTTATTTTCAAGCTCATTTCGCTTAACTTTCAACGAGAAATGATTCAGCTGATTTATTCTTTTATCAAGAACAGAAACTTCTTTGTCTCCTTTGGAAATGATAGATCTGATCTCCGATACATCAGAGCAGGTATAGCACAGGGCTCTATTTTGGGCCCTGTTTACCTATTCTATGTAGCCGACTTTCCAAATGTATTTAAAGATTTAAATAACTTCCTCGGTTGCTATGCTGATGATACGGCGCTTGCCGTTAAGTCACTTAGCCCCACCATAGCAATAAATAAATTACAGGAAATTATGCCGCATATTGGTGCACAAAGTGGAGGTGCACAAAGGTGCACAAAGTGGTGCATACTGGTGCACAAAGTGGAGGATTGCAATTAATGCTGACAAATCGCAGCTCATGATTATTGGCAAGCAACTTTCCCGGAATCCACCTGATGTAAAATTGAAATTATTTAATACTGAAATTCCACTTGTTTCTAAAACTAAATACTTAGGAGTGACTATCAGTCAAAAATTTACATGGTCTGAACATATCAAGAATGTACGTAGTAAAGCCTATGCCACTATGAAAAGCCTCATGCCTATGTTGGGCAGATACTCTCAACTTGATTTAAAGCGCAAAAGACATATTTATACTGCTATAGTCCGTCCGATCATGTGCTATGCCTCTCCTGTCTGGGCAACTGTTAACAACAGAGACCTTCAAAAAATTCAAGTATTACAAAACAAATTCTTGCGACTTATTACCGACGCCCACTACTTCGTTTCAAACGAAACTTTACACAGGGACTTAAAAATTGAATACATCAAGGACTTCATTCATATGCCCATTCTTAGTATTTCTTCAAAAAAGCACTGATTTGCCCGTTCTTACATCATTTTGAAGTCTTCAACTATATCATCTTTGAAGAAGATAAAAATATCCGTCCGCTCGTAGCCCACCTTTGTGGTTCAAACTTTCCTACGTAGCACTTATACTCCTTTATTGACATTGTATATATTGTATATATTGTTTTACATATCATTTTGCACTGCACATTTATGTTTGTATTTTACCTGTATATAATGTATCTATTTTGTTTCGCACTGTTATGTAACTTCTTATTGCCAGGACCAACTAGTGATCTTTCGATCAGTCTTGCATTCTCTTCTACTTTCTCTGGACTTCTTCTCCATTGACGCTGGGTCACCCCCCTCCTTCCACTTCCATCCTTCATTCACTTATCAGGACTTTTCACTGTCATGTGCCTTTGGCATAATTTTCAGGAGCCGATAACGCTGAATTGACTAGCAGCACTTCGGCCATATCTATATGGACTGGACTGGACTTCCTTAAAGTTGTTTTCCTTTTAGCCCCAAAGGGCGTTAGCCCAGAAGGGCTATTAATTTCCTTTTGGCATTTTGCGTTGAAAACTTTAAATGTTGGTTCAACTTTCAAATTGTTGCTACCAGCCCATATTATATTTAAAGAAATTAAATAATGAAGAATGTGTATAAATGTATGTATGTTTCATTCATACCCAAAGCCATCAAAACATATGTCTCCACCCGAATATGGGCATCTGGAAGCCCAAATTTGGAATTTTTTTATTATCTATTTCACACTTTGCAAAGCGTTTATGAGTTTTTGATTAAGAAACTCAACGATTTCAAAGCGAGCAATGGCAACGCTGTACGGGAGAAAAAAAAAATTGATCTCCAGCGCGCGAGGTTGTGTATCGGGAATTCTAAAGATATGCTCTTTTAAATATTCTGTAATATTGCTCTTGAATTGAATTTTGTGATTTAAGTGCGACGAATAAGATATTTAATAACTAAAGGTAACGCCCCTTTGGGCGTAACATAAAAATCAGAAAGCTTTCAGATTTTTTTTAAACTTTTCTTTAGTGTTGCCATTTACCATTTTCTGAACTCTGTCTTGTTGTGACCACGTGCTTGAAAGCCGTTGAATTACAGTCTTTAAAAAAAAAATTAAAGCTTTCAGATTTTGCATTACTCCCAAAGGGGCGTTTTTTTAACGTTTTGTGGGTTACCTTTATTTCTTAAATATCACGTTCTTCGCACTTAAACCATAAAATTCAGTTCAATAGCAATACTGCAAAGTAATTTTAAAATGCGCATATCATTAGGATTTCCGATACACAATCTCGTGCGCTGGAGATAATTTTTTTTTTTTTTTCATACAGTGTTGCCATTGCTCGCTTTGAAATCGTTGAGTTTGTTTATCAAAAATTCGTTAATGTTTTACAAAATATAAAATACAGTAGACGTTCGTTTTTACGAACCTCTTTTTTACGAACATTCTCGATTTGACGAACTAGCGAATGGTCCCGAATACACTCCCATAGATGTAATGTAATTTTGCGCTCTTATTTACCAACTACAAATCAGGAAAATCTCTTTTTTGCAAACTCAGTTTTCATACTTCTGCGTGTTTCATTGGGACGAAGTGTGACGCTCAAATAAAATCTCCAACTATTTTGAGGCAGCAAGTGCGAAACATTCGAAGAAGTACAGTAAGGAAGGAGGGGGCGGAGAAGAGGGGGAATTAGGACAAATATGGTGTTGTTTGTTGTGGGAGGCTCTCAGAAGAGCATCGACCTGATGTTGTTGGGTGGGGGTGAGACCATTCGTGTTAAAGGGGTTTGGGTTGCTTCTAAAACAGAGTTGTTGCTTTTTGTAATGTCATAGTCATTTGATCTGAACAACTCAATCAGTGAAGTCTCGTTCGTCGAGAGGGAGATTGGGCCAGTTTTTGTTAAGTAAGATTCTTAGAGCTATGTCGCAAATGAAGAAACGAATTTGTTTAGCGGTTGAAATAAAGAAGAAGATTTTAAAAGAAGTTGACGAAAAAATATTAAGCAAGACACAAATTGCTCAGAAATATGGAATTCCTAAAAATAGTTTATCGACGATTTTAAAGGCAAGAGAGAAGATCTTTGGAGCTAAAAACGGAAACGATGAATGTGGACCCTCCTCTCGAAAATATTTTCGAGAATCAAAACACCCAAATTTGGAAAGGGCTTTGCTTGTTTGGTTTCGAAAGATGAGAAGCTTAAACATTCCAATTGATGGAAATGTACTTAAAGAACAAGCACACTTTTTTGCTTCCAAATTAAACATCAAAGATTTTAAAGCATCGGATGGTTGGTTACAGAAATTTAAATTTCGGAATGGTTTGAGTTTCCGGAAAGTGTGTGGTGAAAGTGCAGCAGTAGACACGTCATCAGCAAATGAATGGAAAGAAGAAAAGTTGAAATTGCTTCTTTCTGAATACGCTGCAGATGACGTTTTTAATGCGGACGAAACGGCTTTGTTTTTTAAGATTTTGCCAGAAAGAACATTAGCTTACAAAGGAGATAAATGTGTTGGAGGTAATAAAGCTAAAGAGAGACTTACAGTTTTGATTGCAGCCAACATGACTGGGTCACAAAAATTGCCTCTGCTCTTTATTGGAAAATATCTGAAACCAAGGTGTTTCAAAAATGTTCAGAAGATTCCTGCTGCATATTATGCTAATAATAAGGCCTGGATGACTGGCAACATCTACGAAAAATGGTTGAGAGATTTAGATAACCGTTTTTCAGCAGAGAAGCGCAAAGTTCTCCTAATCGTGGACAATTGTACTGCACACATGGAAGTCACTGGGCTTCAGGCAATCCGTGTGGAATATCTCCCACCAAATGCAACTGCAGTTTTACAGCCAATGGATCAGGGGATAATCAATAGTTTCAAGCGAAAATATAAGAAAGTGCTCTTGCAAAGAGTAATCCTTGGCTTGGAAAGGGAACAACCTTATCAGATTGATATTCTTGGTGCAATGCATTTATCAATCAGTGCATGGAATGATGTTTTAGATGAAACAATTTCTAAAGCCTTTCGACATGCAGGTTTTATTAAAGAAACAGACGTAACTGAAGAAATCCATGACAATAGATCTCACGACGAAGATGAGGTTCTCATGCATGAACTTCGCCGTAGAAATCCACAGTTGCCAGAACTTTCATTCGAGGATTTTTTAAATGTGGATTCTAATGTCATCTGCACGGAGGAAATATCGGATCACGATATTATTAGCAGCATAATCAACGAGAATGAGAGACTTTCAGATCCAGAAGAAGAAGAAGAAAATGAAGTAACACCAAGACCGACTTTAAAACAAGCTGCTGAATACTTGTCAGAACTTAGACGATTTTTTGAGGCCAGTGATAATTGTGAAATGCTAACAAATATAGAGAAGATGGAGTCTTGCATTGTACAATCTGTTGTTTTAAAACAGACAAAGATAAGTGATTATTTTGTTGCTCAATGACTTAATAAAGGTACTTTTTACAAATATTTTATATTTCTTGATTGTTTAATAGAATGGATATCATTTATTAAGTAGTAATACTATTAAAAATAATTCCTAACACATAAATAAAAGCATGGAATAGTATCACTAACCTGTCTCGAAAACATTAAAATGTGAAATACTAACAATTTCCGATGCCTTTCTAAATTACGAACTCTCGATTTAAGGAACTGTTTTCGTAGTCCCTACGAGTTCGTAAAAACGAGCGTCTACTGTAGATGATAAAACGAATTCCAAATTTGGGCTTCCAGATGTACATATTCATGTGGAAACGTACTGTTACGAATTTCACATTTATTTGGCTATTTATTTAGAATTGTAATTAAAATTCCTTTTTATTTCCCCGTGCAACGCAGACGATTTTGAAGAGAAAACTAAGCCAAAAAAAATAGCAATAAAAATAAAAGAGCGCGTGCATTTAATGTTTAATAAATAAATATCTCGTAATTACTGTTGCCATCCAGAAAAATTTAGAAATATCGTGATTGTTCTACTGATAATTTAAAAGCTTATAAAAGCCTCTAGTGATAATTAAAAAGCTTATAAAAGCCGAACTGAAACACCTCATCTCAGTTGTAGTTGCAGCTGTTTAAAGCGAACTGCTGTTTGTTTACCTAATGCTGTAGCGATTTCGTTGTGAGATAGAACTAGTTTATCTGTTTTAAAGTGAATTCTGTTTAACGTTTGAGATATCGTGATATTTGATAATGTGTTATTGTGCGAAGATTTGTGAAGAAATATTTCAGCATTTTAATTTATTTCTTGTAAAAAGAATAAATTTTTGTTAACTTTTTAACGACTTGTGCATTCAATATATAACGAAACCGTACGCACGTAACAGTACGTTATTCAAACCTTGATGGTTCTAGGTACCTTTGTTTTATCAAAATGCGAGAAACATACATACATTTATGAAGATTCAACATTATTTAATTTTTTTTTAAATATAATACAGGGTTTTAATATTTGGTGGCAACAATTTGAAAAGTGAACCGACATTTATAGTGAACCAATGCTAAATGCCAAAGCAATTAATAGTCCTTCTGTTCAAATTACACCTTTGGACTAATAAATGTGGATTAAGGCATCGTATATTAAGATTTTTATATATAAAGTACCGAAGAATTTAAGTAAATTATGACTGCTTATTTTTTGAAGTCTATTATATTTCTGAAATCTGAAAGGCGGGTTTTGATACCAAAAACGTTTGGGGAAAATACTTTCAGATCTAGAGAATCATCGTCTTACCTTGCTCTACTATGCCATTTATTATCCACGTAACCTGATATGTGTTGCCAGTGCACGAAACTTAAAATCTTTTATTTATGTTCTGCATGACCTTGCAGATAACCAGTTCTCAAAGTGCTGCATTCAGCAAACCTAAGATCTTTGTTTATCTTTCAAATATAATCAAATAATCTGTAGCTTAATCTGTAATGAAATATGTAATACTTAACAAGTTGAGTGGTTTAAAAGACATAAACATACTTTTTAGTTATTTATATTTTTATTTGGCTGCTTGTAGTAATATCCAAATCATACAATTTGAAACACATTTAATTCATAATATATCCTGTTGATGATTTTTATGAATATTTGCAGTATTATTATGGTTAATACATTTTGTTTAAAACACTAAATATTATGCACACGCTGAAAAAAAAAAACTAAAAGCCTTCAAATTTTATATTACGCGCAAAAAGGTTTTTTTTTTTTTTTTTTTTACGTTTTGAGTGTTTCCTTTATCTAATAAATATCATGTTCTTCGCTTCTTTGCACTTAAACCATAAAATTCAATTCAACAGCAGTATCCCAAAATATTTCAAAACGAGCATACATTTAGAATTTCCTATACACAGTCTTGCGTGCTGGAGATTATTTTTCCAGTGTTGCCACTGCTCGGTTTGAAATCGTTGAGTTTTTTAATCAATAACAAAGTATAAAATAGATAATAAAATAAATTCCAAATTTCGGCTTCCAGATGCGCACATTCGGGTGCAAACGTACGTTATTCAAAATTGGATGGCTCTAGGTACCTTTATTTTATCACAATGAGAGAAACATATATACATTTTTGCAGATTCTTCATTATTTAATTTCTTTAAATATAATACGGGGCGATAATATTTGGTGGCAACAATTTGAAAAGTGATTCAGAGTTTCAAAGTTTTCGACGCAAAATGCCAAAACGAAATTAATAGCCCTTCTGAGCTAAGGCATTTTGGGCTAAAAAGTAATATTAGGAATCATAAATTTCGAAAAGAGCCTTTTTTTGCACAAAAATGATATTAGACTTCATAAATTTCGACAAGAAACGTTTTTGACAAGAGTTATATACTTCGCTTACATTTTACTGATCAGTCTTCGGAGTTTTTTGATTGAAATTTAATGTATAATGGGCATCTGTGTTCCAGAAAATATAGTTATCAACTTATCATTATGAAAGATAGTACGCAGACGCTTGTTAATCTGTACCATGAATAGAACATTAGTCACAGCCCCTAAATGTCCTCATAATTGTTGAATTACAGTAATATATAAGGCTGCGACAAAGAGAATTTGAACAAGAACTCTGTAAGATTCAGAACGATGCCCGTTAGGTAATTAGAACGACGAACAGTTGATACATCTTTTAGAAAAACGGCAGTACCATAACTTGCCCGTATCTTTTGCCCAGCACTCAGTTGCTTAATGCCACTTGCCCAACAGTAAGCTTGCCCAAAAGCTTAGTTGCCCGACGAAAAAGTTTGCTCGACAACTCAGTTGCCCAACGGGTACGTTTGCCCCCCCCCCTCAGTTGCTCGAAGGCACTTGCCCAATAGGTAACTATTTTTTATTTACCGCTAGATGGCACATTACTATTGTTGCGTGTGTACGGGTTCCTAATGGATTGAATGCACAAGTCGATAAAAAAATTAATAAAATTTATTCTTATCCCAAGAAATAAGACAAAATGCTGGAATTTCCACAGAGGTATTCGTACAACATCGCAATATCTCACAGTAGTTATATTTTAAACTACTAAAATATAAACAGAACTCAAATTTAAAGTACAGATAAAGCTAATCCGATCTCACCGCGAATTCATTACAGTCAATAATAGCACTAAGTAAACAACTACAGTTCGCTTAGAACAACTGAATCAAGATGTTTTCCTCCGGCTTTTATAAGCTTTTTTATCATACACGAGAACATTCTGGTATTTTCTCGATTTTTCTGGATAGAAAAAGAGTACAATTACGAGATATCTATTTATTAAATGAGCGTACTCCTGTATTTTAAATTTTCCGGCATAGCTTTCTCTTCAAATAACTCTCGTGCTGCATTGCACGGTAATGTAAAACAATTTTAATCATAATTCTACTAAATATAACAAATTAAATACAAATTCCGTAACACTATATTTCATAAAAATGATTCTAAATATACGTGCGTGGGCCAGGGCCGGATGAGATTGATCTAATCGGGGGGCGGGAAATTAATTCATCATCACTTAAACCTTAAAGGGACACCAGCGGCCAAGCGATAAAATCGCTAAATATTACTAGTAGTCCCGACCTGATTTCGAATCCAGGCTAACGAGCTGGCTGCATGGGCGTTTTCGTGGGTTTCGCCATGAGTAACAAGTATATGAGCTAGTTTCACTTAGAAAGTCGTTCACGAAAGCATCCCTTCCCTTAAGCAGATAGCCCTCGAGTGCTTTGCCATAATAAACTAAGCCAAACTTAAACCTTGAAAATGCTAGCAAAACACTTCTTGAATAGTGAGAACCAGTGATTTTCTTTGAAAACTGAATTTTAATAAGCTATCTGCCAAAATAGTTGCTCATTTTCCAGATAAATATTTAATCAACACTTTTGATTAAATTATTTATAATTCCCATTTCTAATAAGAACACAGTTCCCACCCCACCCCAAAAAAAAAGAAAAGTAATCTAGATCGCTAGAATGATATAATCGTTCAGTAAACTGAATAAAAAAATAATATTTTTTTTACTGAGCTATACACGTTTCTAGTTTTTCGGCATGTGTAGTATATACTAAGAGTTACAGTTCTTAGAAATAGCATATTATGAAACTTGTTGTACGGTTCAGAGGTCTGTTTCAATAAATTTCAGTAATATAGACAACTGAAAATGGTTCTCTGTCCTTACTATTATAACTTGCTTTGCTTTTCACCTCCAGCCCTTCCTTTCTATTTTGCGATGTCTTTGGTGATTTATTAATCCTTTTATACTCCTCTTTTTCTCCATACATTGACCTCCCTTCTGAGATCTACGGCCACAAGAGATATACACTCACGTTTGTGAAAATTGCAACACCAAGAAGGAATCGTCATAATTGAATGCAATTTAATACACAGTTGAGTGGTAGTGGTACAAATAAATGATTAAATGTTCAAAGCAAACAAACAAGAACAAGAGATCAGAATCAGTATTTTGTGTGGCCACCACGCGCCGCAATAAGTGCTGCTACAAGACGTGGCATGGAGTCAAACAAAGTTTGAATGTCTGACTGAGGAAGAGCATTCCATATCGTTTGTACGCGTACCCAAAGTTCGTCTGCAGACGCAACAGGACGAGGATCACGAGCAAGACGCCGACCAATGACATCCCACACATGTTCAATTGGCGACATATCCGGGGAACACGCAGGCCAAGGAAGAAGCTGTACCTGCTGCGCTGCAAAGAAGGATTTAACAATCCGAGCAGTATGAGGGCGGGCATTGTCCTGTTGAAATACAGCGCCTGGCAAGCTTTGAAGGAAGGGAACAGCTTCGGGCTGTAGAACTTCACGGATATACCGGTTGCTGTTCAGATTGCCCACAATTCGTAGCAATTGAGATCGTCTATGATATGCTATGGCGCCCCAGACCATAACTCCGGGTGTTCGTCCACTGTGGCGTTCGATAATGCACTCCGGAAGGTGGCGTTCACCGGCATAGCGTCTGACACGAATGCGGCCATCATGGTACCACAAATTAAAGCGGGATTCGTCAGAAAACACGACATGCTGCCAATCAGCACGCCAGTCTCTATGCTGATTGGCCCATTGTAGCCGCAGGCGGCGATGGTCGTGCGTTAGGGGGATCCTGTATAAAGGAGTCCGTGCGCGCAGTCCACACTGCAGCAGACGTCTACGAATTGATGAAGCACACAATGAAACACCTGTAGCTATTGACCACAGTGCTGCCAATTGTCTAGAGGAAGCTGTACGGTCCGTCCGCGCCATGCGGACCAGGTGTCTATCATCGCGAGCTGACGTCACATTTCGGGGTCCACTCCCGGATTTCCGAGTTGTCCGACACTCGTCCGTCCACTGCTTCCAAACGCGCATCACTGTGCTGCTGTTACGCTGCACACGAGAGGCTACTGCACGATACGACAATCCAGCTTCACGAAGGCCGATGATTCTCCCTCGTTCAAACTCTGTAAGTTGTTCAAATCTCGCTCTCTTTCGTCGACGAGGCATAAGTACAGATTGAGTTAACGTTTACCACTAGCAGATAACCACCGATAACCATACACGCCTCGCTACAGCCGTCTATTTATTCGGATCCATCAGCCGTTCAGAGGGCGCTGCTCAGCATACGCATGCGCTACGGATTTGCAATTCTAATCATTTGCATATCATGCGCTACTTTGCATTTCCTGAAAATTTCAGCTCACTCGCGTAAGTCCTTCATGGTGTTGCAATTTTCACAAACGTGAGTGTATGTAATGTGAGTTAATGGTCATTTCCTCAAAAGAAACAAAAACCCATACAGCCAGCTCTTCATAGCTAAAATCGAGATTGAGAACATGGCGCATGGGTTGCTAGTGAATAAGCATTGAAAAGACTTCATATTATAGCTTTGCAAGATCAATAAGTTATTCCTCATATAAAAGACACACGCTGTTTCAAGACAGCACATAACAATGAAGCACCTTCATTTTTCAAAGCTAGATTAAAATAAACATCTAGAGACGTAGGTTAAAAATTCATCAAGACACATTTCTTAACAAAATGTTCTACCACAGTTCGGGAAAAATATTCTGTACTGAACATATCTAGCTATGTAACCCAAAAATTATCAGATTTCTATTTTATTATCCTGAAAACGTGCTACAAGATACGTTTGTCAAACTAAATTTAAGAAAAATCTTCTGTGTACTTTATGAATTGAACACTAGATGGCGACATATCTACTCAGGTATTTACTTTGAAATATTTAAATAACGATTTAATTTTCCATAATTTGCGCATTAATAAATTTAATCCACATGCGTTAAAATAATTTCAGAAATTTAATAAACTGAAGATAATAAATATCAATTTTAATTAATACATTTTTAAATACATATTTTTAAAAGTTCGTTCGTGGGTAAAGCGATTATAAGTGTAGGAAATTACCATTTTTTCTACATTATTTTTGCTTTGCTAAACAGTGACAGCTTTGTCTTGTTTTTAACAAAAGCTTTATAAATGTGCTTTTACAATACAATCGAAAATTATTGTTAATCGCATATCAATATCATAAATATCAAGGAGTTGGATTGTTCGATTATTACTAATATCTGCAATTTTCAGAGAATTATAAAAACCATGAGGCAGTTTATTGTCCCTAAAATAAAAATAATACTCTTGTATCTATCTAATCAACATGTACAGAATTTTTCTTAAATGAACAAAAATCGTCTGATTGTTTGCGTTATAGATTTCATTCTTTTCGGAAATCTAGCAAATACGTACATAACAATCAAAGGAGACATCTAGATTAAGCATTAAGAAGACGAAACTTTTATTAAGCTTCGTTGCAAAACTAAGTGAGTGGACTGTTAAGATTTATGATAAGCTGTAGAAAGACCAAAATATGGAGTAAGATAACTGTATCAGAGAAGTATTCCTAATCAGTGGTTGTGATTTATGAAAATTTTAGCAAGAATCTCGCAGTTTATTCTATGAAAATAAAATACTAAATTTTAATTAAATATTTTGCTTTTTTACAAAAGCAGGAAGTAGAAATAATTTTGCATAAACAAAAAATGTTTGTAACTAAAAAAAATCAGTAAAATTTTTATGAAATTGAAAATATCAGATATGATTATTCCTGTAGGATATCGATACAGATTTTTTTAAGAAATCCAAATTTAGTAGTCGGTTTTCAAAGCAATTATACTTATCGTTCGATGCGAAATGCTTACATAAAGCTAAATGGTTCCTCCGGCAGAGCAAAAACCGCTCATAAACCACAACCGTAACGATATAAACCGCATCGTGGTCCAAGCATACGACCGAGTGTTAACATTTCGTTAGCTAGAAATTTGACAGTCTCATTTATTTCTCGCTTATATAGGGGAAATCAATGTTTTAAAAGATATAATTTATCACGAAATATTTCAAAAATGAATCATTATTGAAGGCTTTTAATATTAATTCTAATATCTTTTAATGTTAAATTTAAACGACGACTATGCAATGCCAAATTACAATGTTAGAAAATTCTTGTAAGAATTTGCCTGCAACTCCCGAATTTCTAACGTTGCACCAGCTCCATCGGAACAAAATGCGATTAAATAATCATCCAAATAGTTTCCAGAAAATACTTACGAGTGTAAAGCATTATTACCGTACTACAGTCATGTCCATAAATTAAGGATAATTCGGAGTCACGCGGAAATCGAACTCTAAAATAAATATATCACCTGTAAAATCACTACACACATCTTCAAGAATCATATGCAAATTTCAGGAAGTAACCAGATGACACCGATGGTACGTCACAATGACGAGAGTGTAAGAGAGTGATATATATGGAATACGGGCAAAGAAATAAAATTGTTCGCAGGCGCTTTATAAGTATTTCAGTGCAATAACCGAATAGTTAGGACACAAAGGACACATTTGGATGATTTTTTACGTGGTAGAATTATCGGCCGTCTGGAATGCGGGCGTACCCAACTGGAAGTATCAGACGAACTTGGAATTGCTCAGAGTGTCATCTCCAGGCTTTGGCAACGATTCCAAGATGATGGTAATGTGAGTAGACGTTACAGCACAGGTCGCCCCAGAGTTACAACGCCGAATGAGGACCGGTATTTGGCAGTTACTGCCAAAAGAAACAGGCGGAGCACAGCCTCAGACCTGTCTCGTCAGCTCTCTTCAGCCACTGGTACGACAATTTCAAGGCAGACCGTGTACAGACGCTTAGGGCAGATTGGTCTATATGCTCGTAGACCTGTCAGATGCGTTCCACTTACTGCAACTCACTGTCGCCTGCGGTTAGCCTGGAGTAGAGAGCATGCATTGTGGACACCGCAACAGTGGGCTTGTGTGATGTTTTCCGACGAGTCCAGGTTTAGCTTGCAGTCTGATTCTCGCCGGACTTTCATATGGAGAGCTCCAGGTACCCGTTACCACCAAGAAAACATCATTGAACGACACCGTTACGGTGGTGCAGGAGTGCTCGTTTGGGGTGGAATTATTCTGGGTTCCAGAACTGACCTGCATGTTCAAATTGGAACCATGACAAGCCAAATCTATCGGGACGTCATTCTGGAACAACATGTACGTTTGTTTCGGGGCGCCATGGGCGCACAATTTGTGTTTATGGATGACAACGCCCGTCCTCACCGTGCAAACATCGTAAGCGAATGCCTTCAATCGGAGGATATCACCCGTATGGACTGGCCAGCATTCTCACCGGACTTGAATCCAGTAGAGCACGTGTGGGACATGCTTGGCCGACGAGTTGCAGCCCGTCAACCTCCTCCTACATGTCTACCGGAACTTCGGAGAGCATTGCTTTTTGAGTAGTGTAATATCCCCCAAGATCAGATCGATAATTTGATACTCAGCATGCCTAGGCGTTGTACGGACTGTATTGCATCGTCTGGGAGACATACAATGTATTAACAATCATACCAACCATGTAATATTGGTT
This sequence comes from Stegodyphus mimosarum, assembly GCA_000611955.2. NCBI lineage: Eukaryota > Metazoa > Arthropoda > Arachnida > Araneae > Eresidae > Stegodyphus > Stegodyphus mimosarum. Next base: position 181,473 of record KK112498.1, on the reverse strand, counting down.
TTTTGTAAATAGGTTTTTTTTTTTTTTTTGTAATTTGCTCCAGGGAGAAAAAATCGCTAATTTTTTCAATAATATCAAACATATAGCATCTTTTTTTGCTCTTTACCTTTTGTTTAATAAATAAGCTTTACAAATAAGTCAAATTTGTTTTGCTTCTAACTCTTCCTTTGCCTGATTTTGCATTATCCTTAATTTATGGACATGAGTGTAGTTTAAAGTATTAATTACATACGCATATATACATTTAACGGTATTATTTTCTAATTCCAAAAGAAAAGGCTCTATCAGTGGTCGAGAGGTAAGGTAGGCGAATACTTGGTAGTTCGATCTGGATTCGAATCCAGGCAAATGGACTGACTACATGATTGGGTTTCGCAATTTTCGGGTTTTGTAATGACTACATGATTGGGTTTCGCTGTTTTTTTCATATGCAACATAAATACAAGCCACTGGCCCTTAGCAAATTCTCTATGAAAGCATCCTTCTTCTTGCGCAGATAGCCCACGTGTGTTTGCCATAATCAAAAAACACAACCTGGCCAATCAAGAAGGATAAAGGGCTTGCAGATTAGAGACTAAATTGACAAATGGCTCAAACGATCCTTCCACAGCTCACCACTATTCGTAATACATTCGTGACGAAATGAATTTTACCTTTAAGTGGACCTGTACTTAAATTGTTATATAGCGTCTCTTGAAAAATAAATTGAACACGTTTGTGACTCAAAAAATATTTTCTATAATCTTTCTTTATCGCTATTAATTCTTTGTGTTACCCCAGTGTCCCTATCGCAGAAATATGATTAGTTTGTAAATAGGATTCTTTCGGAAAATTTCCCTACGTTAAAATTTTAATTCCTACAATTCTGTGTACAGATGGAGCTGCTTTCATTTCGAATTGCCCAATTTTTTTATGAGCACTGATTTCGGATATCGTCCTTGTAGTTTCCATTTAGCAGGTTGTTTATTTCAAGCACGAATCAGGTGTAGAGAGGGTAAAAAAGAATGCGACATCTCTTAGAAGACAGATGAAAAGGATCACCTTCAAATAATAGCTCGGAGCGAGCGTCGGCGAAATAAAGTTTGGCATTTCTATAATGTTTTCTCTGAACAGGTTTAAAAAAAAGGACGAAGGTGATACATTAAAAGACGTGCAGTAAAAATATTTTTTCCCTTATGAAAGTGCTGAGAATATGTATTTGGTTTGGAAAATTACAGCTCCTCTTATTATATATGTTTATATATAAGTTGCATAATAAAAAAGGTGATTCTGTAAAAATTATTGTACTTACTATGTACTTCAAACGGTACCATTTTTAGCCCAAAGGGGCGTTGGCTCAGAAGGGCTATTAATTTCGTTTTGGCATTTTGCGTCGATTCACTTTTCAAACTGTTGCCACCAACTATCATCGCCCTGTGTTATATTTTTATTTAAATTTAAAATCCTCCATACACTGGCAACTCTTTTAACTGAAGTAATAACTGAAATAGCTATCTCATTACGTGTCCTGTTTTTATATATACTTACGTATATCAATATTTCCTTAAGTTAAGAAAACATTATTGGGACTTTGAAAAAATAAGTAATGGAATTTCTGAACATTACTAAAAAAATATATTCTTCTCTGTTATTAAACGATGAAGAATCTGTATGTGTGTGTGTGTATGTGTGCGTATGTATGGATGTGTGGATACATTTGTATATGCATGTATATGTGCGTACGTGTACGTACGTTCTTCGTATTGTGGTAAAACGGCGACACCTTGAACCACCAAATTTAAAACACATCTAGTTTTCCACAAGAATATGTACACCCGAAGCCAAAACTTTGAATTTCGAATTTGTTTTGATTTCTCTTATAATTTAATCTCATTAAATGAATTTTGATTAACAAACTCAGCGATTAAAAAGAAATGTGTTGCCACTTTGGAAAGCGTAAAATATTTATGTTTCATATTTAATCAGAAAGCTCGGCGATTTGACAGAAATGTGCTGCCACTCGGTAAAACACAATATATTTGTCTTTAGAATTTCGTCAGCAAACTCAGCGATTCAAAAGAAATGTGTTGCCTGAAACACATGCAGCCGTGTACATCTAATTCTGTTTTTAACTAAATTTGATTTAGTATAAATTTAAAATGAACGTTATTTTGATTCAATACGAGCCAGCCAAGTCAATCCTAAGACATTTATTTTGCTTAAATTCTAAGATAAACAATTTTGTTTGTGGTGTAGTGGTATAATAACGCAGGAGTATACTGTATAGCAGCTATTGGAGGAAAATGAAGCGCCTCCCCGAGTTGAGTATTAAGTCACGTAACTAAATGTAATAGATACACACAATAAATAAATACACATATTTTATTTCGAAATTGTGTGTACTTAGAATCTGAAATTGACAGCGACGTTTTGCATCTTCGGAAGAAATTTCGTATGTAGCCCTATTAGCACACATTTCACTAAGTTCAGTGAAATGTGCGCATTAAAATAATTAATCACTAAAGCTTAGTGAAATATGTGCATCAAAGCAACTAATGTATAAAAGACAATCTTCATCCCTAACTTTTTTTAAAAAAGAATTTCTCAGCATCATAGCAAATGGCACACACAACTGGTTAAAAATAACAAAACAATCTATCGCTTGAAGATATTCATGAATTGTTAGTCAAAGAGCCCTAAGTGAAGATGAAATATTAGAGACAGCCCTTGAAACCCTATAGCCATAATGAAGAAAATGGTCCAGTTCTAAACGAACAACAGAATTTAAGGTATATTTTTAAAATCCAAAACCAATTTTCTTTTCTTCTATAGCAACATGCGTTTTTACTTCCTTGCACGAAGTAAAAAATAAGTATTGTAATCGGAAAAAATTTCGGGTATCATATTTCAACGAAAATATCCATTTTGACCTCTTCGAATGCAATTTAACGATGTTTTTGTGTGACATCTCTAATTAAGGACCGAATAAGACTAGTTTTTCCCCAAAAAATTATAAAACAGATTTAAAATGGATTCCGCAGAGATTTTTTTCGTGGCGTCTGTGCGTATGTATGTATGTATGTACTTCGCATAACTCAAAAACGAGTAGCCTCAGAACGTTGAAAGTTTGCATATAGGACTGATAAAACATGTAGATGTGCACCTCCTACTTTGGTTGCAATATACCACACCAAAAGTATATAAATATACATATATATATATAGAGAGAGAGAGAGAGACTGTCACTCGGCTCAGTTTCTTTATTCTTATATGTTTGTAAATTGTGCATTTTTTGCTTTAAAAATGATTGAATTCTGTTCTTTTTATCTTCCGTTTAAGGTTATTATGCCTTTAACCTGCATGTTACAGTTGTAGAATTATGAACAATTTAAAAGCTGTTTCAGTGCGGCTACGCCGAATGTTTTTTGGTTATAGCAGCCATATTTATTTACATTAGCAGAATAGTGGATTTGTTGCCAGTCCAGAGAAACTAAGCTTCGCAACAACAAAGATAACGCCTTCTTCTATTATTGCGAATTAAATTATGCTTAATCCATTCTAGAATTATCATTAAGTTATTAAAGTATCTCATATATTAACGTCCACAACAAATTAAGTCCGTTTCTACGCCTTAAGTGTCTTTTTGCTGATTAAGACCAAAAGCAAACTTTCCATTCTGTGCACCGAAAAATCTCACTTTCAATTTTTAATATAGATATTTTGAGTTTTTATGTATTTTTGTCTAGTCGCAAAGGGAGAACTGAATTCAATGAATGAGAAATATATCTCTAATGAAATTCGAGGAAATAAGTTTAAATGAAATGCAGGAAAAACTGCGTATAATTTAACATTCCGTACAAGGAAGTCATGTGATGTACACATCAGATTTGTTTTACTTCCTTGTACGAAGCAAAAAAAGTATTTTATTCATAAAAACTTCCGAGTACCATATTTCAAGAAAAATATCTATTTTGAACGCTATCAAATGCAATTTAACGATGTTTTTGCGTGACATCTGTATGTAAGGACAGAATAAAGGACTCTATTTCCTCAAATGAATTACAAAGCTGATTTAAAATGGATTCAGATATTTTTTAGTGGAGTCTGTACATACGTACGTATGTATGTATCTCGCATAACTCAAAAACGAGTAGCCTCAGGGGTTAGGGTTATGGGTTATTCAATTATGGCAAAGCACACGAGGGCTATCTGCCTAAAGGGAGGGATGCCTTCGTGGAGGACTTTCTAAGGGAAACTGGCTCGTATACACGTTACACATGGGGAAAACTACGAAAACGCCCATGCAGCCAGCCCGTTCGCGGGATTCGAACCTCGGACCGAACTACCAGTGTTCAGCGTCTTTACCGCTCGGCCGCTGGTGGGCCCGAGTAGCCTCAGAAAGTTGAAGTTTTGTATATAGCATTGCTATAACATGTAGATGTGCACCTCCCTTTTTGGTTGCAATCGGCCGCTCCAAAACTATACATATACACCCACTCTGTTACTCGGCTCAGTGAGCTCAGTTTTCTATTCTTATATGTTGGTAAATTGCGCCTTTTTTGCTTTAATTGAATTATGAATTGATTTATGTTGATTAAATTATGTTGTTCTTATCTTCCGGTAAAGTTTTTATGTCTTTAGTAAATGCAATGCATGCAATATTTGTAGAATTATCAACAATTTAAAAGTTGTTTACGTGCGGTTAAGCCTAATTATTTTTACCATAGCAGCCATAGTTGTTTACATTTGCAACTTTGCAGAATAGTGGATTTGTTGCCAATCTAGAGAAACTAAGCTTCGCAACAACAAAAATAACGCCTTCTTTCATTATTGTGAATTAAATCATGATTTTGGAATTTATTCGAGGAAATAAGTGTTTAAGATCTACTTCATAATTTTCAATATATATATTTTGAGTTTTTGTGTATTTTTGCCTTGTCGCTAGCAGTCCGCTCTGCGAAAGGTGGTTATTCTGGCTTTTGACAGATGGTCACATTAATGTGACTGGACTGTGTATATATATATATATAATTTCTTTTATATATCATTTTAGATTTATTATGCTATTTGAATAGAACATATGGCAAAGATTATATAATTCTTCATATGATATAATTTTTGTGCATTCTGAGCTATAAAGTGAATGAGATATAATGCTGTTAAGTGAACTTAGCGGCAGAGTGTCACTATGATAAACAAATATAGTGAATTTTAAAGAGTGCATGTATTCTATTGTGGTTTATGCGCTATCGACGAAATAGATTTAATTCAATCCAATGAATTTAAATGAAATGGAAGAAAAAATGCGTATAATTTAATATTTTGTACAAGGAAGTAATGCGGTGTACACATCAGTTTTTTTTTTTTTTTCTTACACATATTCTTCAGGAATATATTTATTATCAAGTAAAACGGAATTAGGTGTATGCATTCTCTAATAGTTTTCCACCCTGTTCTAATCATTTGCAAGATACGCAAAACTGATGTTTAAAAAAAGGCTCATTTTTCACATTAAAAATGCTATTTTCATCTATACTTACCAATAAATATCTTTTACATTAAAAAGTAAATGCACTTTTATCCAATATGAGAGCAACAAAGGCTATATATTTTGGTCTTTAATATAGCTCAAATTCTGCATGTGACCCTTGGCATATTTTTATCAGACTCGGTAACCTTCAGCATGTCATTTTTGAGCCATATGGCTCAGTATTTTTCATTAAGACTGCAATTCCCTGTCCTGAAGCTAGTATTATAGAAAGAAGTAGTAGTACTTTATGTATAGTACTGTATGTATGTGTAGTATGTATAGTAGAAAGAAAATTACTGTATAGATGCATCACCAGGATTAGGAAGAACACACTTTTTTTTTAATTGTTTGAATTTATATCAATGAATTGCTAGTCAACAAAGCCCTAAACGAAGATAAAGGTATTAGGATTGGCCTTGAGACTCCCAATTCCACAGAAAATAGTCATAATGAAGAAAATGGTCTGGTTCTAAATGCAGAGTTAATAAAAGAAGTTCTGGAACTAGCCAGAACATTATGCCATCTGATGAATCCTTAGTAATATGTACATATTATGAATAATTAAAATATACATAATGACAAATGGGAATTAAAAATGCTTTCTGGTTCTAGACTATGGCATATAGTTTTGGACCATTTACGAGCATGTATAGTCGGCAAGATATAAAACCTAAGAACATTGACAGAGGTGAATGTTTCTGAAGAATTTATGTAATTTGGACAGAATAAAATCATAATCATGGGCATTACAGATGTCCAGATCCTAATGAATGTGTATGTTTATGTTGTTTTGGGTGCATTCATATGGTATATTAAGCTTTATTTCGGAAACAATTCAGTTTTTTTTTTTTTTTTTCAATACAAGCAAAACAGCAGGAAAATAAAACTGTTTTTATTTTTATTATCAGATTTTTTTTTCATACATAAACTTAGATTTGCATCTAACAAGGACATAAAAGTAGCATTTGCTTCTCTGAGTGAATTCATAATCTGACTGATAAATTTGTTGTTTACCTAACATGATCCCAAGCTATTCAGCCAATGATGATACAAGAAGCAGTTCATTATTAACATAGCTATCTCGTTTTTCCTATATCTATGAAATAACATTATCATATAGAGATGTTAAATTTGTCTTTTTACTGATTGCACCAATGTGCAATAACATTTAAGCTAATTTGGTTAAGTTCTGAATGTGGATTGATTGATTTATGTGAAACACCATCTGCTAATTTTGGAACTTTAGAACCCAGGCTCCAGAAAATCATTGATGAAAGTATTGTAATGAATTGGTCTGAAGCAGGATCCCTGACATATTAGTTTTCTTTTCTGAAAGACTGTCAATGGTTTCAACTTGAAAAAAAAAATCCTTCTTGTTTTTAAAATTAAAAAAAAAAAAAAAAACTCTAGCTTCATGAAATTAATTGGCAGGTTGACATTTTTTGCTTGAAAATAAGGCTCTGGAATTCCACAAGAACAAATACTTTCTCAAAAGAGAAAAAAATTGACAAGACAAGACTCACTCTTTCTAGACAAACATTTCACTAATTGTTCATACAATGTTTCTTGCACCATAAAATGACTTTAGACAAAGTATGAGTGATTGATAAAGTTTAGTTTAACAGTAAACCCTTCTCAAACGTGGATTTGTGGAATGTGATTTCACATATATTCATTATTTTAATTATTTCCATTTAATTGGTTCAGTACTAGAATTTCATTTATATGCAGTTCAATGTTCATTCATCAATGAATTAGAAATCAAAGAATTAATTAAAAAATGATAAATGGATAATCTTATAACACCTAAGGACAGTGAAAGCAGTGATCATGAAGAAGTAAAGCACATATAATTTACAAGTTAGACAAACTGTTAAAAAAAGGCATAGGAACTGTCTGATTTTGCAATGGAGATTAACCCAAATGAAAAAAGCAGAGGGCAATTTAAGAGATACTGAAAAACTCTGCTACAATCGCCTCAGCATGAAACTTTTATGTTAGTCATTGTCCAAAGCCAAAATCACCAGCTTTAAAAAAAAAAAAATGCCCATTAAGGAGTCATAAAAATCCTTTCAATTAGCATTTGCTTTAAATTTTCCTTTAGTTACGATCATATTTAGATGTGTTTAAACTATACCCACTTTCTTAATGTGACTTATACCTAACAAATTTCTCCCTTAGATAGTTAACTCTGCAGAACATAATTTTATCATATGCACAATGTATTAATGACGTAACCCACATTCGGCCGAAGTTTACAGTATCTTTCAGTCATCTATGAAGCACTATTAGAATTCCAGTGTATGCTGGAAAATAAGCTAACAGGCGTATGATTAGATGAAATTTCTTATTTAAAATATATTGTCATTTATAGAAAAATAATTTAATGTAATATAACTCAAATATTTAAGAAACAGGAAAGATTCGCACTGAAATATTTGTTCAAAATCTCATACAGTAATTTCAGTAAAACTAAGTGAGTGCAATGGCACAAATTCAGTTGTATTAATTACCTCGTTTTATGACTATAATGCTAACTACCACTGCTGTAAGAAGTAACACATATGTAAACATATGTTACATATGTGGCAGCAAGTACAAAAGATTTCATGACAGTTTCTTTAATAATGTATTCACTTTAAAAAAAAGGAAATTTGAAGAACACATTAGTCAATGATACACATCAGTAAAAATAAAAAATAGGCTTAGCTATAAATATCTTCCCTCTTAAATAAAAAGGGAAGAGTAAAGTCATTACTAGTATTAGTCAAGATAAATCCAAATGAAAAATGTATCACTGTGTGTTCTTTGTTCATGAATGATGATTTACGCATATAGTATTATCAATTTAAATATTACACAAAAGACTAAATGTAATGTTGATGGTTGTCAATGAAATTGCCGAAAATATTACAGCACTTTAGGTAAATGAACCAATAATTAAAATTCATAACAGCTGAAATACAATAAATCTTTTTACAACAGTTTCTATATATGAATAAACTAAAAATTGTGCATACCAACCTAATAAAGTCAAACTCCTTTTGCATACTGTATATTCCCATGCATTAGTTGAGAACTTTTGCAGTTAGCTAAAGCTTATTGAGGTCGGGTTATATACGGATATGCTAATCTCGTAAAAAACAAAGGCACATTTCAGTTTGCTAAACACACTGATAAATGGCTAAATATCACTTTTTTTATTTCTTAAATTTATGAAAAATAAGTAATTTTAAGCAAAATGAGTAATTTGTTTCATGAAAATCAGTTGTTTTAATTTCAAAATTGTTTGTAACACTGTTTATAGTGTTGTACCATCGCCAAAACAAGAAATCAGATGCAGGTAAAATTTGCCATCTCAAACTCATTTCTCATTTACGGAGAAATGCTGAGCAGCCATACTGTTATTTGAATTTTCAGCAAATGTGATCATTTGTGTGAAATTTCACATGTAAGAATTTCTCTTTCCATTCATCTTTAAAACAAAAAATAAAATGGCACAGAAAATACGACTAGATACTACAGATTGTACACAAGAGAACAAATGAATGGAATAATTGTGCTAGCTTTGGAGCAGGTTGCCAGAGTTAAAACTATGTTCATTGGCATCTGGTGTTTTATGCTACGGCAATTTAAATGCAAAATATTCTGCCCGCTTTATCAGCTTGGCAACATTTTCATCCTCATGGTAAATGTTACATGAATTTGTTTTCATTGCTGCTTATATACAGGTTTTGAATCTTGCGTTAGTTTTTGAAGAAAAAAACTCACTTTCTGCTAAAACACATATCATCTTATATTTGGAAACATAAGATAAATCCACATTTTGTAAGCTATGTTTTGATGTAAATAAATCACCACACATTGATTTATTTAAAATATATTGTCATTTATAGAAAAATAGTTTAATGTAATATAACCCAAATATTTAAAGAACAGGAAATATTCGCACTGAAATATTTGTTCAGAATCTCATACAGTAATTTCAGTAAAACTAAGTTAGCACAATAGCACAAATTCAGTTGTATTAATTAGTACACAAATTTTTAGAAAGGACACTATTAAAATAATAATTTTTTTATTATAAAAACAGAAATATACATAAATACTATTTTACAGGTCTGCTAATATTTGTATAGCCAATTCCCACACATGTCAAGATGACTTTGTGAGTTCCTAACTGCAGTTTTTCATTCTGGTCTGTTTCCAATTTCATTCGTAGCTGACAGAAATCTTCAATATGCCGTAAAAATTGTATCCTAAAAAAATTACATAAAAGACTTGCTTCAGTAATTTTATAAATTGCGGTTAACAATTTTAAATCTACTTATTTTTAGAATAAATGATTTTGAAGAAGAGTAAATTATATAAATGAATATGATCAAAAGTGATAAACTTTTCCATTTGCACATAAGTTTAATGCAAGGAGTATGCATTTTATATTAAAAAATGTGTATATATTTACTGCAAAAATTAGAAGACTGATAAATCTTAAGATTTTATTAGTGTGTGGTTAGGTTTTATTAGTATATCCTAATTTACTACATCATGTAATAAAATAATTAATAAAACTTTACATTTTGAACTTTTACCAACAGATGGCCATTAATTGTCAGAATGCACCAATAAGCCTCAATTATAAAATGTATTCATGCGTATAAATTAGGTAAAAGAATCTCTTAATCAATATACTAAATGAAGACATATGAATATAAGTCCCCACTGCTTAAAAATAATTACTTAATTTGTCACATTAAAATAAATTTATTTAAAAATACTTACATCACGATTGCATTCCAGTTGGATAATAAATAGGGCTGTAAATAGAAGCTCTTAACCTAACATTATTAACCAAGTGGTTAAAAAATTCCTACCTCAACCACATCAAAAAGCACCCCCTCATTTTAGTAGATCATAAGATTTATGTTGTTATTCCCTTCTTTCCATTTATAAGCTATAAATGTTATTGCATGTATTTCGCAGAAATTCAACTTTCATGTCGTTTTCTCATCTGTAAATAAAATTCACAATTCCATACTTCGGGACCTCATTCCAGATATGAACTCCTGGGGTATACACAAGATGCTTCACCAATGTAGTTTAATTTAAATTAGTCAAACAAAGACAGCCTAAATATTTTGTGCTAAGGAACATGAGACATATGCTAAGAAAAAAGAAACACACAAAATCCTCCACTGGCCAGAACTATTGGTCATAAAATCAAATTTTCCATTTTTCTGCAACCAAAATTATTCAAAAAACATTTTCCATTAGCGAATTAGATTTTGTAAAGGCTTTCACATTCGTAAAAATCTTTCAGTTCAAGTTAACATTCCCAATTCCATTCTGTCTTTTCCCTCAGCTTTTAAGGAAGTTTTTACCAGTAGCTTACCAGTACCTTCACTTCCTATTCTTACTGCTTCAGCATTGGCTTCCGTTTCATCAATTGTACTTCTGCAACTGAAGAAGCAGGTTATATATTTAAACCTTCGAAACTAGCCTTGCAAATTAATGAATAATATGTTGATTCTTGTTTCTTTAACTCCTACAATAATCATTATTCTGCATGTTAGTTTAACTCAAATATATTACTTATATTCATTTTTACATTCTATTATATATATTCAATCATACAACTTCTTTTTTTCCCCACCCTACTGTACATGCTTTGATAGCAGAAACAATACCATCATCTGCATCATTCACTTTATACATAATAAGGAGCACAAGATAGATCTCACTAGTCTAGCTTGCACCACAGCTTTTATATAGTTTATCCTGAACATGGTACGTATCACACACATGATCTGCAGAGCTATTAGACAGAAACTTTATCATATTGTAAATAGGGTCAATTTAGGAGCCAAGCAATATCCACAATTGTGATGGATCTCCAGCAGACCACACAGAGATGAGAAAATCGTGTGTGCATTCGCCTCAAGTCACTGTTTCCAAGTTTTTATAACATGCCGGACGACACAGTCTGACATCACAGATGCAATAATTCATTCCAGCTGACACTAGAAGAGACATAACTTAATGACCATTGTCAAGGGATTTTAGCATTCTGCACTGTGTCTGTTGTCAAAGTCTCTCAATTTCAGGAAGGCTGATGAGCCAATAATCTTGTTTTTCCTCTTATATCATTCCAAATGTAACAAATCAGAGGATGTAAAATACTACTGAAAAATTAAGGAAGCATGGCTAAATCAGTCTGAAGATTTTTTCCATTGGAACAAGACCTCAGAATGCTCTTAAACTCTCAGCTAGAGATACTCTCGCTGAATGGCTCCTCATGTCAAGAGGACTATAATTCACTTCAATAACTGTTCTATGCTATCCATGAATTATATATATTTATAAAGAGCTTCTCGTTAATTGTAGTAAATATGTTTGCAACCCCACAAATGTAATAATCATTATACAGAGTCAGATGCATCAGCCTTCCACAAACTCAAACTTAAGAGAGGCCCCACAGAATATTTTCACTTTAGATAACTGTTTGTACATTTGCTGCAAATCTGCACAATGCATATCATAAATTACATTGTGAACTTTGTGGCTGAAATGAAAAGTGAATGACAATAGATTAAAGCCACTATATAACAAGCATAAATAAAAATTAATAAAAATAAGGGTAATTTCTCACTTCAAGCAGAAGAAATGTACTTCCTTCTACTTGAAGTACATCTACGACTTCTTCTACTCGAAGGAAATCAAAATTGTTGTTTCACACATTTTTAACTACTTTTTACATCATAACTGACAAACTCGAGATAGGATAAACCGCACGCTAGCTGCACAGACACCACTGCAAAAGTACTCCAAACCAACTTAAAATGACTTAATACATATTATTCAACTATTTACAATATAATTTTGATGTAAAATATATTAATATTTAATTAGATAGTCTAAATTTTAAATTCTTTGAATAATTTTATTACTCTTTTGTATTAAAAAAAACTTTAATAGGGCAAGAAAACTTTTACTAATCAAAGTGTCAAAGAACTTTCAAATATGATGAAAATAAAATTAATAATTAACATACAAAATGTGTGAATAAACTTAATGTACCATATACTGATATAAAACAAAATTTAAATATAAACTTATTTACATTTGTTGAATCTTCATAAATGGTTCCACAAATCTCTGCAATAAATTCATATAAAATTAAATTTAGTCTAAATAAATTATGCTGAAAATACTAAGAGTTGGAGAATAGAAATTTGCACAATTTAAGTTTCATTCATTCAATAAATATCCTTTATTCCTGGAAAACATTTTTCTTAGTAAAAACTAAAAATTAAAAACTGGAAGATTCTATACTCTACCAAGATTACTGGTGGATGTGAAGAAAAACAAGGAGAACTGCACGGATGAGTTCTTCCAAGAGCTAAAACTGCAACAGTTTTAAGGGCTGTTCACACTTAATACTGAATGACGCTATCGGAACTAAGTGGCACATGGAATGGGGCTCTATCTAACCTAGTTTGTTCACACTTACTGAGAGCGTCCACTAGCGACAGCCAATGAGCAAGTAGAAGATTGCGTGCACTTTCATTTGTTTACATTTCATAACAGAGAGTCTTCCGCCGTGAATCTTTTCATCGATACAGCAAAAACTGAGCAATTTTTTTTTAATGGTTTGACCGAAATAAAAAAAAAAAAAAAAATTTTTTTTTTTTTTTTTTTTTTTTTTTTTTTTTTTTTTTTTTTTTTGTGGAGTTTTCTTCTTGGTCATTTAATGTACAGGTTCCAAATCATCAAAAATTATTTAGAAAAATAAAAACATGTTTCATTATTATGTTTTATTGTTATTATTATTATCAATATTTTCATTCCAAATGATCAGTCAGTGTACGAGTTTATAAAGTTGATGCTATTCATTTTATTATTTGAAATTTTATTCATTTTATTATTTTATTATTAAAGAAAGGTATTGTTTATTATAAACAGTACCTTTCTTTTTATGAGGAGAAAAATTTAGAAGAAAGAAAAATATTACATTAGTGCTTTTGTCTATGCTTTGCTTTCACTACTTTTAATTCCACTGTTAATTTTATAATACAATTAGATATTTATCTAAGATCATTGATATCAGTAATTTAAGTATCCGCATTCAAAATCTAAACACAAAAATAGTATTAAATGGAAAAGAAAATTACTTACTATTCCGATGAAGATGATCTGAAATCATCATCCAAGCGCATTCTATCTGTACTTTATTTTTGTAGTCCTTAAGTCGACTATCCAATATAATAGGATGTCGTTAGATTTCGGCAATTAGACTACAGTTTTTGCTCATACCTTATGAAGCAACAAGATACGAAAAATAAAGAAGCATCTTATTCACTATACAGCGATAAATTAAAATCAAAAGTATCCTCCTAGGAAGATTTTGCCAATATTTAACCGATATTCAAATATCCTAAAATTTTTAATTTACTTCAAAATATATCTATATTAGCACAGGAAATTAAAGAAACACAGAATACCCATAAAAAATTCATTCTTGCATTCACAGCAGCAGAACTTATACTACAATTCACAGAAACTGGATAAGAAGTATCAGCCGAGCGGATAAAGCTAAGCCACAGGCCTGCAGATCGGGAGTTCGAGCCTAGCTCCTACTCTTTTTTCACTAAGCGCCATTCTTGGACAGGCTATTAATGGATTACCAAGATTTGGACTTCTCATGATCAAGCACCACATTAAAATTATTTTAACGCAGATTTTAAGATTTTTAAAATGAATTTCTCTATAGAGGTAATAACTTTGGAGTAAAGACCATCAGGGCGTATACTCATCCTCACTTTAAATCAATCACTCATATCGTCATCCATATTGTTTATTTAACTTAGCTTGCTTCTGCTGCTGATGATGATTTGAAATACTCTCCTGATTGGTTGGTTCCATGTGTCCATGTGTTGACTTGCTCCGTTTTGCATGAAGTTCAGATTTTTCAACTGGGTCCGTAGTGACAAAAAACTGGTTTTCTCTAGCTAATTGGCTTTGTTCGTTGTGTCGGATATGTTCAGTAGCTCCGATATGTCCCAGTGTGGATGGCACTTTAGGAACCAGTTAAGAACAGTTCTGTGGAATACCACAAAACCAATTTCTAACATCAGTGCCTTCCTCCTTCTTGCAATTTTTAATGCTGCCTCTCCAAATGCTTTCATCATTGATATTTAGTACATTTCATGACCAATTTCACACACTTTTTAAGAAAAAGTTTTTATTTAAAAAGGAATACTTTTTCAGAAACTTTTTTATACTTTTTAAGAACTTTTTAAGAAAAAGTTATTTTTTCTTTTAAAGAATAAATACTATGTACAGCTTAGCATAATTTTAAATTATACCTAACAGAATTTATTAAGTGCCAATGCATAAGAAACAAAAACTCTTGAAACCACATTAACAACTGCAAATATATAGAAACTATATGAAACAAATAAACATACGAAACTCTGTGCAACAATTAAATGTAAGCGAAAAACTATATACAAGAAATAAACATAACTGTAATTTTGTTACATTTTATGGTACTTTTCTGTCAATAGGACATCAATCACCAAATGAGTGAAAAAATATGAAATGTAGTAACCTATTTATATTAGCATCATAAAAAACACAGCAATAATATAATGTTTTATATGTATAATGCCAAATTTGTGCAAGATATGAAATCATAAAACTGATCTCTTTGCAAAAGAAAAGAACAACAATTTTATTCTCCCTATGTACACAGCGGTCTGTTTTATTTTAATAAAAAAAATCAAAGACTCAGACAAATTTGACATTGTGCACATTAATCATCATACATATTCATTATTATAGCCATTATACATAAAATTACTATTCTTTTCATTAAACTTTATGCGTCATTAGAATTGCTATCATCTAGTTAGATTTTGCACCGATGTCTATGCATGGTGCTCCAGTGATGCTCTGTTAACAGAAAAATACCCATTTCACTTTTTTAGGTAAAGTTTTCTTGTTTTCATGTATTTCCTACTTATTGATTTTGCTTCAAGATGGCTGCTACAACATCAAAGTATCAAATTTCCTATAAATAAATTATAAAAACATAACTTACGTATATGGTGATAAAGGCCCTGTTTTAAGCTTGGATACATCAGTTGTTCCCAGTGCCATAAACAAACAAGCTAAACTCTGATTATTTGAATCAACAAATCCTCCCTATTGAAATATAATAAATGATTCAGAATTGCCATATTAAATCAAAATTTTAATTTTCTGGGTGTTTATGAAAAAATGGAAGAGCATAATTAACAATAACACATAAACATACAATGTAAAACAAGTCTTATTCAACATTACCTTATTTTAATAACACAAATTCATTCAAGTACATATAATAAAACATACTCTAATCATGTGGTTCCCAAATTTTGTGGCTATTTGTTAAGGTAAGGAACTATCTACCCAGCTGTGCAATGTCCATGAAATAATGTTTGTATTTTAAAATTAACCAAACCATCTCAATTTATTATTAACAAGATATTGTCAAAAGTCAACCATAGATAAAGATAAGAGATAGATTTTAACAAGATATTGTCAAAAGTCAACCTTCCATAATTCAATAAATCAAACTAATTGTGTTGCAATAGGCATTTTACATTACTTCTGAGAGTATCATTAAGATCATTGAAATAAAATCTGTTCCTGCAAATTAATAACTACACGCAATTCAATTCAAATACATTTGTTTGTTATTTGTTATTTGAAATTTCTATTACTTTTTATAGAAGACAAATGCAATTTAATGTTACTATTATGCAACTATAGTGCACTAGTGTCTCATATTAATTCAAAGCATAAAAAAGGAGAGGGGGGGGAAAAGGAAAAACAAACTACAAAAATATTTAATGCAACATCTGTTATTGAACTTTTTGTATAAAGTTTTCTTATTTTATTCCTTGTTATTCAAAATTTCTATTACTTTTTATAGAAAACAACTGCAATTTAATGATACTATTATGCAGTTACAGTGCACTAGAGTCTCATATTAATTCATAGCATTAAAAAAACACACAGAAAAGGAAAAAAACTATAAAAGCATTTAATGAGACATCTGTTATTGAACTTTTTGTATAAAGTTTTCTTATTTTAGGTTCAACTGCTGATAACTTCAAATGAATGTCCTGTTCCGCACTGACACAGATTTTGTTTTGTTCCAGTACAGGCAGAGAATCCTGCTCTACAGGGATGTATAGAAAAAGACAGTGGCAAAAATCTTGCTTTCTCAAACAAAATTTTGAATTCATCTCATATGCAAATGAAACCCTAGCAGACTTCTAGTTTTGAAATGAGATTTTTAGTTTGCTGTGAGATGTCAAATCTGCAAGGACCTCCTTTTCTACTGAGGCTACACTGAATAGGTTTTCATTCACAATGAGCATATTCAATACAAAGTCATCCAAGCGTCTTCTCTTGAGCTGTTGGGGGGGGGGAGGAATCCAAACTAGCTTTGAGCCTGAACATTTTTTTCTTGAATATTAATGCTTTTTTCTATACAAAGCATTTCTGAAAGAGGGATGCAATCATTATCCTCCTTTCTATGCACTTCAAACAATACATAAGTTTCCTCTTAAGAGAAACACTTTGATGTCTGCAACAGAAACTGTGTCATTTTTTACCTTAACAATAAATTACCCTTATTTTGCTGAAAATTTCGCCCGATACCCATTTTACACATCTAGCCTTTATCATTTTAAGCCATCAACAATGCAGTATTATGGCTCATCAAAAATACTAACATATGTGAATGCAGTTTCCTCAAGTATGTCAGCACTTTTCCTTGATGCAACCACTTTATTTTAATATGCAGAGGAGGGACTCATTATGGCTTCCCATATTCTTCACAGACTAGTATACACAGTCTGCTTTTAAGAGTTCTTCCTTTTATGTAGTTAATTACTTTTATTTTTACCTTTATGAAAGAACACCTACTAGGTATACAACTAAATCTCACAAATAAATCAAATGCAGAGAAAATTGGTGGAAGAATAACTTAGATATAGCAGTACTGCCGCTAAGAACATTCACTGTGAGGTTCTTCATATTGATTAACCATCAGTACTTTTATGGACTAAGTTTCAAGTGAATGCTTGCCAACCTCCAACGCTCAAACATCAGGAGAATTTTTTTAGAAATCGGGAGATTTATTTTCAATGACCAAAAGATTTTTAAATGACAAAAGTATATTTTTTAATAATGAATTAACTTCAAATTGTCACTAATTAATATCTGAAAGTTCAGTTACTAATTCTTAAATGCAAACAGTGCGTTCTGCATTAAAAACTTTTTGGTCTTTTGTTTCCGTAGAAAAAATTAACTTTTTGTTTTCATCAATACAACTCATTTTATCCTCATTTTTGTGTACAAATATGTTTGAGAACACTAGCCCTTCCACCATGCGAAATCGAAAAATCACAATGACCAGCGATACACATCACAAATTCATTACATTTCCTTGAAGAAATATTAGAAGGAAAGTCATCTGTGTACGATTTTTGAAAAGCACCTGAGCATTTTATCTTTTTCGCAGACATAACTAATACAAAATACTGCAATTTCTTAAACTATTTCTCAAAAGCACGTACGTTCATGCAGGTTAGCGACAAGATGAACGGAATAACAACCTCGATCTTGCTTTGTGCTCATTAGCTAATATGTGCCAGACAACACTCGATGCTCATTGAAGAAATGGAACACGTCATTTTTGGACATGTGCTCTCACTCACAAAGTAGAAGCACGCCATAATTTTTTACTGGTGAAATTACTATGGTTTTCTATGCTTTTGGGTTTTCTTACTTTGGTTTCTATGATTTGGGGCGTCTGAAAGCACTTTTTCGGTGATGCAAATACCGAAGTATTAAGCCAAGCTACATAAAAATCATGAGAAATTTTAAGAATAAGAGAAAGTCGCGAGAAATATATTGTAAATCCGGTTGGCAGGAGAACTGTCGAAAATCGAGCTCCCGCCTAAATCGGGACAGTTAGCAACTCTGCAAGTGGTTTCCAAGAAAGGATCAGGAATGAATGTGAAGCTTCTTGAATATGTAGTTCATGTTGTCTGCCAGAGAAGACACGAAATTCAACTAGGCAAATTTTTGTGTTCAAAATATAATATCTAAATTTCTCATTTCTCTTTCTCTGTTTCTTATTCTTCAACATTCGGTTTTTATTTATTTTAGTTTCTTGGAGTGGCAAAGGAATTCCTGGTAAATGCACAGATTGGGAACCACTGCTCTAATCTAGCCAGCACTTTTTAATGAGATGAAAAAAATACTGACAATTGTGGAAGAAAAAACTGAAAAAAAGGTTAGTTACAAGCTCTATTACTTTCAACAAGACTATACTACATTAAAACACTACTTTAAAAAAGAATATGCATTGTCCTTTGTTTCTTTGCTGAATTTTTCTTGAATCGAAAAAATAATCCTTCAAAACATTTAAAAAAAAAACTTTTAACTTTTAGTAAAGCTTTATAAATCTTAAAGAATGTTATTTTTTATTATCATTATCCTCTACCTTCTTTGTGTGCCTGAAATAAATAATAATCCTGAAACACTTGAAAACTAACAGGAATAAACTTATTGCAACTTACAACAAAACAGCATTAAGAAATAACGTGAATAATATAAATGCAAAGTTTGGGATAATGAAAAATGCATTATCTGATTCAAAGTACAAAGGGAAAGTAGTACAAATAATAAATACATAACTTTGCTTCAATTTTTTTTCGAACCATCCACATGCGAAATACTGTGCTAAGAATGGTATTTATAAACATTGCATATTTTTATTTTGAATGCAGAAAAACCACAATTTTGGAAATGATGGATGAGGGAATAAATGCTGTTATTTAAATAGATCTAACAAAAATTGACCAAAAATGGTGAAAAATATGTATGGGAAAATGAACACTGAGGGAATGATAGAGCAAGTTTTATTATACCATATCAGCTAAAAAACAGACAATTTAGGAAAACTAGTGACATTAAAATGTAGCTTCTAAGCTACATTGAAATTAATAAATATGATTTAAAATTTAGCAAAACTCTAGTTAAATTTAATTTTGGTGAAGACGTATTTAAATTTAGTTATTTCTCCAATCATCCTCAAAACATTCAACATTCTTCAAAACCTGACAGCATTAAGATTTTAATTCTAAAATTAACTTTCCAAAACTAGTTAATAACCATATATCCCTCTAATTTTTTTAATTTTTTTTAATATTTTTTTAATATAATCCTAATTTTTTTGTATTTCTGCTCCTCTCTGATGAAATATCTATTTCAAATCATTTCTCAACATGCAGAGTTATTTTGCAAATCAATACCAATGTGAGATATAGTTTTGCCTAATTTTTAAACTGACATGCTTTTTAGGTACCTTTTACTGTAAAAATTTTGAAATCCGGAATTCTCAGGAATTTGGTGATTCCAGATTTCAGAAATTCCTGGATTTTAGGTTATTCATTCAAATATAGGAAGATAATATGAAGAAATTATAAAATAAAAAATACTAAAAGTTGTTTATGAAATAATAAAGCATTTATGACTTCAAGGAAATTAAAATTTAACAAAAAAGATCAATATTTATGTCGTGCCTAATCCTCCCAAACTTTTAATTCTAATGGCTTTTGGATGGAGAGCCCGGATGTTCAATAAAATTAATTATGTGACCAATGATTCTGTTCCTTTTAATATAGTTAGTTTCCCATATAGCCACCCAGATGGTATAATAGTTACGGGAGCCTACTACAATACCGAAGGGCCCAGGTTTGAATCCTGGAGAAGACACCTACACAATAAAATGGCCACCATTTCTTGGCCTTAGGAGTTACCAATGTCGAAAAAAGACAAAATAGCACCTGCTGATCAAAAAAAAAAAAAGTTAGCTTCCCTTCTGTGAAAAACATCTATAAGTTACTTAGTTTGGTGTAAATAAACGAAAAAGGTTATCTGCTCATCATTAACTATGTAGAAGACACAATACAGTCACAACTGGATCTTACATTTCAGTTATTTGTTTTATTAGCCCAAAGGGCTATTAATTTTGTTTTGGCATTTTGCATTGGTTCATTATAAATGTTGGTTCACTTTTCAAATTGCTAGCACCAAATATTAGAGCCATGTATTATATTTAAAGAAATTAAATAATGAAGAATTTGCATAAATGTACATATGTTTCTCACATTGTGATAAAACAATGATTCCTAGAGCCATCAAATTTTGAATAGCATACGTTTCCACCTAAATATGGGCATCTGGAAGCCAAATTTGGAATTTGTTTTACTACCTATTTCCCATTTTATAAAACTTTAATGAATTTTTGATTAACAAATTCAATGATTTCAAAGCAAGCAATGACAACTCTGTACAGGGAAAAAAATTTTTTTTTATCTCCAGCGCACATGACTGTGTATCAGAAATTCTAAAGATATGCTCATTTTAAAATTATTTTGTGAAATTGCTGTTGAACTGAATTTTATGGTTTAAGTACGAAGAACACGATATTTAATAAATAAAGGTAACACAAAGCATTAAAAAAAAAGCCCTTTGGGCGTAATGTAAAAATTGAAAGCTTTCATATTTTTATTTACTTATTTTTAAATATTTTATTCATTTTAATTTTTTCAGCTGCTTTGTTTTTAGGTAAATGCTTTCTATTTAATTTTAAAGATAGACATAATTTCTTGTTCAGTTACAAAGTTTAATCATGCAAGTCCTGAAACTGCCATGTCAAGAATTCCTACTAAACTGCCAATCGAAAACTTTTCATTCTCAAAAACCTCTCTGTCACTTTCTTCACTATCGGTAGTGATATTTTATGGATGTACAACCATATGCCAGATTTCGCTGTCCATTATTTGACTGCCGATTTGGGTACTGTTAGAGCAATGGAAAACTTTTGTTGTCTTCATTTATTATCACTTCTCGAAATATTTTTCACAAATTTCATTAATTGGAAAGCATTTAAAAATCTATGTAAAAATAAGGTTGTTTAGCTTAATTTTGAAATCACACTTTCTTAAATACGAATTGACAAAAGGCTGCTACAAAAGGCAAGTACCAAATATACTTTAGCTTTACAGATCCCGCCAGTGTTTCAGAATTAGAATTTTTTTTTTTTCATAAACAAAAATTTAAACTTTAGTTTTGATAAGCTAGTTCAAATAATTACAGACAGTAAAAAAAACTAGTTTATTAATGTTTTTACTGGATCAAGTTAGAAATTTAAAGAGCTCAATTTGCTATGTTCAAATTAAAATTCAGTTCTACGGAATTTAATTCTTTTACTCTCCTCCCTACTCTGCCAACAAAAGAAAACCAGGTTAAAAAAATAAACCAGGCCAACAAAAGAAAACCAACAACGCACTATTGCAAACAAGCATATCTTGGACGTGTATTGTTTAGGTCAGACGAAAAACTTTCTCTCAACCTTCCAGAACCACTCAAGGGTAGAAAGTGTGGTTGAGGTTAATATCCATCATTGCTAAGAAAGCAGAAGCAAAATGCAAAGCTACTAAATAAGTGGTTACACCTGATAACCTTCAATGTGTTGAAAGTAGAAGCACAATTATTTTAATGCTGATCTTCAAAGTTGAATTCTCCGCCTTACTGCCTCATGTATTTTCCTCATTTTTGTGTTGCTGCTTAATAAAGAGTAATCCAAAGATCCTGGTTGGTTTTTGAAATTATGTGCCCACCCCTCTCTCTACAAGCCATGTCCTATAAGCCCTTTTCCAAACATCTTATTTCTGGGATCGATCAGATCATCGATGCAGTGATTTTGTCAGAGAGAAATGTGTCCCCCTTTTTCTTTCTCATATTTTCTTAAGAGACTGAGGAAGTTTCACCTAATGAAGCCTCTTCCTAGAATCAACTGTGACAGCTGGAAAGAACTGTTAAAAAGTAGCAGCTGCATGACTCCGTCGATCAATGTATTATCATTACAGAGGTATACAGGAATCTGAGGTAGTCAAAAGAAATAACGCTTTTACTGCACATCTGCTTTTCTTTCTGCTTCCATATACATTTTATCATTAATAAATAAAGAAAGTTTCATTTTGAAGTAAATATACAAATTGTTTGGATGGAAGATAATACTAAATTATAATGGATCTAGCAATATATACATTAAAACTGTGCTTTCCTCAGAAATTTATTACATTACATAAAAGTCATAAAGTAATATATGTTTAACAAAAAAAATTAATGTGAAACAAGCTGAAAAATTAAGGAAAGGAAAAAATGCCTAAATACATAAATATTTAGAGAAAACTTGTCACTAATGCGACCAAAGTGAAAAAACAATACATTCAATATCATAGAACAAAAACCCTGTGTGCCAAATTTTTTAATAAATAGCTTTATGATGCAACATACAATAGTACTTGCTACTTCTAATTCTAAGGATCTCCTACTCAACATTTATTAAGTTACACTTGTCAGCGAAAGTGAAATACGGAGCCATAATATTAGCGACAAGTGTGCCTCAAACACAACAAAGCTTTATATCAAAGAGAAGATGGGCTTTTTGTAGGTTTCATTAAAAATAATATATATATATATATATTTACACTTTTGCTTCATTAGGATAAAATTAAATAAAATAATTTACTCAACAATAAATGTGGGAGGGGGAAAAATGCAAGAACAATTCACACACTTAATATAAAATAAGTTATGGAAACATTTCAACCTAAACAACATGCTTAGTCTTGCCTACACTTATCCCAACATGTTTACATTATTTTGATAAAAGCAACTTCAAATTTGCATTATGTATTCATATAGAAAATACTTAAAACATTAATAGAAATTGCCACTATTCATTCACATATAAAGAAACACTTCTTAGAATTTTATCTGATTTCAATCCAAAAATTCTTTAGCTAGTGATGCCAGAAATTTTAATTTTTTCATAATAACAGAAATAAAATCAAAAACAAAAATCAAAATTATTTTTTAGTTTTCTTCAATAACAATAAAAATTTTAAATTAGTAACCAAATTATTTGGTTACTAATCAATATACACTAAAAAACAAATAAACTGCACCTATGCCTCAATACATACCCGATAAATTTCCTCTAGAAGATTATGGCAAGCCTGTTTAGCTATGTCTTCAGGAACAATGAAGGCTTCCCCAGATCCTGAAGGCTTTGAAACTGCTTCACCGCAATAGAAAACACCAGCTGTAGTTTCTGCTACTAAAGTTAAACCAAAACCCGGTGATCTACAAATAAAAAAGCATAACAAGAAATGAAATTAGTTAAATAAAAGTAAAAATTCTTATAGTTAATAAAGTGAAACCAAAATTTTCTTAATTATCACCTACATTAATTAAGCGAGGAAAAGTAAGAAACTTTCTTTGCTCTGGTAATTTATTAAATATTCATAATACAGCTGATCAAAAGAAATTAGTTTTCTAGTAATATATTTTAAACATAATAAGCTAATGAAAGATCTAAGATAATAAAAATATCATCTTATGAAACTATATACACACATATACCATATCTATCTTTTAGCACTGAATTTTTACTATTAATTCCAGCAAAGCCGCCAAAGGTTAACTGCAAACAGTTATTAAAAACAGATCTCGGCTTACTCTAAGTAAATCAATTATGGTTAATAATGTTAAATCCAAATTTCATAATTGTCATTTTCAATAAACAAGTCACGAAAATTAAGAAATTTTCTTGGTTTGGTAATTTACTGCTGATCAAAAGAGATCTAGATTTCTAGCAAAATACTTTAAACACCTGTAATGAAAACATAATCTTTAATTGTCTATATACACTGGTTATCACAAATTAAGGAAAAATCACAAAAATAGCGATAACTCCCTCAAAAATAAGACAAATCGTGTAAAACTTGAATATGTTGCCAAGTAAGAGTAGCTGAGTAAAATTGTAATATGCAAATTAGTAGCGTTCCACTCGGAATACGTTATCTGCAAGAAGCATAAAAGTCCATGTTTGAGAGCAAGCCCACATATTTCACTGTGATGGTGGCATACGAAATCTTGAGATAGCCAATTCGTAACAATGATATCCAGGCATCATTTGCCTGCAGAACTACAATGAAGAATGATTAGGAGACTAGAGGCAGTTTCAAACCACAGATTCGGCATTCAGGAGGTTCAGCCAAGGACCTCCAACTGCTACGACGAGCACCGATAACCGATATTTGACATTATGTGCACGCAGGAATAGAACCGCTACTCCTACTCTTCTTAGATCCTCCCTTGCTGCAGCCACCGGAAGGTTGGTGTCAACGTCAACTGTGCGTAGAAGGCTTCGCGAAGGTGGTCTGTATGTGAGGCAACCAGCCATTTGCGTGATGCTCACGTCACGCCATAGGAGGGAGCATTTGCAATTGGCACGATATGTCCACTGGATGCCTGATCAATGGAGGGCTGTTCTCTTTATGGATGAGTCCGGGTTTAGTCTAGAAAGCGACAGTAGGCGTTATTTGATATGGAGAGAAGCTGGAACCCATTATCAACTGTCAAACATCCGTGAAAGAGATGCATACAGAAGAGGCAGTGTCTGTGTTTGGGGTGGCATTTCTTTGGGTGGACGTACAGACCTCCATGTCTTTTCAAGGGGAACCGTGAATGCTCAGGTTTATAGAGATGACATCCTTGATGCTTATGTGTGCCCATATGCCGGGGCAATAGGTGATGCTTTCCTGTTACAGGACGACAACACAAGACCACACAGAGCTCACATCATAGATGATTATCTTCAACAAGAAACAATTATGTGCATGGAGTGGCCAGCTCGATCCTCGGACTTAAAGCCTATTGAGCACGTTTGGGATGCTTTAGGGAGACGTCTAGCTGCTCTTAATCCTCCCCCTCAGACCCTTGCTGCGCCCGCAACTGCTTTGCAAGAGCAATGGCTCTTGCTTCCTATGGAACTGATAGAATGCATAATTGAAAGCATCACACATCGCTGTATGTGCTGTATTGCTTCTAGAGGCAATCATATTCCATATTGAAGGTACTTTTCCTATAGTAAACTGACACCTTTGATTTGTTTATTTTATTCATGTACTAATTTCTATACTACCATAATTGTCTGGTAATTTCTTTTTATGTTATTTGATACCTTACTATGTGTTGTATATTGTAGGTAAGTTTCATAAAATTCTATATGTAACTTTTTCAGTAATCGTGATTTTTTCTTAATTTATGATAACCAGTGTATTAAACTGGCTCTTCATTAATTTTCCACATACACATTGCATCTACAAATTTAAGGATTGAACTTTTCTAATAACCTCAGCAACATCTGGATATTAAGCAGAAACAGAAAAGAGGAATTTCTCTGAATTACTAAGGATAGATCACTCTCATACCATGTACTAATATGTGTTAAAAGCAGACAATGCACCTGTTTGTAAAAAGTGCAATGTTATTTTATCAATATGACACGTTTTAATTGATAGTCCATCTTTTAACTACAGCTGCAAAAAGCATTTTAATTTAACCTTATTGAATTGGGAAAAGTCCTGCTGTTAACATTTCAGTTTTTAAAAGAGAATGAAGGAAGAAAAGAGAATCAAAGTTTCAACCACTTGATTTAATGCACTGTGTAGTTTATCTATTTTACTGTAAAGGCATTTGCAGTCTTTTTATTATCTCCAAATTTTATTTATATGTTTTAGTTCTATGTGTATCATAGTTAGGTGTAACTATATGACTTTGTATTCTAATTCTTTTCCACATTTATACATTTTTCTTATCATGTGTGTATATTTATTTTAATTTTGTGCAATTGTGAATTTTAATTTTCTACTTTACAAGCACAACACCCCTTATTGGCTTTGGCTGCCTCAACCACATGCTCCTTCCAGCATCTTCTATCTGCAATGACTCTGCACCAATTTTTAATTTTTAGTTTATTTTTCAACATTATCTAACTATCTAATTCATGGTCTTCCTTTAGCTTGGGATCTGAAGTTTAATTTTACCCATAAACTTTTATGGAGACCATGACAGTTATTAAGAGTTTCAATGTACTGTCTGAAAATACTTATTTAATGACATTTTACCTAGTTTTAACATTTCAAGTTTTAGTTGAGTATTAGATGCAAAATAACCTAATTTCCTGTTTTATGCCACAAAAACCAAACAAGTAATAATTAGAGGTATGAATTACTAACACATCTCTGCTTACTGAGTAAAATATCAGCTGTTTACAGATAGGAATTTAAATAAAATTTTTTATTTGATCTTATGATGCCTTCTATCGTGTAGTGAATCCACTATCTTCTTTCAATTTGTTGCATAAAAGATTGCAACTGTTCTACACCCTCCTATTATTCACAGATTAGACATTTATGTGCTACTCTCCAATCTCTAGAAAAAAAAAATTTTCTTAACCAGCAACTTAAAGTTGCTGGTTAAGACCATAACAAAAATTTAAGAAGTGTTATGAGGACTAAAGGAATGTTCCAACAGTTGAATTCTACAAGGGCATCCAGAAAATAATGAAAGTAACTATGAAAGTAATAAGAGATGTAAAACATTTAAAGGAATATATGTTGATAATTATTTCTTGTTATGAAAGACTGCATGTATAAGATTCTTGCCTGCAATATATAAGTAAATTCTACCAATATAAACAATATCTAACAAGAGTCTTCAGTAAAATATTAAATTCAAGAACTAAAGAAATTGGAGTGTATTAAATCATTTTTCATATATAAGGCATATGAAAACATACATAATATATTGGCACATTATTATATAGCATTAATAAATTTGGTAATAATTTAATTTCTCCAGAGATGTGGAATAGAGTAATTGCCCCCTTGCAAATTTAATGTGAATGTTTGCACTTACTGAAAATCTGCAGCCCCTATAATATTTATTCATACCACAAATATATGAATTAGATCAACTATTCAAGAAAAACTTCAGAACACTAATGATGACATTAAATTTAAATATCTTAATATAATAGTACCTTCTGCAAGGCCCATATCACACGGCGTTTGTTTCACATGAACAATTGTTTCGGACAACTTTTCTGCCGAACAATTGTTTCGGACAACTTTTCTGCCTGGTTTACTACTGAAAGAAAGATGCGCGATTGTTTCCTTCCGTTTGGAAAAAATTGCAGGTTGTTCATTTTCAACCAACCAGCTATCAGCTTCAAATCCCTCATCATGCTTAAAAATAGCTAATTTAGGTAGCCTTCGTGTTTGTAGTAGAGAACCAGTTTCCCCTTTATATGTTAACCCCAAAGTGATCTATGGTGATTGGCAGTTGTATATCACGTGACAAAGCAGAAAAATTGTTCCAAACAGTTGTTCTTCTGAAACAAACGGTCGTGCGATAGCAGCCTAAGAGACAACTATATTCTTATAAATTTAAAAATTTCTTAAAAGCATTTAGTTCACCATTTAGGAGATTTTTTAACTCGCCATCGCCTTTGTTTAACCACTGAAGCCAAACTAGCAACCCCTAGGCATCCATTTTGAATCTAAAGTTTTTTGTTCTTTGTTTCTGAATTCGTAGTATCATTACATGAATTTCTAGTGAATTTGTCTGTCTACATTTTAATATAATTTTTTTTTCAAATTTAATCTATATATATATACAGGGTGTATCTGAAATGCTTCAACAAACTTAGAGGGATGATAGTACTCATCAAGACGAACAAAAAATGTAATGGAATATGGAGTTGCAAATTGTGTTTAAAGGGTGAAAATCGAGAAAATGCATCTTTAGAAGGACAAACTGAGACAAGTAAGAAACACTCCAGAAAATTATTTATTGCACAGAATAGGTACAACACAGCTCATGATTTCCAGGGAAAACAAAAATTTTACAACAATTGTTCAAAGTGTTGACCGCGGACATTATCTCACAGAGTACATCGACAGAGGAACGACTGGTGGATATGCCTTCTTTCTTGTCTCAGTTTGTCCCTCTCCAAACACATTTTCTCCATTTTCACCCTTTAAACATCATTTGAGACCCCATGTTTTGTTGCATTTTTTGACATCTTGACAAGTACTATCATCCCTCTAAGTGTGTTGAAGCATTTCAAATACACCCTGTATATATATATACTTAACTATTTACATTATTCATCTTTATGATTTTTTCATTTGGATGTTTTTGGTCTAATTACAGTTTGATAAGTTTTAAATTCATGTTCTCAGTAAATTTATTAGCATTTTTGTATCTGAATTTTTGTATTTCCAGTTATTTTCAATTTTCAATTCAGCAAAAATAGTTGAATTAAACTCTTCGGATTTCTTATACTGTGTCAAGAAGGAATTCAGAATTTACGTGTGAACTGCTATAATTAAATAGTTTCGAATGGTTCATCAGCTAATTTTGGATAACAAAAACACAGTGGTTTTCAATGAGAATGGGAATACAATAGAGTCTGATGTACCTCCTCTTGATAACGTTATATTAGATTTGATTGCATTCCTCTTCCCTTGTATTTGTATTTATTTTTTGTGGTTTCTGTATTTTTGAGGTTTACTATTTCACATTTCTTCAATTTTTCCGAATATGGTTAATTTTACATATTTATATGGAATTCTAAAATTTACTGGTTTTGGATTTCACTTCTTTTGGGCCTCTGTGGAGTTGGTTCTAAATTTCTCAATTTTCGTCTCTGTCTCTCTTTCTTTTATATATAAAATGACTTTTTAATATTAATAATGGTTTGTTTGGTATTCTCAAATAATCAACAAGGGCGAAAAGCTTTTTCAAAACTCCTTAATCAGTCAGATTTAATTTTTGAGATAATTACCCCTGATGAGTCAATCCCAAACATTAAATTATGAATAATTAAAAGCAAAAAGACTATTATTTTATTTTAAATCTAATAATTGTTTTTGTATTTTTAATTTCTGTTTTATTTGCTAAATATTTTTCTAGTTACAATAATCCTTTTCACACATATTTTATACTTTTCAGGATAGAATAATAATTAATTTTTAAAAAATTATATAGCACTGGATTTGAAAGTCTGACACCTCCCTCTTGTCGTCATAATGGGACCGGGAAATATACACTCTTAGAAAAAAAAAAAAAAAAATGATGCACCAAGAAGGAGTTACCTAAATGGGACGAAAATCGGCAGAAATGATGTACATGTACAGAAAAACAAATGATCACAGTTTGATAAAAATTGGATGATTTATTGGAGTGATAGAGCTTCACAAAGTGAAAAAGTCAGTAACGTGTTTGTCCACCTCTGGCCCTTATGCAAGCAGTTATTTGACTTGGCATTGATTGATAGAGGTTGCAGATGCCCTCCTGAGGGATATCATGCCAAATTCCGTCCAACTGGCGCGTTAGATCGTCAACATCCCAAGCTGGTTGGAGGGCCCTGCCCATAATGCTCAACAGGAGACAGATCTGGCGACCTTGCTGGCCAAGGTAATGTTTGGCAAGCAGTAGAAACATGTGCAGTGTAGGGGTGGGCATTATCTTGCTGAAATGTAAGGCCAGGGTGGCATGACATGAAGGGCAGCACAACGGGCCTTAAAACTTTGTCGACATACTGCTGTGCTGTTAGGTTGCGACAGATGACAACCAAAGGGGTCCTACTATGAAATGAAATAGCACCCCAGACCATCGCTCCTGATTGTCGGCCTGTCTGCCGGAAGACAGTCAGGTTGGTATCACACCGCCGTCCGGGGCGTCTCCAGACTCGCCTTCGCTGGTCATCGGGGCTCAGTTCAAAGCGGGACTCATCGCTGAAGACTATTCTACTCCAGTCAGTGACATTTCAGTGCAAATGAGCCCAACACCACTGCAAACAGGATTGACGTTGTACAGAGGTGAATGGTAGTCGGCGCAAGGGGCGCCATGACCTCAGCCCCCTTTCTGTGAGCCGTCTATGAATGGTCCTTGCAGTCACTGAAGCACTAGTTGCACGTACAATCAATGATAATGATGCTTCTGTGGGTGTGAGTGCCGCTCTGACGACTGCTCGGTCTTCACGTTCTGTCATTTCTCTAGGCCTACCACTTCCTTCTTGATGCTGTGTGCGGCCATGGTTCACCCATTCCTGCCAACATCGTCTAACAGTAGCATCGCTCCTGCTCAAATGTCGAGCTATTCGCCAATAAGATCAACTGGCTTCTTTGAGCCCAACTACACGATCTCTCTCAAATTCTGACATCTGCGCATATCGTTCGCACACCTGTATGCGAGACATAGTTACTGTCTACCAAAGTACACGGAATGAAATTCGTGAAGAATTTATGACCTGGAATCGTAAGTTCTCCTTTTAAATATCTTGCCAGTTGCGCAGATCAGATGCACTGTAGTGGCAACCGTTCATTCATTGGCAGCCAAAATGTAAAATTTTGCATTTTCCGTCGAAGCA
>KK112498.1:36259-142056 GCA_000611955.2 Stegodyphus mimosarum | reverse complement strand
CAGAATCCCTGTTTTAGACAAACTGCATATATACTTAAATACTCACATAGCTGGGCAAAAATTAAAACACTTAAACTATTATCTGATTCTAGCTACTGTGTTAATGCTGGAAAATAGATAGCATAGATTACATAATCTACTTATGATAATATCCTTGTTCTTATATATTGTTAATAGTCTTGTTATTATAATGACGCTTAATAACTAGCATATAAAGCATACAACATGTACATTAAAAAGAAAGAAGGAAAAAGGGGATAAATTAAAATCTTATGGATAAAAATATGAATGAAAATTTCAGCAGTAACTTACTGTTGGGTCCATGCTGTCATTAGTTATACCTCTCAAGGTGATGTGTAGTGGCTTTTTACAGAATGGAGCAAGACATAGTAATGGCTCTAAATAATAGCTTATCGATCTTTGAATGCAACAATTGTGTTGCAGTTTTCCACCTAACAAAATTCCAGGGGTGTATTTCACCGTTGTACCTGTATATAAAATATTAATTATATTTGTAATGGAAAACTAAAATTTACATATAAAAAACTTCTATTTTTTAACAATAAAAATTTACTAATAAAGTTTTAGCTCTTTGCAAGTATAACTGAAAATAATTAATCTCATTTGCAAATATTCTTTACTAGTAAACTTTAAATTTCCTGTGTTACAGAAAGTCTAAAATTTTTAGCCCCCCTTAATGCAACAAAAAGTTCTATGAAATTTTGTTTACTTATTTCAAAGGATTTTCAAAACAAAATAGACCTTTAAAGTTATCAAATATTTACATATATATGTTCATATTTTATTCTTCACATTTCAGTAATAAAGAGGTTGAAGAGAAAGATTCTGATGACTGTGGAAAGCTTTACCAAAATCTAATTCAGGCTAGTTTTAGCAGTTATGTACTTGTTCATTAATACTTTAAAATACTTTGTTCAAAATTCATTGTTAAGTCCTGTACCTGCTAAGTTAAGAATTCCCTCTACACTATGAATGATAATCTTTTCATTCTCAAAAATCTCTTTGTCAATTTCTTCACTATCAGTAGTAATATTTTCTGGATTTACACCATACCACATATTTTGCTATCTGTTAGTCAACTGATGATTAAGGCATTGTCATTGGAATGAAAATCTGTTAGTTGACTGATGATTAAGGCATTATCATTGCAATGGAAACCTTCTGTCATATCATCTTCACTTATTATCATTTTCATATAGTCCATTAACTGGAATATTTTGCCTTTTGTTTATGATAAACAAAAATCTCCAAACTTACAGCTATCATCATCATCGTCGCCATTATCACCACAATATACGGAGCTGGCCATCAATTATGCCAAGCATTTTTTAAAATTTCTGCAAACATGTCTTTCTATGACCTAGCAATGCTCCATTCAGAAGATTTTATGTTAAAAGTATTTAAAAAATTCTTGAATGATCTTGACACTATTCAGAAAATTTAGAATAGATTTTGAAAATTTTTTTGACTTCATATAAAACTTGAGCAAGGGTGATATTCCATGAATAAATAAATGATGGAGTACATTTTAAAAGAAAGACTATAAGTGAACAGATCAGGTTAACCAACAATTTTCAATATTGCTGAGCTAATTCTCAATATTGATGAAATGATTTTCAAACCAATTACTCATTAATATTTGTGTCTTGCATGCTCTTTTACATGAACGATGGATGGCAGAGAAAATCTTCACTCTTTGAAAAGACCAAAGTCCTGTATTTTTTCTGAGTATGAAAAGTTTACATTTGTGGCTTCCCGTAGCATCTGCATATTCCAGAATTATTAATCTCACTTTTAAATCTTTGGCACTAGTCCAGTGACTTTTCTGCAAAGGTCTCCAAGGTATTTCAGGTCATATACTGCCATAGAAATGAGTTTTATCAGTAACATAAATTTGTTCTGGAGACAACTTTTTGTTATTAATCAACTGAATTCATCTGCAAATTTTCAGCTGCTTCAGTTCAACTGAAGCTTTATTGCCTAAAATTTTTAACTGCCAATATAACTAAGACAATTAGTTACTTACTCCTAAATATGTGTTCTCAGTTTTTACGTCCATTCCCTTGAAATACTTGAGTTATTAGCACTGGATCCCTTAATGACAGCTCTCTTCAGTACAACAAATCATTTTCCCATCATTTGTTGTAAACAGGATATCAAAATCCCAGTGGCGTGCTGTCCATATGTGCAGGGTGTGCACTGCACACCCTGGCAAAATTATGAGAGAATAATTTTCTGCACCTATGTTTACCTATCTTTATATGGTATATAATAAATATTATGTATAATATATTTAAATATTATGTTGATTTGCTTCCTTGTATTCCAGCAGTGTGTGCAGTACTAGGTGCTGCACCATGTAGCGCGTTGAAAAGCAAACGAACATACGAACGCACTGTGCACTAATAGAAAATCACGCTTTATATGTATGGGCTACCGGAGAAGCATAGCATACTATAGCACTGAGGCAAGTGCAGCTATTTTTCCTGTACTTGGCATTCAGAATCATCCGAAGGTACGGTTTATTAAGCGTTGTATTAGAGCGGGGACTTACGTGCTAAAGCGCTTTTGTATTTTAACTGATTAACTGGCCATACGATTTTGCAGACGGTTAATGTTTAAATTTATATATTGTAAGATTTTGTTTTTATGGAAATATAAAAGAAGTATTTCATCAATATAAAGGGAAATGTTTTGGTATGGTATAGTAATTTCGGTGATGTATTATATTTATAGAAATAATTCGCTGAAAAACAAGTTTGTTTTGTTAGGTGAAAAAGAAACGAATTTTAACAGAACAGTCCAAATTTTACCATTCATTGTGTCTTACAGACAGTATATAAGTTATATCTGTAACACTATATCCCTGGTTTTGTTTTAAAAAATTGTCAAGATGTTTTTTACAGAATATATGATTTCCAAATGTTAAAAACAATTAATAAATATAATTTAATCCACTGACCAAACAAGAAACAGTTCGTTCTATTGTGCCAACATGCAGAGAAATCAGGATGACAATGAGGCACCGCAACGGCCGGCACCATGTGGTGCCGCCGATATGACACCATACAACACAAGACATGATTTTTGCATCAGTGCTAGAAGAATTCTCATAAGTTTAGCGGTTTTTATAGTTGTAAATCGACTACTCATAGGTAAATATTTTATTTATTGTATTCTTTAAATTTATATTCATAATAAATAACCCATTTCAGAATGGAGAACTCAGATTTTTCAATAATTAAAGATTTATTGGAAAATCCATTTTCAAGAAGAAACGTTACTACAAAAAACGAAATAGTTAAATTAAGTAGACCGATGCCGGATATTATTCTATCGCAAAACATTAAGATTAAAGGACAACAGTGTGTACGACATTTTCAAAAATCTATGTATGAAAAATTTAAATGGTTAACCGGTTGTAGTGAATTGAATAAGTTGTACTGTTGGCTATGTTTACTTTTTGTTGTAATTGAAAAGGATAAGAATATTTGGACAAAACAAAACTACAGTGATTTAAATCATCTCCACGAAGCTGCAAAGAAACATGAAAAAACACAATCTCATATAAATGCCGTAATACTATTAAAAACATTTGGTACCGCCAGGATAGATTTAATGTTAGATCAACAAAAGGCTTCAGCGATTGTTCAACACAATGAAAAAATAACAAGAAGTAGAAATATTCTCAAGAGATTAATAGATGTAGTTTTTACTTAGCAAAACAAGAAGATGCATTTCGTAGACACAATGAGAATATAAATTCCCTTAATCGAGGAAATTATATAGAATTAATAACTTTAATTAGTAAATATGATGAACTTTTAGCAACCTATCTAAGAACTGCAACTGTATTTTCTAAAACCTCTAATAGAATACAAAATGATATTATTGCATCGATAAAAAATATTGTAATTTCAGAAATTAGAAATGAGGTAAAAGAAATGCCATTCGTTGCTATTATGCTGGATGAAGCATCTGACATATCTCACAAATCGCAATTATCGGTTGTGCTACGATATGTTAATAATTGTAGTGCACCAATGGAAAGATTTTTGTTTTTTAAAGATGTTAGTGGTGATCGTTCAGCGGAAGCTTTGTGTAATATTGTGCAAGAAACGTTTTTGAGCTGGGGGTGTGAGAATAAACTGATTGCTCAAACATATGATGGGGGGCGGCAGTCATGGCAGGAGCGTTGAATGGGATGCAGAAAAAAGACATTTTCCCAGAAGCTATGTTTGTGCATTGTTGCGCACATGTACTTAATTTAGTTCTGTCGCAATCGGTATTGTTTATAAAAGATCGTAAATTATTTTTTGCAACAATTTCTAACCTCATTTTTTTCGGTGTCTACAAAAAGAAATCATGTTTTAAATGAAGTTATTAAAAGAAAATTTCCAAAATTAGCTACAACATGTTGGAATTATTCATCTCGTTTGGTAAATACCATAAAAAGCGAAAGGCAAGGCCTATCTGATTTATTTGAAAATATTATTGAGAAGCCAGAAGGCTGGGATAACGATACAATTAATATTGCAAAGAGTTATCACATGTTTTTTGAAGAATTTAACGGTAATTTTCTCCTAAATACTTTTGCCAAAGTGTTTAGTTATACTGATGTTCGATTGACATTTTACAGAAAACTAACTTAGACATAGCATATTCTAGTCAAAACATAGAGGAAGTAAATGATGCAATTCAAAATATGCGAACTTCTGTTGCATTTGATGAAGTTTATGAAGAGACGTCATGTAAATTTACAAAATTCAAGTGTAGACCAAAATTTTAAAAATTTATATTATGAAATAATGGACACTATTTATTGTCAGTTAGATGTCCGTTTTAAAAAATTAAATTCGCTCAAATTTTTTAACTATTGAATTTCAGTTTTTTTTTAAGGAATATCAAAGTAAATTTCTGGATGAATGCCTTAATTCGTTAAAGAACACTTATGCAAAACATTTCGATTTTGTAAAGCTAACCAATGAATTATGCGTTTATCGTAGTGTTTTATCGAAACTTATTCAGCATATAATGCTGAATGATTTGACAGATGCTCTAAAAAAATTGGCACATTTAATTTGTACAATTCCATTTTCAACTGCTTCGGTGGAGAGATCATTTTCAGCATTGAAAAGAGTAAAAAATTATGCACGCAATACAATGAGCCAGGATAGATTAAGCAATTTATCTCTAATAACAATAGAAAAAGAAATGTTACACTTATTACAGTGAAAACCAGAGTTTTATGGTCATGTAATTGATGATTTTGTTAGTAATACGGATAGACATATAGATTTTGTATACAAATGAATAATAAAAAGTTAAAGGAGTGTTTAATGTATATTTTTATGGTTTTATTAATATTATTGTTCTCTGCACACCCTGCATGAAAACCTACTGCACACCACTGCAAAGTCCGTAAAAAGATCAGAAACAAAAGTTTTTTTTAATGGCTTATAGAATTGACTTTTGAATACTATATTTCGCACATAATTCTGAGACATCATCCATTTCCGCTATCCATTTTTTGCAGCAATTCTACTTTTTGCTTGATTGACATTAAAACATATTTTCACTTTGCAAATCCTACTGCCTGCAGCTCCAGAACTAAAAATTATTTTTAATATTATCAAAAGTTCAAACTCGAATTTTAATAAGATAGCTGAAATAAGAACAGTCTGCAAAAGATGATGAGGGGCCTGGGTTTGAATCCCTAAGAGGACATGGATGTTTGTAAGTAAACAGCGTCTGTGCAGCAAAAAGACACTCAATATACGGCAAGGCAAAAGTCCTCTCAAGTGGCTGGTGATAGAGGAGGAAGGATGAGAGACCCTTGGACCTTCCCATCCCAAGGGTGATTCTGAGCTGCACAGTTAGTTCAGTGGGACTATACCTGTACAACCTACAGTGAAATTGTATTGTTCCGCCTACTTAACACCTGTACCTGCCTCTGGCATGAAGTGATTCCTTCGTAGCAAGCATTTGAATGTGACATGCAGGAATCTTGATCGCTTTTAGTCGGGATAAAAATTGCTTTTACAGCACACCTTTCTTTTTCCTTGGATATTATATTATTCATTTCTAAATTTATTAAAGAAAAATCTTTAAAAAAATTGCTGGTGTTCTAGGGGTCTGGACATTAGATCATTCTGGATATTGAACATGCAGATTTAGGACTTTTCATCGTGTATGTATGTATACCATATATATATATATATAAATTATATTAACTAATACAGCAGACTTTTATATGAAATACATTACATCTAAAATACCTAGAAATATACAAGACATACCAGTTTCATTAACCACAATAACTGATCCATCTGTTAAAAGATCTAGTAGCTTCAAAAAACTATCTTCGTAGTCTAAAAAATTGTGAAGAAAAATTTATTTAATGAATTTTTTAAATCAGTATTACGATTCAAAGAAAAAAATCTAAGATTAATCAAGGACAAAGAAAAAAAAACAATTTGAAATCAATCAAAAACAAGAATTTACAAAAAATGATCTAAACCGATGTTAGCCTTATATTTTTTTACTGGTTAACATTCTTAGCCACGTGACAACCTACACAATGTTAATCATAAATTTACTGAAATCTTCAAATTTATACCAACTGAATTTAACAAATAATAATCTCAAAGTATATTTTTAACATATGACAATACAACTACCAGAATTAAATCAAACTGCCTTAACTGATCTTTGATTAAGCATAATGATGCAAAATTCTGTACACTTACATAGTAGGACAATCATCTTGGTGTGGTTTGCCAAATTTTAGAGAACAATGATGACTTATAATTGTAAAAATTATTTATTAGACATAAGCATATTATTATAGACATATCTTACATTTTAATTGGATATTTATCTCAAAACCAGTCAATAAACATACAATTGAGCTTACAATTTCGTGACTATCACTTTATGAGATGCAAAGCAATTACTCCATTCAGCAATTTTCTAACATACTATTACATTCTTGCAGAAATTTTACCACAATTTTTTCAGCACAAGTGCATCCACACGCATGCATTTTAAATTGAGATAAAAAATATTGCAATTTGTACATAAAAAACAGCAGACTTTGAAATACAACAAAAAGAGCATGGCATCCCTGGCTGTTAAAACTGAATAATTGTCATATGCATGTGGCTGTCAGAATTTATAGAATTCTCAAATTTTGGCAATTTCCCCAAAGATGGTTACAATAATATTCAAGTACCGATTTGAATTTTAATAACTGAATCATAAATACTGTGACACAATGCAGCACTTTAATTTCAGATTTTAATGAAAGTTTCCTGCTACTGCAAATAACATGTAAACAGTTTCTGTTGGCATGTGAAATCATATTTTGTCAAACGATTTTTGGCATTTGAAAGAAAGAGACTTGCTTTACAACACTGTGTTTTGAATTAAGTACAGGGTGTCTGAAACGAAACTATCATGCTACCACATTAGAACCATCATTTGCTTCCAGTTATGTTGCAAAAAGTCAGCTACAGAATGTCACCTAATGATGCATACAGCTTTAGGTACTAATGTTGTATCATATGACACTAAAGTTTAGGTACCGAAAGTTCAAAAACAAGGACTATAACATTCAAGAAGCAGAGCGCTCTGGCCGGCCTACTGATGTTGACGAAGCCTTCCTGCTTAAACTTGTGGAAAAAGATCAGTATGCAACTACTCAAGAGCTTGCTAAGGAGTGCCATTTCCATTAGTTACACTATGCATCGCATAAACTTGAAGTACAAGTTCACTTACTGGATACCACATTCTGATTCAGACAGATCAGGACAGATGTGTTGGGGGCCTTCACTAATCTGCTTGCATATCAATACAAGGACAAAATTCTGGACTCGGTCGTCACTTGCTGATGAAAAATGGATTTACTTCAACAACACAGGCTGACAAGGAGGTCGGGCACAAACCAACCTCCTGTGCAAAGTGTAATTTGACTAATGAAAAGATCATGCTTTGTGTATTGGTGGGATTGCTGTGGTATTATCCACAAAAAGTATCTGGAA
The DNA here is from genome assembly GCA_000611955.2 of Stegodyphus mimosarum. Classification (NCBI taxonomy): domain Eukaryota; kingdom Metazoa; phylum Arthropoda; class Arachnida; order Araneae; family Eresidae; genus Stegodyphus; species Stegodyphus mimosarum. The sequence goes on along the minus strand of KK112498.1, from coordinate 133,993 downwards.
AATGGTAAAACCCTCAACAGTAAGGTGTGCAGTGAGATACTAGTCTGTATTGATGCTGTTATCATGGAAAAATATTGAACTGTATTCCAGCAATAAAGCATTAAAAAGGTAATGCTTCATCAAGATAATGCAAGACCACATGTGCTCGCATTCACCGGCTGAACTCTGTACAGACTCGAATGGGATCTTTTGCTACACCCTCTACATAGGCCCAACATTGCTCCTTCAGACTTCTACCTTCTTTCTCACCTACAGCTGCATCTTGCTGGTGCTATTTTCCATTCTGCATAGCGAGTCTGAAATGAGGTTGATATGTTTTTGGACTTGTGGCCACCAAGATTCTGGGCCGAAGGCTTTGAAAAACTACCAAAATGCTAACAGAAAGTCATTGATTTGGGATACTACCCACATTAAAGGTACTGTTAAAACTATCATGTTAACCAGAAAAAATTCACTGCTGTCTTAACACAAACAAATAACCAAAATACACAAAGAGTAATAAATAACCAAAAATACATATTTCCTAACCTAAAAACATTAAACAACAAAAATTAACACAGAAATACCAATAAATAAATAAGACATCAATTTTTAAACATACCTTTTCTTCACGTGTATACGTTGACTCCTCCATCCTCCACATAAACAATTCAATTAAATATTTGGTGTTTTTGGCTCATCCGCTGATAATGATATGGCTGATAATGATGGCTGATAAACACGTATAACAGCATGAAAGAAAAAGCCATAAATACACTTTCCCCCCCCTTGCGCCACACATATTCGGCCAAATAATAGTGCAAGCCGTCCTTTGTTTTCTTCCTAGCTAAACCACGTTTAACTGCACTCCACGTTCCTTCTATTTTATTAATATCGGCACATGTATCCAGATCCTTAAATTGCACATAATGATTTACGTTTAGGTGTCCAAAGCCTTCATTTGAAACGCGATTGCATGCCTTCCAGCGTTCGGAAATTATTTCATCTCCGGAAGAATATACTCATTTATAACACTAAGCAAACATTCAGGCGAAATTTCAGGAACCACTTTCATAAAATATTACGCACGTACAACCAAACACAGCAACTGAAAATCTCGGGTCCATACGAAAGGGTTACTATTACAAAAAATAGCCAATATTTCAACTTATCACAACACATTTGGCAATATTTGCACAATTTTCCCCAACGTTAGTTTCACCAACATTATCAACATTATTACCAAAAAACCTACTTCACACAGCCTGCTTCCAGAGTTCACGAACAACCAATACCACTTGGCAATTTTTTCAGACAGAAACCAAGCAGAACAGTACAGTAAATATCAACCCATGCATCTTATTATAATAAACCTATTTGTACATATCTGATCCCATAAATACAAGGTGTCTATAATTAAAGAACCTTATTTCACAGCTGCCTACAAGTGAAACCAGTGAACAGAAAATTGTGAAATTTTGTAGTGGACTTACTGAAGAGATGAGAATTTCTTTCAGGGGAAAAAAAAAAGCTACAAATAGTATCACAATTCTTTGTTGATGTCATGTAGCAACTGTTATAAAACCTAGAAACATACGTGAAGACTTACAATGACAATAAGTTTACGAGATCGTGCTTCATTATTGAAAATGTTCTATCAAAAAAGTAGTTCCACAGTAGGGAAATCTCAGACTTTGAAAAGGATTCTAAGAGATCCAATGAACATTAAATATCTTCGGAAAATTATAACAAAACCTGAAGAACGAGGATCATTTTCTGTTCGTCCTGGAACAGGAAGAAAACCTGTTTCTGCAAAAGCAGTACAGTAGATTGCGTTTCAGGTCACAGAGTACACAGCTTCCTCTCCATAAGATCTTATGGAATATCCTCCGATATCACCCTTACAAACTCTCATTAGTGCAGCAGTTGCTTCCGCATGATTTTGACACTTGATTCCGGTTCTCACTCCAGTTTCTTGCCAATATGAGGCCGATTCAGAATGACTCTACAGGGACAGTGCAGTGAAAATTCACAACTGCCGAATTTGGGAATCAGAAAATTTGCACCCTGTCTTAGAGGTCCATTGCATTCACCAAAAGTGATAGTATGATGTATATTTTCTGATGTATATTTATTTTCAGCCCGTACTTTTTCAAGGAGACAAGTTCCACAGATTTAGTGGCATGCTCGATCACAGGGCAGCGATACGCTGTTTAGTGAACGAATTTATCCCATCTCTGCAAGCACGTCAGTACCTAGCACACACAATCTTTTTGCAAGTTGGAGCTCCTCCACACATAGTACAGTGTGTTAAGAATGTTCTTAAGCATCATTTTACAGAAGGTGTCATTAGTCGGCACGTTCGTAATGTGTGGCCTCCCCAAACCTTAATCCATATGATTTTTGGATTTGGGAACATTTAAAATATCTCGTAAGTTGTGACAATCCAAGAACTTTACCTGGTCTTAAAGGCTGCATTTCACGCCACATGCTGAAAATTTCCCAGCACACACTTTGGTCAACTGTGGAACATGTCATGTTGCTATTTCAGATGGTAGCTGAAAATGATGGCCATCATGTGGAGCATATTTTTTTGTAACAAAATTTGTAAAATTGTAAAACTATTGTAAAGGTGTGCCTAAATTTATTAATATAATGACCTCTGGTGACACTGTTTGTAACTTTTTTTTTTCACTGAAAGAAATTCTCATTCCTTCATCAAGTTCGCCACAAAATTTCACAATTTTCTGATCAATGGTTTTGCTTGTACGTAACTTCGAAATAGGATTCCTTACGTATAGAAACCCTGTATGTTAGTTGAAGAATTAGACTCAGAAGTATTCATCCCTCGAAAAACCAAGAGCCCTTTCTCATCCTCCTTTTGACCTTGCACTTGGAAAGACCACACACAGCACCACCATTCACACGAATCTGTCACATCTTTTCTCTAAAATAATTTCCTACTATTTTTTCACTTAGGACATTTGTACACATTCGAAATCAAACCACAAAGAAAATATTCACTTAGCTTATTTAGAAATTTCCATGACTTGAGTCTTCCTTAACAGCATCCAAAAACTTCCTAAAATTATCTGAACTAGAATCTGTATACTCGCATGCCACATAAAGTCACAAAAATAAGAGTAAAAAATATCCTCCGTAATGGCGGTATCCACCGATGTTTAACTATACGCATTTCTTTCCTACAAACAGGACACTTATAATGCTAATAATTGACACACCAGTCAATTAATGCTCTTTTCCCTTGTGTTCGTTTTGTTTTTTCATTCATACAGAAATTCAAATTAATCTTACCACATTCTAACATTTTACCATGTTAGTCACAAAATAACTAGCATACTTCCTAACTAACATTCAACACACAACATCCCTTACAAATCTTTTCCTATCATTCAACGTCATAATAAGGTTTCCGTAACATTCAACTACTCAGGTTATCATAAATCAAACAACTTGGCGATGAATGAAACAACAATATAGCGATAATCCAAGGGCCACCTTAAATATACTATAACCCTTTTGCCCTTATCTTGCACACGAATCAAATAAGTAAAACCCATAAGTTAAACGTTTTCGATGCCAACCATTTTACTTGCACAATTACACACAAGAAGCACAGTGAAATGACTAATATTAAAAAAGCCTGGTCAAATACTATAAATTGTAACCCTAAATCCTAACAATTTTTGAAACTTAGCATAGTTTCAATAAAATAAGAGGTTGCCAGATTTGGCGAGATTTCGCTTCACTTGGTGACTGGCTCATAATCTCCAATCTGGCTGAATATTTAGATATAGAATAACTACATCAGATTGCATATCAGGGTTGGAATGCGCTTTAGCCCACTGCTTGGCGGCAATTGTTTTTGAATGAGCAATAAACGCGCCAACATGGGTAACTCCGTATATCCGCGAACATGGCTTACTGGGTATTTTGAAGCTACGGAAACATTGTAGTTTTTGCGCATGCGTATTTCCTATTTTATAAAGAACGGTTTTATTGGTAATGTGAGATGACGTAGCGTCTTGCCACGTGTTTTAAAATCCTCCTCACTTATTTTTATAGTATTGGCGATAATAGTTCAAAACTGGTAACCCGTGGCATTCGTTAGTCGGAGCTTAGAGACTCCTCTCGTCTGTCCGCGGCTGGGTTTTGCCGTTAGCTAGTGGTGCTTCATTACCAGATGAGGTGGTGAACATACGGCGAGGGGGGATGATAATTGATAACACGGCTGTTAAGAAGAATTAAATCAGTTTTCATGCTTAAAATTTTGATATATTTTTAATGCATTTTGACAATTACTTTTCAGAGGATGCTAGGTGTTTATATACAATAGATGACTAGAATGAAATAAAAAGTATTACTACTTCTCTGAGACGACAAAATAGTTTTATATATTCCCAGAGTCATCAAAGTTAGCAAACCATTGTTTTATGTAATAATCAAAGTTTGAATAGTTCTTGAAAGATAAAATGTATAATGTTCTAGTTTTATTTACAATGCTAGTCTAAAGGATTTGAATATTTTTGAAGATTCTTGGCATTGTCAAATTTAGTTAGATTTAAATTTAATTAGATTCAACAGTTTTTGGATATATTGCATCTTTGAAAAAGGCAGTTGTTTCAAAATAAAATGCTTTAAGCTATCAACAAGTAAATTAAAAAAAAACAGCTTTGTGTTTGAAACATTTGAAAAACTGCTTGAATAAAATGAATGCTTTAAATGTATTATTTAGTAATGAATCCATTAATCTATTATATGTACAGTAGCACTCATTATTAGATACAATTTTGAGGATATCGAATACTTAAAAGACACTTTATGAGAATTCTTAATGAAAAAGACAACAAGTAACCGACAATTTCCGTAAGTGCACAGTTAAAAAAAGGCCCTTTTCAGGGTCATACAAATTTAATAAAAGAAATATGAGGTATTGCTAAGCCTAAGTGTTACTATATACACTTTAATTTATATGCTGTATCATGCTTAACCTATTAATGCTATGTCTTTTTCTGCTAACTTTAATTTATAAGCCTTTAATATGTATCTTTAATTTATATGCTTTAAATATAATCAAAATGAACTGCTAAGATCCGCTAAAATCATGGCCGATTAACCGGCGAGCTTCCTTTAATATCTTTAATTTATATGCTTTAAATATAATCAAAGTGAACCGTACACCGCTAAAATCATGGCCGATTAACCGGCGAGCTTGGCGAGTAAATACGCACCGCCGCCAACGGATCCGCTGCGGAAGCGGCAACGGATCCTTTGCGGAAGAAAACCCCGGTGTTTTTCTATTGAGTGTTTGCTACTTTCGTACGTATATTTTTCTCTAAATACCAAGTCGCTATGGATTTAGCTGTGATGCTGAGAGAGGTGAGTGAATGTACATGTACATTTATTACTTTATTGGAAGTACAAGGGAAACGTGCGGTGATTGATTGGTGTATGAAAGCTGGTTATTTTGTTGATTTGTGCACATTGCCTACATTACGCAATTCGCTGATGTTTTTTTTAAGTTAAAACGGAACGCTGTGCACATGGCATTTTCTTGTAATTTATTTTCGTTATTTTAGCTTATTTTGTTCATTTGTGCACGTTGCCTACATTGTGCAAATCGCTGAAGTTTTTTTTTAAGTTTAAAAGGAACACTGTGCACATGGTATTTTCTTGTAATTTATTTTCGTTATTTTAGCTTATTTTGTTCATTTGTGTACGTTGCCTACATTGTGCAATTCTCAGATTTCTTTTTAAGTTAAAACGGAACGGTGTGTACATGGTATCGTTTGTAATTTTAATGCCCTTTTAAAAAAAATTCCTTCTTTCTTGGATGCCATTTTGGTTACCTTTTCGCTGAGCGTGTCGGGAAAGTTATGTAACAGCATAAAATGTGTAAGTATTACAACATAAAATGTAAATAATTAATTTAACCCTAACTGACAAATATTTTAATGATCGTAATGTTCGTTTTGTATATTATTTTATTATCTTTTTGTGGCAATAGTTTCCATACTAATTTATGCTTTAGAATTCTATGTTTTGTTTACAATAGGTTTTCGCGGAGCGTGTCCGGAAGGTTGCAATTAATTGCAAAGACGTTTCTCAGAAACGCGCCGAATTGGCGATTTTCAAAACATCGCCAAGCAGTGGGCTAAAGCGCATTTTAACCCATATCTCATAAATATGAAAATTACTTATTAAAAACTCTGAAATACAAACAATTTTAAGCTTCGGAGAAAAAAAAATAAAACATGCAAAATAAGTCATGCTTACATTGAAAACTGCAAATGACATTAAAAAAATTAATTATTCACATTCATATATGATGTTAAAACTAGCAAAAATGTTTCGTTCCAGTTTTCATAACAGTTTACTTTGAAAACAGAAGATAATTACCGTTAATACCAGGTTCGTCACTTGTATCGCGTATGTTTCTAATAACTATAGGTCGACCACATAAAGTTGAAAGAATAAGACGCTGACGAAAAAAATTGCTTCCATTATAATTAATAGATGCCATGATTATATGTACATATGCTTTATATTTCAGCTCTCTCCAATACGAATATAAATAAACACACTAAAACACATGTTGATTTACGCTGTTGCCAACGTGCAATCTTTAATTTTGTAATCTTCGTCATTCATAAGTTCACCACATTACGTTACAATTTAAAATAAAAGTCATGAGAAGTCAAAGAAATCCCCTTGTCTGCCTAAAAGTTTAAACTGCATACATAGTTATAATTATGCTAAATTTATATCGTTATTGCTATGTTTACGTGAACAAACTAGCACTCCTACGAGTAGAATTTTGCAAAATTGCACAAGTCTTTTACTTACACTCAGTCAGTCAGTTTCCACGAAACTGTACTTCTGCGCTTCTGCATGACTTCTCAGCTTCAACAGATTAGTAAGAAAATGAATAGTGAAATCTCTGGCTCAATCAATAATTTTAAATTTTTTGGCAATAATACTCCCTGGAGCGCTTATCACTAATTTACAATTTTTGAAAGATTATTTTTCCTGATATATTTTCTATAAGCCTATCTGTAGGAGACGGCTCCATTAGGACAGATTACGCAACAGCCGGGCGGCGCCAACAGGAGTGCCTCTCGGGATAGGACTATTTTTATTATTACTTTTTTTCCTTAACTGTAAAAGAGACGGAGAAATTGTTATGTAAGGGATTCACCGCCACCAGAGGGCGACACACCTGACTGCTGTTTATATTTTCTTTTTCCTCCCGCTCACTGCTCCCTCCATGGGATTTATTCTGGAATTTTTCATCACCATGCCCATTGTGGAATTACATCAGGTTTACAGGGAAGTACTGCGAATGCAGTAGACCCCCTGTATAAATACTTCTGTATCAAAGTATGTAAGAGAGTAGTAGTGTAACGTTTCGCTAGTGATAAGATATCTGTATTAAAATTTTGATTTAAAGTAATCCCTGCTGTGATTATTTCTTTTGAACCTGCACGTTGTAACCCAGAGAGTTGCAACACTATCTTTGATTCTAAATTAACGGTACAACTTCACCATAAAAAAAATGCCAAAAAGAAGAGGGCATGAAAATCCAGCTATTCCTTATATTAGTTCAGTGCACAATCTATCACTGTAAAATATGTATTCATTCACAATTAATAATTCGCTTTCTACACACATATCCTCATTGAGTCATGCTACAAAGATCGCATTTAAAAGAAATGAAGTATTTGAAAATCCTGTGTTTGCCCATGCCCCCCAGCTGATATACAGGTTATTGACACTTACTGCCATACCAATGCTCCCGGGTTTGAATCTCAAAGAAGACATAGATATTTAGCATATAGAAGCGTGTGGTACCTAGAAGAGTCTAGGAATGTATAGTACCTGTATAGGCTAAAAAGGACTCAAATACACGGTGTGGCGGATCGATCTCCAGAACAACTCTAAGATCGCAAATTTGAAAGAGTTAGAATTCTTGAACCTAACACAGCGGAGCTCTTTTGGGCTAGCGGTAAAGAATTCGACTCCCAGTAAACTGACCCACGATCGAGTCCCGCTCATGCGACGCAGCACTTCGCACTGGCGAATATAAATGGCGCCACGAGCAAGCAAAGCTGTATCTAAGTAAAGTTTCGGCACTTCAATGGGAGAAATTGCGCTTCGTAACGACCGCAGCGCTCGTAGCGGTGGCGATGTGGAAACACAATCAGTATAACTGCGCAGGCTCCTTTTCTTTTCAGTCATTGGTTGTTTTGATCAAAGCTGTATGTAAGTACTTACATACAGCTTTGGTTTTAATTTGATTGTTCGTTTGATTCTACCCAAATCTTGTTAACTTCTAACGTGCTTTGGTTGTGTTATTTATAACTTATTAATTTTGTACTTTTTAATTAAAAAAGGCTCTTTTCAGAACCAATTTTTTTTTTAAATTTTCTCTAATGGCGTATCGATACTGCGGATTAAGGATTGCAAGTAAGGAGTAAGATTTCGTCGAAATCTGATGGAATACATTTCTGCACGTTTCCTTGAGACGATGCGTACTTAAGGAAGCAATAAAGAACAGTTTTAGGATATGTATTGTTGAAATTAAAGGTAAAAAAATCTGATAATGAAAAGAATTATTCCCATATATTTTATAAAAACGCAGGTACAAGTTTTAAATAATATTTTAAAAAATCTTTTTTTTTTATTCTCTTTCAAAAATATTCAGAGAAAGTTATGTACTGTTTAATGTATTTCACTATTAAAATAAAAAGAGCGCTAATTTGAAATGGACCGAATTGAGCATTAATTACAAACTGACTTAGATTTTTTTCATTTAAAAGATGCCTCAGAAGCTAAAAAAATCATATCATATTTGAGAAAGTATTTTAGGTAGAAGCTCTGTAAGTGGAGAAGAAATAATGCATAATTTTAATGTTAATAACAATAAACTTTGCATAAAAATGTATTCTTTTCGTACACTTAGGACTCTGAAATACTGTACAAATAAAAAATATATACATTTATATATATAATTACGACGCAATTGCAAAATATTTACATCCAATCGTGTGAAAACTCATTGCGGCCTCGCCATCTTACTTCCGACCTCCATGACGTCACTGAAGGGGAACGGAGGAGGGGAAGAGATTTAGTTTACATCGCCACCACTGCAGTGGATTGGCGCTGCAATTTGGCGTCATGTTATAGTATGGGACTGCCGACGCTTTACTTACATACAGCTTTGCAAGCGAGTAACTACCCAGGCTTCACTGAACCACGTGATCGCCACACACGGAAAGCCAAAAGTCCTCTCGAGCATGGACCTTATAAGGTCCATGCTCTTGAGAGATTGATGGTAGAGGAAGAGGCATTGGAGATTCTCCGACAGCTTCTCGGGGTGCTCTTCCTCAAAACTGCGCCGGAAGTGCACAGTTAGTGCAATGAGCTGTACGAACAACGGTGAATTTCTGGCGTCTCATGCACTTCTATCTGCATCTGTGTTTACCTGTGTATTTAGCATGGTACTTTGCAGAGACGTAGTCCATTCGGAGTTAAAAATCCAAGCCATTAAGTTATTAAAGTTATTTGCCTACATTTATGTGCAACTGGTCTATTTTCCTGTATATGAGTCGGCTATGAACTGAAAAATGTATTGAACAGAGTGGCTCTTCTGTTCTGAAGAACAGCTAGTTCTTCTGTACTGAAGAACTGGATAATCTTGAGCCCTTGGAGTAACTTGGGCTCTTGAGATGCTAAGCAAAATGTTCTGCTCTCCCATTATACCAAGGTCAATCTACTCGTATTGCAGCCCAAAAGCGGGCTGCAGATAATTGTTTATATCAGTGCTTAAATGGGTTCGTTCCCCACTAAACTGACGCCACAATTAATATCGAATGGCAGTCGAAATATCCTAAAATAATTTTGCTAATACTTCTTTCAGAAAAATACGACAGCATTTATAATTGAGTAGCGACAGTAGACGGGGCTAGTGCAACTGGTGTGATCCAACCATGGCCATGAGCCAACCCTATGGCATAGCGACGGGGTACAAGGGGTCTCTCATGGCCCGAACGCCATTCGCAGAGGGGCACCAAATGACCCATAAGACAAATAAGATTTTCCAGAAAATTTGATTTTTTTTTTAATCGATTTGGGGAAATATATTTTAAATTGCTAATTATTGTAATGTAATGATAATTATACATATATTTTATATGCATTTTACTTTTTAACATCTACTCGACAATTCTATCATTCAGCGAAGATTCTATGAGTGAAATTATTAATAGTGTTTAATAAAAGAATTAAAGAGATAGACAATATTCCAATTTTATTACTATACTAGCGGTTTCCAGATGAGCGGGCTGCAGTCAAAGTAAAATTTATAAGTTCTATGTACACCTGAAAAGAAAATGCACAAAAACATTTTAATATGAATGACATCACTCCATTCTCTTCGAGAATTACTAATTCCTGAATAATTCTTTAGTTGTCAAACCAGGAAACAAAAACTTTTGACCCTCCAAATTAATATGTATGACGGAGATAAGAATTAAGAGAAGAGGCTAGAACTGATTTTCCCATGCACTGACGCATCCTTTTGGAGACCAAAACATTCAATGACTTGCCATTAAGATTAATAGGTTTTGACATAATCGGAGGTAAACATTTTGTAATTGCAGTGTAAATGTTCGTATAAATGTATACATTTTCTTTTTCTACAATATTTCTGAGTCCTAAGTATGTGAACAGAATACAGTTTTAAACAATATTTCATTTTGAACAAAATTAAATACAATTCCCAGAACAGTTTTAATTTAAATGGAATATTTTCAGAAGTTTTCATTACGTTCATTAGAAAGAAATTTTAAGGTAATTCGATTTTATTCAGTTAACGATTATAAAAATTGAGATCAAAGTTTATTGCATTACTAATATTAAAAATCACGCATTTTTTTCTATTTACAGAGCTTCTTCCTGAAATACTTAATATACGAGATGATTCAAATATAAGATGACTTTTCTAGCTTCTAAGACATCTTTTAAATTAAAAATCAAAGCCACTTTATAATTCATTCTGTTCGGTTTATTTCAAATTAGTCTTTTATTTTAATAGTGAAATATTACATTAAATATCGCTGCTGACTTCCATGTATTTAACCTCCCTCCCCAATGGCGAGCCCAAACCGTCCACACACGTTGGCCATTACTAAGGCCAGAAGCGGTGTTCAGTTTATTATGGAGGCACCTCATAGAAGGGCCAACTTTGCCTCCTATGAGGGAACGTACAAATACAACTATGTCTTCTCCAGGATTCGAACTCGGGCCCTTTGTATCGAAATCGGCTCCCTGAACACTTTATATGGGTATTTCTGGAAATGGATTAAAAAAAATTTTTTTTAATATTATTTCAAATTTATAATTGAGTTATTACAAAATGTAAGATAATAATTCTTTTTATAAGTACCAAATTTTTTTTACCCTTAATTTCAACGACACATTTCTAAAAATTCTTCATTACTACTTCCTTAAGAACACATCTCATAGCCTGTTTTTTACACCACCTTTTAAAAGACTCCTTTCCAGTAAGAACAATTCTTCCTTAAATAGTTTCATAAATACATTCGTCAACAGAATTTCATTTTATGTTTACAATTAAATGTTAAAATATTTACATAATATTTATAATCATTATAAATTCAGATATATTTAATAACTAGATTTCTTTACAATAACATTCATTGCAGTTTATGAATGAATAAATCCTTCATTTCCAAACACATTTATAAAAAATAAGTATTTACGGATTTTATTAAAAGCAAATTTTTACACAAGGATATGCATAAATAACCCTGTACGTTTAATTTTTTCATTTTCGGCATGTATAAATCTTTAATTTCTATGCATCCACTATATATATTTTCGAGTGAAGTGATTTATAATAATTTAACATATATCAGGATGTTTTACATACGAAATGTATAAAAAATGAATGAAAATTACATGCATTATTTTTAATATGCACTGAAAGGACAGTTTTCTTTCAAAATTCTTCCACAAAGCATCTCTCCCCTTAGTCAGACAACCCTTGCATGTACCTAATTACAAATATTTTAACATGCATAATTTTATGTTTACATTTAGCCATCAAGTTTCAAGCTTTTGACTTAAAACACATTTTTGGATACATTCATTATGAAATTCAAATCTTCACCGCACATTCTTCAGTATTCGATTCACGTTGTATTTACATCTGCCAAATCAGCAAATATTTCTGTATACAATTTTACACAAATGAAGGAAAGGCTAATTTATTAGCATATCTGTTTACATATTTATTAATTTTGATGACGATTACAGGACTTTGTGGTAATTTCATTTTTCAGTTAAGATATGTAAACCCAAAGTGATTATTTTTTGATTGTATTAAAAAAAAAAGAGTTTAAAATGAGCAATTATTAAGCCCCTTCCTTAAAAATTTTTAAAAAGTACATGTTACAGTATTACGTGGATGGCAAAGAATGTAATTTAAAACTTTTTGATATTTGGAACATAAAATAAAAATAGCAAATATAATATCAATATCAAGGGCATCTAATGAAATATACAAATTTTCACCAGTTAGATTATAAGGAAATTGAAGTCTACGATATTTTGACATTTTAAAGGTACCTTAAGGTATTTATAATTTTTTATATGTAAACAAACATTTTGGTATAATCTATATTTTTGTAGTAAAGTAGCTTAGAATTTTATAAAACAAATTGATAATCAAAACCTCTGTTCAAGTTATTGAAAAATAAAAAGAAAGTGATTTTGTACATAAATGCAACTTAAGTATACATATTGTTATTACCCATCCAACAATGGATGTTTCTTTTATGTGAAAGTGTCCCCACTTTTCAATTTGCATGAACTGTCGTGTGTGGAAATACTACCAAAGCGCTGTCATGAATGCTCAGGATGTAAACAAACAAACAAACAAAAAAAAAAAAAAAAAAAAAAAAAAAAAAACACCCTGTCTGAAGACCAAAGCTTGGAAGCAATGTCAGGCATAGAGTGAGGTTGGCACCTCCTTTTATTCTTACCTCTATGGTATGACACCATGATTTAAATTTAATGTAATAATAACAACTTTTTCTCAATATCAATAAAAGAATTAACATGGCAGTAACATATTGTGTCACTTATCCTAACACGAAACAAAAAAATTGCCGACAGCAAGTATTTATTTAAAATGCTGACATTAACGAAAAATTTTTGACATACAATAACATCATGTGCGCTCGCGTGCTTTCTTCAACGCCAGAATATGACTTTATATATTAATAATATGTTTAATGCTTGGCAATGCCATTTTGTAAAACTTTAATTTTTTATTAACAAATTCTACAATTTGAAACTGAGCAGTGGCACTTTTCAAAAGAAAGCATTTTTATTTGCAGTGCACGAGACTGTTGCCACTCGGTAAAATGGGTACAAAAATTATCATTTTCAGTGTTTTTAATTAACATCTTGGCTGATTAAAACTGTACAAAGATGAGAATGGTCGAAATAGTTTCCCAAGAATTTTTGGTATGTATGCATACCTCTCCGTGTTTCGGAGGAGTTACGTTACAAACAAACAGACGCGCACAGATTTTAATAATAGATTGTTTGGAATAAAGTTTGACTGCAAAGAGTTACTCCGTAGTACTATATACTATACCAAAAACTAAAATATTTTAATTAGCATTTGAATTCTTTACACATACGCATAGATTCTTTTAAGAGATGAATGTACAGGATACTAATACAAAATCACCTTCCTTTTTGTAGAAAATTTTCAGGTTATTTTTAATCCAAGATACAGAGTTGCTTTTCTTAAACTGTTGAAGATAAATTTTTCTGTGACATATAACGTAAAATTAGAAACTACTTTATGCATTAACAGCCCTACCTAGTAAATTGAGTTTTAGAGCACTTCATTTACTACACCGTTTTTCTACTAATTTTCTCAACCATGATCTTAATTTTTTAGACCTACATGATACCATATTTGATGTCAAAAGTACCTTTTCATTAAATCGAAATAATATAATAATACTGAATTCATAACAATATTTAGCATTAAAAGCTGTTAAAGAATATAAACATCGGGCATTTTATTATATTTTTTATATACTGTGTTATAAACAATGATTAAGAAGCTAGATTCTAGACAGTTATAATTCTACTCTAGGATAATAAATCCACTCATCTGTAATTTTGACACTATAATGAATGTTTATAATGTATACACAAGAAAAGGTTTTTACATAAATTTATTTCAAGTACTTTCTTCCATAAATAAGCACATTATAAATATTAATAATAGTTTCAAATAAAAATATTAAGTGACCTGTTCGTAAGCTATATTACGGAGAAGGTTTAAACTCATAACAGTGTATTAATTTACAACTTGTGAGCGAAAGGTTCTTAGTACCCATCACCCTGCTCTCAATATGAATTCATAGGTGGTTGCAGCACTCTGGGGGGGGGAGATAGATACTGAATTTCAAAAAAGTAAAATAAAGAGAAATTTTATGAAAGTAATGACTGAAGATTTAAGTGAATAAAAAGGTCATTATTTGATCTGAGTATGAATCACATGATCAACAAATTTACTGAGAACATTTTTTCAAGCCATGCAAAATGTTGAGTATTTTCTATAAATTCAGATTATCAGACAAGTAAGTTTCATACATAATTTTTAAAATCCAGTTTTTCCTCATAGTTATATGGGTGACTGGCTATTCCACTAATAAATATTCCCATCACAAAATCTAGATGTTGCAGATTGATCATAAGAAAGGAGATCCAAAAAACATGTGGTCCTAAATACTCCAGAAAGACATACCAAAAAGAATATTTCTGGTCAAATAAATAAAAAATATGCCAAAAGTTAGATGACCTGATTGCCTTGATAAAATTCTGCATCTCAATAATTACAGAATTAACCCTGAGACTTATTAACAACTCCATAGCAAGCTGTTGCAAACAATTTTTTGACAATTAAAACATATCCACAAGTACTAAACTACTTTATTATAAATAATTCAAATTTACAATTATGTACAGAACAATTCATTTAAATGTACACATACATTGCTCAAAAAGCCGTTAAATACTATGCATATGTAAGTATTCTACCACATCTTTGATGTCAGTATAACAGACAATTCAAGCAAACATCAATAACAAATCTACTAATATTACAATAGTTACCAAACGTTATCTTATTAAAATAATACTAAAATAGCTTTAAGAATTATATTTTATTTCAGAAAATACAACTTACTTTATTGAACACTAATTACATTTTACTAAACAGAAGTGCACTTTAGTTTGCAAGGTACCTATTAATATAAGGCATTGGGTCCCAAATTTCATACGACAAAAAAATGAGATGTTCAACTCTTAACGACTACTTGCTAAAAGATTAAAAAATATACTTCTTTAGCAATAAAGAAGACTGGAGTGGGAAAAAAGCCAAACTATACCTCTGAAAGCAAAAATTATTTTGAAAATGTTAAATCACTAAAAATAATGTGAATGATAAGAAGAGAAATGCAAAACAAAAGGAAAAAGTTAATTTATTATTATTTTTTTTAATAGAAGATGTAAACATAACAGTGACAAACATGTTCTGAGAAAAACAGAAAATTTTATATTCTGGATTTTAAACTTTTAACACAAGGATATTAAGAAATGAAATAATACTGAGTTGAAAAGAATAAAAAAACCAAATGATATTTTCCTAGTTTATTTCCAAAATGCAGAAACAACTCAAGTGACTAATAAAAAATTTCTTTAAATGAAAAATCGATTAAAAAGTTGACTCTTAATAGGCATAGGATCTGCATGCTCCTTACACAAATAAAAATGATTCAACGTACATATTTCAAGAGTTAAACAGCATAGTTGCCTCTTAAGATCATACAGTCTATTATTTAAAAGTCCCCATACTTTATATGAAATTAATGCTTAAATTTTATCAATTATTATAATCTTAGCAGGTTTTATAAACATTTTGCTGACTTGGCCTAATTTAGCTGTTTAAGAAGAACTTTAAATTATTCTATCTTCACATTACTCTGGTTCTTTTCACAATCATTTTGTAAATATAGTTGAAGTTTTATTTCAGTTTTAATGATATGTCAGGGCAATAAATATACAACACAATTTTTTCTTCTATTTGCTTTAATTTTTAAAATTCTAGACTTTCAAATTTCTATTCCTAGATATACTTTCACAGAATTTTAATGCATTGCGTTTGTATATGTGAATGATGAATTTACATGAAAACTGGAATAAAACAGCACACTGAATTATTACAATCCACTGTTAAAATACTGGTGTTTTTCAGAATATTTCAGCAAGGACAACATACTTATAGTCCTTAAGGTTACACAAAATCTACACTTAACATATCAAAGTGAAAACTGCCACACTGTTTGTTTTCTTCAAGATGCTGAATATGTAGCTTGATAATTTAGAATGCATAATTGATATATTTACAAGCAGAAATTTCAAACAGTCTGATTTTATTTGCTCTGTATTCAATATTTTAATTACATATGTATAAAAATCATATATTGTGTAAAAGATTACAGATATATTCATAAGAAAAATTATTTTGTTCAAATAATTTTAGCTGATAATACTCATCATATTTATTAAGATATGAAATATTCTAACAAATGACATGGATAGCCAATTTTTAGTTTGCCATATTTTTTTTTTGGTTTTCCTCCAAATGCAATGTTAAACCTAAGCATTATATACATAATGGTTACTTTTATACAAATTAAACAAACCCACATATCAACATATCCCTGTAAAATAAAGCTATATGAAAGTCTTCTGTCCACATACGTTACAAATAGAATAAGGAAAAAATTAGTAGTCTCATGAGAATATTCGAATTTCTCAAATGATTTTACAGCATATAATTTAAAATTAAATTTACAAATGGAGAGATAGTTTTAAATTCATAAAGAAGTTTTTATCATTAGATGACTATTGAGAAACTGACACAGAAAGCAGCGATTTTGAATTCGTAGGTAACTTTCGTACACATAAATATTAATATTTTCTACTGATATAGCATGGCATACAAAATGTATCAACTCAAAAATAACATAAGGGGAATAACTAAGTAGTTAATTTTTTTTTTTTTTTGTTTCCTAACCAAAATGTTATTTCATTTATTAAAAGTTACTGCTTGATAACACATATCCTTTTGCTTTAAACTGCTTATGCATATTTAAGAAATAAATTATTTTGCTTCCCTTCCAAAACAGGAAGAATTTCTTATTCGGCTATGTCTATAATTAGAAAAATCTAATGTATTGCATTCATATAAAATAATAAATGTTGACATTATGTTCAAATTCAATTAACTTCTTAATGAAAATACCTGGCTACAAATCCAATAAATTATGGCAAAAATATACGAAACTATTGCCCATACTATACCTAACTTTTCAGAATATAAATTTTACCATAAAATTTTTCAAAAAAATAGTTATTAATGGAACAACTGAGATCAAGTAATTCAGATTTTATGAAGCAGTTATGGTAAATTTAACAAAAATGATATTAAAAAACCCTCAAATGTGCAATACATGAAATATAATATCAAGCCTGCATAGAAATTGTATACTATTGATAAATGATTACAAAGTATGCAACTTGGATGAAAAATGAAACAGCAAGAGTTGATGGAAAATAATTATTCTGGATAGAGTAGCATTTAGCAAACCTTGATTCTAATCTACAGTGGGAACAGCAGTCTGTGAAAATATCTCAGTATAAGCAACTCCTCTGATGAAGAACACCAAACATTAAAAAAATAATAATAATAATTACAGAATAAAAATGTACGAAACAGCACAGAAAATATTTATTAAATATATACAATGAAATATATATAATAAAACTCACATATCTGGAATTTAACAATCCAAATACCAATACAGAACAAATAAAATATTTTCATTAGCTTTCACATAACTTCCATTTCCATACTATGGTTGCTCTCTTGAAATATTTGTTTCAGTGGACCATTACTATCTTCTGCATTTTCCATTTTATTTTCAGAGGAAGAGCTAGGAGCTTGTAGATTATCTACACCAGGATTATCGTCCCAATCAATTTTGAATCGTGTAACTCTTGGAGATGTTGCAAGAATATTTCTCTGGAGCTGAAAGGAATATCATTATCAAAAATAAATACCTTGTGACATATATTAATATTTTCAAATAATAAGAAAAATGATACACAATAACTTGAATTAAGGCTTAATTAACCAAGAAACCAGAAAAATTCATTTCAATAAATTTTTAATAATTTATGAGTGTTAGATTGGGTTCTTTGAAAGCATATGATGGTTATCAAAGGAGGAAGACCTTTAGAGAATTCCAAGGGAAACTCACTACACACTGTGAACCTCCCCAAACAACAACTAGGAAGTCCAAGTTATTTTCAGTATTCAGGGGTCTTAAACATAAGCCCACTGGGGGGGGGCAACACTAAAATTATTTCTAAAACAGAAAACTTATTCTACTTGATCGGAATTAAATTCAGTCAAAATGGGAAATGCTTAAATATTATTTAAATTTTAAAAAGGCTTTTTAAAACCAACATTATCACTTAAAACAACACTATAATTTCTAGTTTTAAACTTACCATAACAAACACTATTAAATGCTTAACTGAAAACAAATTATTATACAGCATTCTACTTTTAAGACTGACAACAATTTCAGATTCATGTCTAGACATTATATCTCTACTGTTTAGTTAATAAAATACCACTACAGTTCACCAGAAGTGCCTAATTATTACTCAAAAATTAGAATACTGATTTGAATTAATATTCTAAGGTAATTTTTTTCTCTTACACGAACTGCATGACAAGAATAAAATTCTTACTCTTTATAAAGCACTTTTGAAATACTGAAGAAATGTTTTTGATTATTTTAAATTATTTTAATGTTTCCAGACAAAATGTTCAATTGCTTGAAAGAACATTTTTCCATGATTTGATTAAAAATATATTAAATTAGGCATTTATATGATATATATTACATTTAACAGACCCAGTAATTTTTTTAATTCTATAATCTCAGTAAGTGACACAGTAGACCCGATTTTATCGAAGGTTCACAAACAGTATATTTTTTTTTAATAAAAACAGTGTAAGCAGGAGATTCATAAAAACATTAAGTCTACTTATATTTTCTACAGAACCAAATGGCTCTCAAAATAAAAGTCAAAATTTCATGCTATGGCTATACTTTCGCAAATTATGTTTGATTTCACTTTGCTGCACAAGAGGAAACACAGCCTCTCTCCCAAATACCAAAATAATCTAAAATTATGCAAATTTTCAGCCATACATCCTCTGAAAAAAAAAAAAAAAAAAAAAAAAAAACACCAGCACATTACATGCTGCAAAAAACTTCTGGCTGAAAATTTGAGAATCAGATGCTTCCTATATTTATAGGCATCTGAGAAAAACTGAGCATTTGTTTAAATAGTAAACAGAGTATTTGTTTAAATTACCTGAAAATTTCACTGTAAAAAAATTTGCAATGACTTGAAATCCATGCATATCTAATTTAAAATAAATGAATTACTCCTTGAATATCAACAAACCTTATCAAACTGAGGTACAGCTGGTGGATTTTCTCTCATCTCTGGATCAACATACTCATTATTCACATAATACCCCACTCTAATAAATTCTTTTGACCGGTACAAACAAGTTAAAAGAACAACTGTTACTCCAACGGCATCTTGAACTGGAATTTTTTGGGGATCTGGAGGCTCTGCCTATAAAAAAAAAAAAAAAAAAAAATCAATTAAATAGCTGGTTCCTACAGAAATATCAATAATCTATAGAAATATTTTACTTTCATATTTAATACAATTGTAAGTGTACATATTAAGATAACAGTCTCATTTATCAAAAATAAGTTTTTAATGCTGGGAAACAGGTGACAGAGCTCAGTTAAAATATTGTAAATTTCATTAAATGACAAGGTGATGAATTTCATTAAATGACACTGTGAAAAAAAAAGGGGGACAGTTTTATATCTCCCGTTCTACTGGGCCGATTGATGAAATTCAAACTGCATTTTCCATGCCTCGAAAGCACGACTTAGGCTATGTATTAGATTTATATATAGCTCTGTTCTAATATAGGTATTTTAACACAAAATCGGACTTTTTCTGAAATAACATTAAATTTTTCTTGTTCTTTTCTATATATGTTTATCATTGTATTATTCGAAATAAATCTACGTTTCTATGAATATTGATTTTTTTTTGCGGCCCGCCTAAAGTTAAACCTTGTTTGTTTGGTCCAAGTGTACCTATGAGTTTGACATCCCTGCTCTAAAGTAACAGGACACTTTTTAACAAACATTTTTTATTTATAATTTTACATCGTTTTCATCTATCCATCCTTTCTCATGAACACGAATAAAAAAGCATTTGGGAAATTACATTTTGGCATCATCTTTCTTTTAAAAATAACCATAGGTCTTAATTTTGTACCATTCGCTAAGCAGGAAAGCACTATGATGAGGTGAGATTTTTCATGACCCTTTTTGTTCCTTTGAGATCAATTGTTTTATTTCTATGAACAGTCTCGCAGCATTCTGCCTGGAATAATTGTCATGTCCGTATTACAATCCTTCAACAATTTCTCCATATTATCCATTAGATGGGATCTAAACATGTCAAACACCAGAAATTTCTGGATCCATTATTGTAACAGGATAATTTTGACAAGCACTTATTATCCACAACTTCACAACAGTTTCGTCCATCAGTCTTTTCTCATGACCACAAATGAAACACTATTTGGGAAATTACCTTTCAGCATTGTCTTTCATTTAAAAATAACCAGAGATTTTAATTTTGTAGTGTATGGTGCAGTTTGACTTGTTTTCCTGTGAACAACTTTTGTTCCTTTCACATCAATTGTTTTATTTACTATCATATCAAATATTATCGGAATTTCATCCATATTTCTGATATGTGACAGTAAATATTTTTGCCTTGTCAGGTCAATAACTACTTCTGGAAATGTATCAATTTGTTAACTAAATCTTTTGGAAGCCTTTGTGAAATGCTTGCTTTTTCACTTAGAACTAAATCACTCCATGTCATAAATTGACTACACCAACTCAAAGTTGCTTAAACGTTTTTCACTTTAATTTGCATACTTTTTTGGCCACTTTACGACTCTTTCTCATTTAAGTCGCTAGTATATTCAGACATCAGCAGATTGCCCAAATGCCTCGTTTGTTTTCTACCTAGTGCTTTCCCCATTACATTAATGAATGGCTTATTAAATTTGCAAGTTGTTAAATGATATGCTAATCATTCTTTTGAACCGACTAAAGTAGCTTCTTATTTGAATGCACATTCATTCTCCTTTGTTTAGTGTCAATACTCCCAGAGGAGGCGACTTGTGTCTAGATCACTTATTTTACTCCTTCCTCAGGTAGTGAAAATGTCTTGCTGCCACTCTGCAGCTTCCCCTCAAAATGCTTACACAAGATACTAATGCAAGAAGAAATAAATGCCGTATTATTTGGAGAAACAGACGAATCTGATTCCACTGAATCTGGTGAAAATGATAAGCATGCAAAATACATATTTACTGATAATGGGGATGATGAAATTGAAATCATTATCATTTAGAACAATTTGTTTTACAAAGTGACGAAAATATGGACTCTTCATATGATACCTTCAAATCAGACTGAAGGAACAATATAAATAACATGAATGAAAATAATAATATAAATGAAATTTCGATCTTTTTCTTCATGTGGACCATCTCATGATTTGCCAACTGGATCATCTGCTTGTGCCTGATGAATACTGCGAAGTAATTAGACAAAATACAAATAAATAAGCAGAGTCTTGTGGAGGGAGAAGTGGTGAAGATGGAAGCTGGTAGCCTATACTTTCTGTAAATGAGATATGGGCTGCCTTTTTCATAAGGAGCATTATGCATTTACCTAGAATGAATGATTTTTGCCTCCAGAATCCTATACAGTCGATTCTGCTTAATTGGGACACCGCTTTCGAGACAGTCGCTTATTTTGGACTAATCTCAAAGAACAGATACCAAACTAAGAAGCCAATAGAAAATTTATATGTTTAATTGGGACAGTAAATTTAAGATAACAGTACATATTAAGAGTTTGTTACGGAGCATTGTCTTACAGCTTATTGCACATGCGTTGCCTTACAGCTGATTGTGTATGCGTTGCATCACAGGCAAGCGCAAATGCGTTCTTATTCAGTTACCATTACACCTCGTACGTGATGACTGTTTCGATTGTTGCATATTTATTCACTCACAATACACATCATGCATGAACAGTGCATAAACTTATTGTTCAAAAACTTAACCCTTGCCAAAATGCCAAGAAATGATTTGACACTTTCTAGCAAAATTGCTTTGCTAGATAAAATAAAAAAGCAGTCACCTAATACAAGTTATCACCGGCTCGCTGAGATAACTGGAGTACCAAAATCTACCATATCGCGTGTCTTACGACAAGAAAGTCAACTGCGTGAGGAATTGGTTTTACAAGAAGGACAAGCAGGAACATCCAAAAGGAAACGCGAGGGGAAGGATCCAGACGTTGAAGAAGCACTAGATCAATGGTTTTCTATTGTTAGTGGCAGAGGTGTAAATATCAATGGCCCGATATTGAAGGCGAAGTCAGAGGAGTTAGCTAAAAAACTGGGCCGCAATGATTTCAAAGCAACTGACGGGTGGTTATCGCAATGGAAAACAAGACACAACATTAAATTTAAAAAAGCGCACAATAAAAAGGGCAACACCGACAAAGAAAGTTCCAAACAGTGGAAAACTACGAAAATTCCTACTATTTTTTAGAGAATTTTTGTGCTGATGACATTTACAATGCTGATGAAACCGGCCTCTATTATCGTGCTACGCCAGACAGTTCCTTATGCTATAAACACATTGCACTAACTGGTTATAAAAAGACGATGGACCGCATTACTGTGTTATGCTGTACAAATATGTCAGGTACTGACAAATGAAAGCTACTGATCATAGGAAAAAGTGCTAGATCTCGATGCTTTAAGGGGTTGAGCATGGAGGGTTTACCAGTGGAGTACCATGCAAACAAAAATGCGTGGATGACTTCTGAAATTTTTTTAGATTGGCTTACCAGTTGGGACCGAAATTTACAACATAAAAAAAGAAAAATTTTGCTGATTGTTGACAATTGTGCGGCACACCCTCATTTACACACTCTACAAAATATACAGCTGGAATTTCTTCCTCCTAATACTACATCTTTAATGCAACTAATGGACATGGGGGTAATAAAAATTTTTAAGACTTTGTATCGTGGGAAATTGGTTAATTACATATTAGAATCCATTAATGATTAACAACTTCCACAACAGCCAGAGAGATAAGTTCAAAAATTTCCCTTTTGCAAGCAATACAGTTTGTCGCTGATAGTTGGCAAGCTATAAAAGCCACAATACAGAACTGTTTTACTAATTGTGGCTTTAAACCCTTAGAAATTTCCGAAAATTTAAGCAACGAGGAAAATAAGGATATGTTGCAAGTTCCTATTTGTATTAACCATGAAGAATTTTCAACAACAGATAACAATTTACCATGTTACGATGATAACGAAAATTGTGAGGATTCAATCGTAGAAGGTATTAAATCAAAATATGGAAAATTAGACGAAGATGACAATGATTGTTAAATACTGGGTGACCAAACAAATTTAGACATTGCATTGTGTATTAATTTTAAGTTTAGTTTCAACAACACGAAGAACCTTGATACTGGTGAAACTATGTTGCGTTATCATAAATTCAAGTAAACACATAGATCAGTAATACTAAAACTATAGTTTATTATACTTTCTTTAAACAAGTATCTCAACCAATTTGCCATTATACTTTTTTATACTAGTCCCCGGGAACTACCAAAACCATTAATTAAGAAAAAAAATTTTTTTACACATTTATATTGGTTTTCACAAATACAGTAACTTCTATGAGAACCACTTCAATTCAAAAACTTTTAGTTAAGAAATGACTATCTTCATGAGTTAAGATATAAAATTAATAACTACTATTACATTATAAACGAAACTACTATCATATTCAACCAACTGAGTTACCAAACCAACCCCCCCCCATTAAGTAAAATTTAGAATTTAAACTGGAGCAATTCAAGACTGCTAACAAATTTTACCTCAATCTCTGCAAAAGCAGCAAATCATCAAAAGATATTAAAGATTTAAATTCCTCTACATTTCAAAATCCTTTACAGCAAATGTTTAAATTAAAGAAAATATAATTTAAATTCTGATAAAAATGGAATCTTTACTATTTTTAGGAAATAATTAAATCAGCAAATTTTGAATGAAATTTCCTTAAGAATTAAAGTTAAAAAAAAAATCTGCCAAATTATGTAAGCTGAAAGAGCAGCAAGCTGTTCTTCTTTGATGTTGTAGACTCAAGATCGATGAACCAAGGTAGAATCATTTTTGGGTGGCATGAGGGAACCAGGACTGCAGTAATTTCACTGGAACACAGGAACCTGTAGCTTCAACGAGTTGAGGGCCGTCTGTTGGACGACTTTCATATTCATCAGGAAATTCTCATGGAGATGAAGTAGATCTATCCTTTTTTTGTGTGTGATAGGGCCTGAGGTAATGCAAAAGAAAAGCTTGGCTCCTTGATTCATTGTAGTTTCATGGATAATTTGCCATTTTTGTTTAAATCATTAAATGTGATTATTATTATCTGGATGATCAATTAGACCTTTATTTTGAAAACTTGGTTTACATCCAAATCCACGGCGAAAGGAGCCATAAGCCCCCCGCTACGAAGCAATCTCATCGATGCTGCCCCATAGAAACAACGTGCTCAAGGCACGCGAGAAAAAACTTCTAGTTAGCAGAAGAAAAAAAGAGCAAAGAGACTGAACCGCCTTTTTGTCAAGTCAGGACACCAGATATCGCCAAAAGGGTGAATAAATCCTACACTCTACACCTCAAACAAAATCCCTGCCACAATCGTCCAAAAATCGAGGAGTTGAAGTTAAATGAGAATCAACCTAAGTTCAGTAAATTTAAATCAAGTTTATTACGTAGGAAAGCGCCTAATTCCTTTGTCTGTTTTCAACGTGTTTACAAGTAACCAGTGGAAGAAACGTACAAATCTTAAAGTACAAAAACCCCTAATTAAAATTAAATTAAAGCAAATATAAATACAAGATATTAAATAAAATAACGTTGTGTAGCATAAATTTAGAATAATGAAAATTAAATCTTAAATCAAACTTTTAAATAATTAAATGTTACGTGAAATTGCTACACAACATGATGATGATGAGTCACCTGTGCCAGTGACTACAGCGTTATTTTATGCAGGAAGGAAATGAAGGGAGTCCTGCATCCGCACTGAATATCTGCGCTGATTTTGTAGAAAAGAAATGCTACAAAAACAAAAAAATAGACTACACTTGACTCATTTTTGTAATTTTAATTTAGAATCTTAGATAAATATTAATACATAATTTTTCCAATTTGTAATTTACATTTATTAAAATTATTGAAAAAAATATGTATTGTTTAAGTTATTACCGGTTATTGGCCTTAGTTTCCAAAACCAAATAAATTTATTTAAAAACTGTGAAATCCGCTTAATTGGGACCCATCGGGACCGGGCAGTTTGTCCCAATCCGCTTAATTGGGACAAAATGCCTGGTCCCGATGTGTCCCAATTAAGCGGAATCGACTGTACTTGGCAACAAACTGATAAAGAAATTAATGTATATAGATTTAGATTTAAAAAAATTAAACATTTTCCTATCTCCAATAAAGAAAAAGAGGTAAAGGGAAATGATGAAACTAATTTTTTCCAAAAATTAGAGCCTATTATTTCTCAGGTACAAGTGTGGTTTACAGATTGTTTTAAGCCGTATAAGCATCTTTCAGTTCATGAAGCTATGGTAAAATTCAAAGGGTGCTTAGGAATTGTATAGCATATGACTTAAAATTCGTATATTATGCACATTTCATTTGGGTTTTGAATTGTACAGAAAAAAAACACGACAAAATTGTGAGGTGAGACAAAGGATTGTAATACAATGTTATCACACATTCGATAAAATCCTTAACAAGCAAATGACATAAACTCTATTTTGACACATGTTTTACCAGTATTTAGCTGATGGTTGATTTATTGAAATCCAAATTTTATTCTTACGGAACTGTTCTGCCAAATAAAAAGCACTTGCCAACTGATATTAAAATATTAAAATTGAAAATCCCACATGAAAGAGTTTTCAGAATCAAAAGTTTCTAAATTTGATATGCATGTCTTAGGTAGAATAAAAATCAAATTCTTATGCTATCAATCAATACCCCAAATCAGCTTTGTCATGTGAACAGACGAAAAGGAGTAGAGAAAAGTGAAGTCCTTTGCTCATGTTCCTTCGCAGTATATAACACGTATATGGGAGGAATAGATATGGCAGACTAGAAACGTAAATGCACAATTTTCTTTTCGGACATCACCAACAACAATATCTCTATAATTCAGCTTACTACAGATTATCCCCATCAAAGTAAATCATCAAAAACTTTGATTTCAAGCCAGAACTTGTACAAGAATTAGCAAATGTGTACTTGCATAGAAAGCATACTTCAGCATCATTTAAACCCAGTCATTAATCATTTTCATACACGAAGAAAAGTCGAAGGATGTAAAAGAACTTGCGTTAGATATTGATAGCAAAGAAATAAAACACCAGTAGACAAAATTCCAATCAAAGCACATGAGAATGCAAAATAAGCAAGATGTGCCTTTGCAAAGGCTGATTTGATGAATAGATATTCCAATCTCTTTTACTATATAAAAAAATGCCCTAAGAAAAGCTTTTGTCTGCTATCTAAACCTAAATATATTTAAGAAGAAATCATATGATTTTGGTATGAAAGTAACAGAAAATGTAAGAAGAAATGAATTTTTCTTATTTCACACATTATTCAAATATTCCTGTTTGTGTGAAGAAAAATGATAAATTATTTAACTGTCCTTTCTTTTATCTCTTTTTGTATCCTACATTTGAAATTCAAGGAAGTATGAGGGTTATTTCAGTCTGAATAATTGTAAGTGTTCCTGCTCATGCATGATATAATTCTTATACTAAAACCATTTAAAATGCCCTATAAAGTATATATTTCTTTTGAAAATGAATTTTAAAAATGATCAAATATGTATGGCTAATAATTATTCCCCAATATACATGTAAAAGTTTATTTTCCTGCTAAGATTATTCATAAACCATTGATAGAAACTATTAATCCTGTAAATGAATGCAAATCACATGAAGGGATTTCAGTAATAAGAGAAGAGAGAGATACAGTTTTCTAGAGCACTTATTTTGATATAATTTCTATTCAATAGTACCAATTACCTGAATGAAATACATATATTTTTTTTATTTACTAGCATAAAATTATGGAAATATAAGACATTTCTAATTTTCGTGATGTAAGACATAACTGGTAATATTTAAGTTCTATCAAACCACCATTTATCAACTTAACTATTTGCACTAAACATTTCTCTTCTTGCTGCCATGACAATAGATATAAAAGTACTACACTTTTCCATTTTATATAGGAATCAAAGAAAACATTACTAAATTTTAATAAAATAAAAAATTAATCCATGTACACCAATTCCCATTACATATGTTCGTTTATTATAAGAATCACTGCACTTTCATTTATACAATGAAAAATCTTATTGATCACATAATTTTTTCCTCTAAATTAAAAGCTATCACATCTTAAAACTGATTATTTTAAGAAATATAAATGCCAGAATATGCGGTACTTTAAAAACTGATTCAAAACCAGGGTTTATACACATTTCTGCAGATGGAAATTAAGTACTTTTAAGAGCCATTAATGAAAAATATTATATGGGAACTGAATAAATTCATTTAAAGATATTATCTATGCCCAAACTTCACTTTTGTAAAATCATCCTAAGAATTAAACAGATATATTTTTTAAGTAGGATGCATTATTATTCAACAGAATCATATAACAAATTTGAGAATAAGACTAACTTTAACATTTATCAAGTGGCATTAAATATTTTACACCTATAATAGTTGACCTTATTTTAAAAATTAGTCACATTTTATTTATGTTTTACTAACTACTGATATTTACTGCAAATCAGCAAACATTATCAACATATAAAAAAAAAAAAAAACCACTTCAGCAATTTAAAATAAATTTCAATTATTAAATAAAGTTCCATTATATACATGGTTTTTTCCCCTTGTATACAGAAAACTATTTTTGTTAAAAAAAATCACTGTTTTGCACACCTGCATAATCATAATCGCCAAACAGCTGAAATTTTATCACACACTTTAACATAATGAAAATGGAAAGGGATTCTGTTTCTAACGTTTGAAAACAGTCCATTTTAAAAATAAAAAATAGGAATTCAAAACAGAGAACATGTATTCAAGTGAGATTCTATATATTTTTGTTACAGAGAAAAAGAAAAGTTTTCAGAACAATATCCTTATTGAATGTTGAATGTAAGTTACAAGAATAAAATTACTATCTAACGAAATCACCAAACTTGGTGTGCACTTGATACTTCAGTTTAGCCTAGAAAATTTTTTAAATTCATCTCGTAACATTAGCTGCTTGTATAACCAGCCACCTGAAATAAGTATAAAAAAGTACACATGATTTCAATGAATTCAGCTAATAATAACTGAAATGAATCTGCATTTTCTTGTTTTAAGTGGCTTAGTTTAACAACAGAAAAAATTTGAAACAAAATTACCTTATGTTGAATAACAATACATTGCTGTGAGGAAGATCATAATATTTTAAGGTAAAACTGCATATTACGGACACTTTGGCGCATTTTCGAAAAGTCGCCAAATCGGTTATTTTCGCGCGTTTTAGAAAATCACTAACTCATCATATTGCCATATTAGATGGTTGCGAATTTGAATGAATCCTATAAACATGCAAAAAATTGATCATGTAAACATGCAAAACATCTAAACAACCTGTAAACATGCAAAAATATCTAAAACAGAAGTTCAAGAAAAACAACAATAAAGTATTTGAAAGTTAATAACTATGTATTTTATGGCATCAACAATATTATAACTTTTCGTAATATATACCATTTTGAAGACAGTAGCAAAATGGAGTAAAACGTTTTAGCACGAAATTTAAGAAATTGTAATAAGCAGTAAATGAGCAATAAATGATCGGAAAGCATTGATTCATATTTAATCTAAAACTTTAAAAAAGAAAAAAGGCAGAAGGGGGGGGGAAGATAAAATTCAAAATTTCGATCTACTGAAACATGAGCAATAGTTAAAAAAAAATAGTGGTTAAACAATTTTAAGTACGTAATTTATATTTTTACAATAAATAGTAGAAACTCGCATTTATTTATAGCCACACTAAAATGTAACAATACAATGGAGATTAAATTCAAAACGGCACGCTCATTCAACACCGACTGTACGGCTCATTTCAACCATGTCCTTAACCACATATAATGGACACACACCTCCATTCACACAAATCTGTCGCATCTTTCATTTCAAGTAATTTCATACTATTTTTGCACTTAGGACATTCGTACATATTCGCAATCAAACCATAATTCATGCACCATTCTATCACACATCTTTCGTCCTTATCTTGCAACCGAATCAAATAAGTAAAATCCACACGTTCAACTCTTTCGACGTCAGCCATTTTGCTCACACAATTTACTAGAAGCCCAGTGAAATGACAAAAATTAAAAAAGCTCGCTTCAATGCTATAAACTGTAACCTTAAATACTAACGATTTTCATGACGCCAAGAGGTTACCAGATTTGGCGACTGGCCCGTAATCTGCAGTCTAGCCTATTTTAATTCGGGCAGTAACAACACATTTCTTTTAAACTACTAAGTTTCCATTCCAATACATCACATTTTGCCTAGTGGCAACATAAAGCTTTTATATTACTGAATTTTTAATCAAAACTTCTTTAACCTCTGAGTGGCACAGATATTTTTATCTGTAATGAAGACCTATGTTTATCTAGCATTTATTAGCTAAATTTATATAATTACTTATTTTAGCCTCTATTTTCATAAACTTACATTCATTAAGATTACATTTACATTATCAAAGAAAGTTAGAAAGCAAAATATCTTAAGTTATAAGCTAATGTAACAAAAAATCTTATGACCGGATAAAGCCGATCATGCCACTCGAGAGTTAAATTCACACAAAATATGAAACAAAAATTCAAAATTCAGGCTTTAAGGTGGAAGACTATATGTGTTCAAAACCGGATGGCTGTGGGTGCCGCCATTTTCCATTATGTAAGAAATCCGTACAAATTCTTCACTATTTAATACAACAGATTACTAATAAAATGAGTTTGGGCATTAAGAGGATGATAAAAACCTCTAGACAAGAGGTTCTAAACCTGTTTTATCCCATGCACACCTTTCACCATTGCTAGAAGGTCATTCCTCCCTCCTTTTCAAAACTTGAAAAATATATATACATTTATTTAGATTTAATTATTTTTTAACTCATTTTATAAATTAAACAATATAAAATACAGAAAATATTGATAAATACCAAAACTTAAAAGTAGTTTCCCACATTTTACGTAAATGAAAACTAAATATTTAACAGCTAAATAAAAGGCTGATTTTATTCTCCACAAACTTATGAAATTCGTCTCTTAGGTGATAACACTTGATCTGGATAGTTCCCTAAAGATGTTAGTACTTCTCTTGCAAAAATGATAATTGGCAAATGCCATATACAACTCCATATGATGCTGCTGTGAGATTTAACCACTTAGCGTACTTTTGAATAATTACATGTGCCAGGAACACAGAACTTGCTAACATTTTCTCAAATTATAAAAATTTATCTCTATTAAATACCTGAAATACAAACATATGTCTTCCTTCTGGAACCGGTCCTACAAAGACACTGTCTAGAACTTGATCATGAGCTTCACTTTCTGCAGATCCAACATAAATTATCTTCCATTCAAGGTCTACACATAAAAAGGCAAAAATCCGGTATTTGAATAAAAAAGGAAAATACAGAAAATTGCAAGATTCTATAATTACTGTTTAATTTTTTATGTAATCTAACAGCAAAAATGATCAAATAGGGACTATAAAGTTTTTAAGAATAGTAAACGACATTAAAAATTTCTATCATGGTTGGAATGCGCTTTA
Source organism: Stegodyphus mimosarum (assembly GCA_000611955.2). NCBI lineage: Eukaryota > Metazoa > Arthropoda > Arachnida > Araneae > Eresidae > Stegodyphus > Stegodyphus mimosarum. The sequence continues at coordinate 102,633 of KK112498.1, read as the reverse complement.
GCCCACTGCTTGGCGGCGATTGTTTTTGAATGAGCTTTTAACGCGCCAACATGGGTAACTCAGTATATCCGCGAACATGGCTGACTGGGTATTTTGAAGCTACGGAAACATGTAGTTTTCGCGCATGCGTATTTCCTATTTTATAAAGAACGGTTTTATTGGTAATGTGAGATGATGTAGCGGTTTATTCGAAATGCTTACGTGTTAATTTGAGTAGTTATTTCAGTTCTCGTTTTATTCTTTGAATGCAGTGTTTTTCTATTGAGTGTTTGCTATTTTCGTACGTATATTTCGCTAAATACCAAGTCGCTATGGATTTAGCTGTGATGCTGAGAGAGGTGAGTGAATGTACATGTACATTTATTACTTTATTGGAAGTGCAAGGGAAACGTGATTGATTGGTGTATGAAAGCTGGTTATTTTGTTGATTTGTGCACATTGCCTACATTGTGCAATTCGCTGATGTTTTTTTTAAGTTAAAACGGAACGCTGTGCACATGGCATTTTCTTGTAATTTATTTTCGTTATTTTAGCTTATTTTGTTGATTTGTGTACGTTGCCTACATTGTGCAATTCGCTGAAGTTTTTTTTAAGTTTAAAAGGAACGCTGTGCACATGGCATTTTCTTGTAATTTATTTTCGTTATTTTAGCTTATTTTGTTCATTTGTGCACGTTGCGTACATTGTGCAATTCGCTGAAGTTTTTTTTAAGTTTAAAAGGAACGCTGTGCACATGGCATTTTCTTGTAATTTATTTTCGTTATTCTAGCTTATTTTGTTTATTTGTGTACGTTGCCTACATTGTGCAATTCTCAGATTTTTTTTTAAGTTAAAACGGAACGGTGTGTACATGGTATCGTTTGTAATTTTAATGCCCTTTTAAAAAAAATTCCTTCTTTCTTGGATGCCATTTTGGTTACGTTTTCGCGGAGCGTGTCAGGAAGGTTATGTAACGGCATAAAATGTGTAAGTATTACAACATAAAATGTAAATAATTAATTTAAACCTAACTGACAAATATTTTAATGATCGTAATGTTCGTTTTGCATATTATTTTATTAACTTTTTGTGGCAACAGTTTCCATACTAATTTATGCTTTAGAATTCTATGTTTTGTTTACAATAGGTTTTCGCGGAGCGTGTCGGGAAGGTTGCAATTAATTGCAAAGACGTTTCGCAGAAACGCGCCGAATTGGCGATTTTCAAAATATCGCCAAGCAGTGGGCTAAAGTGCATTTTCACCTCTATCATTAATCATACTAATGATATAAACACCGATAACATTTGCTGCAATACGTTAAGTACTTAACATTACATACATTACTCACTGTTTTATACTGATAAGCAGCACATATTAATATTTTAGAAAATAAATGTAAGATTTTATGCAGCTCCGGCTGACATATTTGTCAAGATGCAATTTTCTTCATATTACTGAATAATAAATAACATTTTTAAATGTTAAGAATTCTTCTTTTTTTTAAACAGCAATACAGTTTAATTCTAAAGTTCATCAAGACTTAAGTTTAATGTCAAAATTAAACTTAATTTTCACCAGTTATTACTTTTATGGAGAAATTTACATGAATATATAATATATTATCATATTAACAAAGCATACAAAATGCACCTTGGATGTCTTTAACCTGTTCACTGCTGTGTTTTAACTCAGTTAAATTTTTTGCACAAGAAACATGAATACATATTTACTACTTGAAAGTGAGGCTACAGGCTTATATAAATGCTGCTTCATGATTGGTTGCTAAAAAAAAAAAAAAAAAAAAAAAACCAGTAGGCAAAACAGGCAATCAGAAAAACGAGTTAACTAAGGAGCAGCACTGAATGCGTTAAACATAAATTTCCATAAACTACACTTGTTGTAATAAATTACGGAAAAATAACAAAAATACCGATACTCCCTAAAAAATAAGCCAAACCATGTAAAATTTGAATATGTTGCCGAATAAGAGTAGCTGAGTAAAACTGCAATATGCAAATCAGTGGCACTGTACTCCGAATACGTTATCTGCGAGGAGCATAAAAATCCAAGTTTGAGAGCAAGCATATTTCACTGTGATAGTGACATCAGAAATCTGAGATAGCCAATTCGTAACAATGAACTCCAGGCATCGTTTGCCTGCAGAACTACGATGGAGAACCATTGCGAGATTAGAGGCAAAACAAAGTCAAACAGAAGTGGCCAGATGGCTAAATGTGAGTCCTTCTTCAATCCTTCAGCATCTAGGAAGTTCAGTCAAGGACGGACAACTGCTACGACGAGTGCCGATGACCGATATTTGACATTATGTACATGCAGGAATAGAACCGCTACTCCAACACTTAGATCCTCCCTTGCTGAAACCACTGGAAGGTTGGTGTCGAACGTCAACTGTGCGCAGAAGGCTTCACGAAGGTGGTCTGTATGTGAGGCGAGTAGCCATTTGCGTGCTATTCACATCCCACCAGAGGAGGGATCGTTTGCAGTGGGCACGACAACATGTTCACTGGACGCCTGATCTCTTTACGGATGAGCCTAGGTTTAGTCTAGAAAATGATAGTAGGCATTATTTGGATATATATGATATGCAGAGAACCTGGAATCATCCATCAAACATCCGTGAAAGAGATGCATACGGAAGAGGCAGTGTCTGTGTTTGGGGTGGCATCTCCTTGTATGGATACACAGACCTCTATGTCTTTCCAAGGGGAACCATGAATGCTCAGGTTTATAGAGATGACATTCTTGATGTTCATGTGCACCCATATGCCGGGGCAATGGGTGATGCTTTCCTGTTACAGGACGATAACGCAAGACCATACAGGGCTCGCATCGTAGATGATTATCTTCAACAGGAAACAATTATGTGCGTGGAGTGGCCAGCTCAATCCCGGACTTGAATCCTATCGAGCACGTTTGGGATGCTTTAGGGAGACGTCTAGTTGCTCTCAGTCCGTCCCCTCAGACCCTTACCGTGCTTGCAACTACTTTGCAACAGCAATGGCTTTCGCTGCCTATGGAACTGATACACCGCATAATTGAAAGCATCGCACATCACTGTATTGCTTCTAGAGGCGATCATATTCCATATTGAAGGTATTTTTTCTATAGCAAACTGACACCTTCGATTTGTTTGTTTTATTGCTAATTTCTATACTACCATAATTGTCTGGTAATTTCTTTTTATGTTATTTGATACCTTACTATGTGTTGTATATTGTGGGTAAGTTTCATAAAATTCTACATGTAACTTTTTCAGTAATCGTGATTTTTCCTTAATTTATGATAATCAGTGTAAGTCTGCAAAGGTGTAAACAACAGATATAAAAAATAACATGCTTTAATATAATAATGAAGTACTCCAAAAATTTCACTGAAGAGACTATGTATCTGAGAAATCAATTACTACATCATCTCAGTACCGCACATATCAAAATACGTAGAAATTACAATACTGTGACTAGATTTGATTACCACTTAACGAAAAAACATTCACAATAAAGAGCATAGGACTAGACACTGAGAAAATGATCTCTTACCTTAGAAACGACTAATTGCTTATCAATTATGGAAAGAAATACTTGAAGAACAAAACATACACATACACAAAAAAGGGTAGTCTATATATTGGGGTATCCCTTAGATTACCACCAAGTTGTTGTTTCATTTATGGAAACCTATATATTTTACTGTGTATGTTTTGGAAACCATATCATGACATGGTTGTGATGCGCGATTTTGATTTCTTAGAGCTTATTTCTGCGTTGGATATCACTTAGGTGCTTATTTTGTACTTTACCCTATAAAACAGCTGCCTGTGATAAGATTAAAGTTTCTATACGATTTGGAACGAACAGGAAAGAAAGCATTAATTGATTGGTATGTGAATGAAGGTTTATTCAGTAATCATTATTTATAACTGTCCCGTTTGTACGAAGGAAATGCATATGGTCGAATGCAAAGATCATTCAGATAGCTTTGAATGGGTCTGTCCAACAGTCAGGCATCACGGAGATTATTTTTTAGTCTTATTTTTGTGAATTTATGCGGTGAATGCAGTATACAGATTCTAGTTCAGATAGACAGTTTTTGAATGCTGATAAGGAATTCTGTTTGCCATATACTGAAGTTACAGAAATTTCTAAATAAAGTAAGTCGATATTTCCTTTTTCTACCGTGTAGATTAGATAACATGCATTTCCATTCTTATGCTATTTCCTTGTTTGATTTAAAATGCAGTTTATTGAAATTATATATTTTTCATTTTAATTATGTTTTCGATGCCATTTTACTGGGAGTGACAACAAATAGCAAATTCTCGCAAAGGGGTACCCTGAAATATATCTTTCCTGACATTCAAATCAAATTGAGAATTTTTTTATCTAAAGGTCCAATGCTGTCTATAAGAGAAAAAAAAAGGGGGAGAGGATATTAAATTATTGAAAAAAAGAACTCTTTAAAGAGGAATGCAAAACGTAAAGTTTTTTTGCATTCTAAAACACTTTTTCCGTTGTTTGCATATGCATTACACGCAAGTTCTATTCCATTGGTATCAATGAAAAATTTAAATAAAAATCCTGTACTCATTGTGTAAAGTGGTATAACGAAGATAATGATCAAGCTATTTTTAAAACTATTTCACTGATTTCTGTAAGCATTGTTCTCATTATGTCTATTTTAATAGGTATCTGAAATAGTTCAGAATGTGTGATATAATGCTGTTACGATGATATCTAATATGTAAATAATCACATTAAATACCGTCAACTTTCATAATAGCATTCTCTCTTAAGTCCAGAATATATGAATTTCTATTCTAAAAGGAGACATGTCAAAATTTCATTCAAAGTTTTCTTTAACAAATTCATTAGTTTTCCTATTTTAGCAATTTTACAGCCCTCCTGATCATTTCTGAATTATTCTAAGTACACTATTCACAAGAAATACTACAGGTCGCATCGAGAGTAATTATCATGAATGTTATTCTGAATACCTAAATATTATATTACAGCAGCTGTTCCAAGCTAGAAAAAAAATTACTACTCATTTTTTTTACTCCAAAAATAAAATGACACTGCTATATAATTTCTATAAATGGTACTTGAAGACACAAATGAAAAAGAAATTAAGAATAAGTTACAGCACAAGAAATCAGAACAAATTATAATTAATGATGCTTCTTTTCAACATTTTGTACATACATATAAAAAACACTTCCGTTAAGAACATTTTAGCTTTGAAAAAAATTACACACATGACATATAATCTGAATAAAGAGGTATAAATAAATAGATGCAAAAGTTCAAATGAAGATTTGTAGATTTATCAAAGAATCTTCAACAAATAAAAGTTAAAAACATTACAATATATCCACATTAAAACTGTAAATTTTAATTATTACATAAAAGTGAGAGTAATATGCCACTGACTTCATTTAAGAGAACTATCTTAATATGAAGTCCCCGATATTATTGTTACTACATTTTTTTTCGTACGCTGAGCTCGAAAAACAGCCATATTCATACACTAAACGCAGAATTATACCTATTCACCGATAACTGGGAATTAAATTCAACTTAAAGCCCCTCTTAAACGAATATTAATAGCAGTATTTTATGCTTATTTAGAAGTATTCTCATAGGCTATAAGATGTTTCAGCATATACAAATTTAAATAAGTCAGAAATTACATCATAAATTTCAAATCAGAAAAGACGATAGATCAGAAAAGACATTAATATTTACTTTAAATCATTTTCTAACCACTCTTAAAAGCAAATGAAAGAGTATACATAACTTCTTTTTTGAAAAATACTGCGTCAATAGTAAAAATCGTATGTAATAATTAACGTATGTAGCTTTACGTCTGTTTGAGAATGCACACAATTATGATTAAATAACAGTGCAAAAAATAATATCACATAATGAAAGAGTGATAACACATTATTGGTATTTCTACGGTGCAATTATTAGTCAGCTTTTTTCATTGTAACATTTAGATGTATGCTGCAATCACCTCAAAATACATATATTAAGTAATTAACAAGTGTACTTTCTGCACTTTATTCGCACACTGCTTCAGAGTTTAATAAACACACAAAACTTCACTTACCTTCTTTCAAATCTTCGATACATTCGAAAGTTACCTCAAACTGGAAAGGATTAAAAAAGGGAGACGGGTTATCAAGTACAACGACATTACACACATGCACTTTAGCCATCTATTTCAGTAGCAAAACTGAAGACAAAACTTTGCACTTATGATGTGAGGTACTGTTTTTATCAAGTATTTGCAATGTTTTAAATCTAAAAAAAATAGGGAATTGAAATTAAATGTAAAAGTAAGACAATATTTAAATACTACAAATACACGAAAGCGATATGCTTATAAATTGGCGGGAGGCAGGAGACAATTTTCGTTGCCAGTTTGAGAATCCCAACTTCATTTCTCAAAGGATCAATGATGTGGCCTTACTTAAACCAAACTTTTTTATAAATTTTTGATCGAACGAATCGAATGCATTGCTTCGATCAAGAAAAATTCGTTATCGACGCAGAGAAATTCGATTTATTTCGTCTAAATAAGCGTTAGCTAGCTGACGCAAATCCTTCTGCAATTTTTACTGCTGGAAACTTACGATCTGTTTATTTAACGAGAAGATCAGACCTATCATTAATTTAACAGAAACGACATTTTGGAACAATTTTGAAGCATAAATAATTTGTCTCCAATATTATTGCTTTATTTTTGAAAAGAAAAGAAATTGCTACAGTATAATTATTTTTATTGAGATAAATTTGAGCTTTTATGAGGAATTTTATAGAATGTTTTTGCTGTGCCTAAAATTGAGTATAAGCATATCTTAGTAAATCTGCGCTTTCAGAATTTCACATATGCCTGTATTTGTATCCGAGCGAAATTGATGCCACCAAGGCTGTCATCCAAAGAATATCCATTAAAAATTAGTATTTATCTGTAAGATTTAGACTGGATTATATTTCAGGAATGTCTGCTTCATAGAATTTAGAATTTTTACAATTCTTTGTACATTTGCTCTTTCCGTTACTTAATTATATATCAGCTCGCTTATTTTTTATAGTACATGCATAAATTTCGATGCCTATGCTCTCAATTTCCAAGTTAAACAGAACTGGATAATGTTTTGAGGGAGCAATAAGTTGATCTAATCATATTTTAAGATAACAGAGTTATAGGATAAATAAAGCGGTATATTAAACATCCTTAGCATTATTAAGAGAGCAAAAATGTTACTTGCCTTGTTTTTATCAGAATCTTATTAAATTCTCTATAACGAATATTTATTAATGTTAAAAATAGTCCTTAATTCCTGTTACATATATTTTGATCAGATAATATTCTGTTGCAAAAATGACGCGATAGATTGACTTAAGGCTACTATAAACTATCTCTAGTAGCTCTAGATTGACTCTGTAACCAATGAGATGGCATAACGTCATTTCCTTTTCAGTCTGTTGGTCCTTGCCTGGACTACAGTTACTTATTTAAATCTGGCATTTAGTTTATTATCAGATGACATGACATGTAAACATGGCGGTATCATTTCAGGTTAGTTATTTCTGTAAAGTTACCAGAAAATGTTACCATTTAAGAATTTTTGTTTTGAGGAGTATTAACATTGTCTCTGGGAGCCTGCGTACAGAATTTTATAAAGTCAAATGTGATCCTGCACATAGCTGCGTAGTTTATTATACTCTCAATATGTATGTGTCTGATTGTGGGAAATATTTTTTTAAAGGGGGGGAGTGTGTCATTTTGTACTTGGTACTGGGTGACTAATTCTAAGCTATCTTAAGATGTTTCCTCAGTTACATTTAATATTGTTGGTAACTATTTCTTAAGGAAACATTTACGTATACAACATGATTATACAAATTCACTAACAGATTTGTAGGGGTTAGAGGAATGTTTTGTTTATGTTCATAGGTCATAGATAAAGCATAGTCATTGATTACTGATAATTATTTCATATCCGCCTGAAGGGGCAAAGGGAGCCGGATAAGAATTTAATACTTTTTATCTTGTCAATTGATATGATATGTCGTCAGTCTTTTTAGGTGTTTTTTTTTTTTTTTTTTTTATATAACAGATCAGCATATCTTGGTTTTTAAAAAACTTGAATATCAAGTATCAGCATTTTGATAGGGAAAAGATGCACACCCACAAGGAAAATTTTTAATTTTTGAAAATAAATTCTGAAGTAATATATAAATTTTATAAACATTAGCTGAAGTTACTTGTACATTTTTGAATGACAATAAAAATTTCTATCCAAATATATGTATACATTATGTATTTTTTTTAGTATTTAGAAGACTTGAATCTTGAAATTTATAGGATAGTTAAGTAACTTTGATATAGATGATAAAAGTATAAGTAACCTGTCCTTCAAGTTTTTGCCTCGCAGATACCTTATATTGTTTTATTACGTTCTCAAATTTACATGTATATGTTCTATAATGGAGGTGGCAGAAATATAAAAAAAAAATTGTCGTTTAATATAAGATTGTATGTACATAATGGTAAACTTATAACATTAAACAAGATTCTTTACTTACTGAAAGACTGTGCCTTGGAAGATTTATTAACAAAAAGTGGTACTGTTGCATTATCTGCCAATCTTGATGCTAATCGCTGAGTAATGTAGTGTGTCCTCAAAGTAGGCAACCCAGAATTTTATAAAAATGTATTTATGTGGCAAGCCATTAATAATTTCATGTGTATTATGTCAGTGTGTGATGCCACTATCTATCCTGGTGGTGGTAGTGGTAATTCATGCAGTTTTGAAATTCGAGAATCTGTGTGGTTTCTCTTTGTTATAATTAATGTGTGGAATTTTTTGTTGTAATGACTCGCTATGCTATTGCGGAGTTTACCTGTAATGAGAAAGAAAGTATTGTATTTTTTTCAGAAATATATTGTTTTTCCTGGTAGTAGAGTGTGTAGGAATGTATATCCCATGAAGTTAATTTGTGCAGTTCTCTGACTTTTTTAAGTTAACCTGATATGTACATAGAGAGCAGTGCCAGTTTGCTTTGCAGTATCAAGAATTCTGCAATTCTCTGATTTTTTTTAAGGTTAAAGCTGTGCACACTGACACAAGACTGAAAAAAAAGAAAGTTAAGTGTTTTATTTTATGTTGCTTTTGGATTGTTGAATGCTGTTATTAGATCATTGCTTTTTTAATTTTGATAATTTGTGGCTGTTTTAAGAAATTTTGAGTGTTTCATCATGAATACTTGTTTTATTTAGTTTTTAGAGTTTCATTATAGGTGTTTCTTGTTTTTTAATTTTGTTAATTCGCTGCTGTTTTATGTAGTTTTCAGCGCACTGCCATTTTTTAAAATGCCTACCACTTTTTACATGTTAGACTGCCAAAAAATTAATCACCATCAATTTCTAATTTTGCAGGGGGATTGGATAAAAAATGCGAGAATAACTAAAACTTTTCTTCATTCATTCTGAAGTATTTGTCCTGTGGTAAATGCTACTGAAATATAATTGCATTATATATGAAAATTATTCGAAGTAAATAACTCTGTTATAGTGGTATAAGACATGAAATATGTACAGTAGAACCTCCAGTTAACTGACACTTCAGAGATCAAGCCTTTTGTCTATTATTGATGAGTGTCCATAAGTGGGAGTGTGTTTTTCTTTGTGGGTCCAAAAATTCGGGAACTCTCCATTATTGGGTGTATCCGTTATCAGAGGTTTGACTACATGTATCTTTCTGAAGTTTTAATCATTGAATAAAGTATTTCATGATATATTCATAAGTCTGGTGAAAATATATTATTCTTCAAAATGTGTGGGATGGGATTTTCTGATAGCAGCTTTTGGCTTTGTTCTATTGATGGAAAGTGTTCTATTATACAAAATTTCAACGAAAAGAGAAAAATTATGTTTACATAATTATTTGTAGATGACTCTTAGTTAGATGAGTATACTTTTTAATACATTTAAAAAGGTAGATGAATAATTTCCTTTAAATAATTTTCTGTCACATATAGTCTGTATAGGAAATGGTGAAATCTAATGTAGAATATGCTTATGCCACGTGACAGTATTCAGTGAAGTAGTCGAAATTCATTATTGATTGCTGGTTTCTTGATGTTTGTATATTTTTATACTTTTAATTGTGATTATCTACTGAACTTCTTGAAAACAGCAACGGTAATATTGAATGCACTTTGGTAAAATTAATGCTTTGAATAATGATGTTTCCATAACCGTCACGTGGCAATATTTTCCAGTTGTCTCAGTTGAGAAGTAATGAAGAGGCATCCTGGGTTTGAAGATTCCTCAAATAGCCTACTAAGTGAATCTGAAAAAGAAGAAAAGAAACCTTTTTGCCTGGGAAAAAGTCACTGCATCGTGGAAAGGTGGTGTGGTTGAAACACGAATCAGTTTGTCTGGAGAGAGAGGTGCACATCTGACTTTGAACAGCTTAGCAGTTAAAATGCGCTTTAGCCCACTGCTTGGCGATGTTTTGAAAATCGCCAATTCGGCGCGTTTCTGCGAAACGTCTTTGCAATTAATTGCAACCTTCCCGACACGCTCCCCGAAAACCTATTGTAAACAAAACATAGAATTCTAAAGCATAAATTAGTATGGAAACTGTTGCCACAAAAATATAATAAAATAATATGCAAAACGAACATTACGATCATTAAAATATTTGTCAGTTACCTTTAAATTAATTATTTACATTTTATGTTGTAATACTTACACATTTTATGCCGTTACATAACCTTCCCGACACGCTCCGCGAAAACGTAACCAAAATGGCATCCCAGAAAGAAGGAATTTTTTTTAAAAGGGCATTAAAATTACAAACGATACCATGTACACACCGTTCCGTTTTAACTTAAAAAAAAATCTGAGAATTGCACAATGTAGGCAACGTACACAAATAAACAAAATAAGCTAGAATAACGAAAATAAATTACAAGAAAATGCCATGTGCACAGCGTTCCTTTTAAACTTAAAAAAAACTTCAGCGAATTGCACAATGTACGCAACGTGCACAAATGAACAAAATAAGCTAAAATAACGAAAATAAATTACAAGAAAATGCCATGTGCACAGCGTTCCTTTTAAACTTAAAAAAAACTTCAGCGAATTGCACAATGTAGGCAACGTACACAAATCAACAAAATAAGCTAAAATAACGAAAATAAATTACAAGAAAATGCCATGTGCACAGCGTTCCGTTTTAACTTAAAAAAAACATCAGCGAATTGCACAATGTAGGCAATGTGCACAAATCAACAAAATAAAATAAATTGCAAACGATACCAGCGTTCTGTTCTTCAGCTGAGCCAAATTATTTCAATAAAAGGCAACAAAATATAAAAATTAAGCAACTTGCACTTCCAATAAAGTAATAAATGTACATGTACATTCACTCACCTCTCTCAGCATCACAGCTAAATCCATAGCGACTTGGTATTTAGCGAAATATACGTACGAAAATAGCAAACACGCAATAGAAAAACACCGCATTCAAAGAATAAAACGAGAACTGAAATAACTACTCAAATTAACACGTAAGAATTTCGAATAAACCGCTACATCATCTCACATTACCAATAAAACCCTTCTTTATAAAATAGGAAATACGCATGCGCGAAAACTACATGTTTCCGTAGCTTCAAAATACCCAGTCAGCCATGTTCGCGGATATACGGAGTTACCCATGTTGGCGCATTTATTGCTCATTCAAAAACAATCGCCGCCAAGCAGTGGGCTAAAGCGCATTCCAACCAGCTTAGCTTCCAGAATAAATGCAGGGCACATGATCTTGAAAAGGAGCCAGAAACTGTGGATTACTGTTTAGTAAGCAACAGCACAAATTTGAGAAAACTACATGAGGCAATAAGGTGGGGAGATCAGAACTTTTAACACATCTACTCATTTATATTCAGCACATCATCATAGGGGCACAGCCCTGATCCTGCTAGCCATCACAAGCTGGTGTATGACCAAAAAGTAGGATTGGCCAGTCTAACTACAGACAAACAACCATCAGTCTGGCCGCATCTTCTTTCAATACATGTAAGATCATCACATGGTGTCGCTTGCTTAGTAACTTCATGTTTTAGTTTTACTTCATAAGGAATTAGGTATTGATTGGCATTAGCCATGACCATACTTTCAGACCTTGAGTGGTTGTGCATGGGGCGGGGAGTATTTTCTAAATGACCTTAAATACCAAGATATATTTGGAGTGTAATTTTACTCATATAGGTTTTCTTTTGTTGACAAAAGAATTATTCATTTCCATTGAAACTAATTGTACTCTTTTTTAACTTTTTAATTTGAATTCAGGTAGTTAATTTTTGCAAGTTATTGTTATAACTATCTTAACAAAATTATAGTTTGAATTTTTGTTTGTTGAAAAGTGTTTCTAATTCTGAAGCTATAAAAAAGGGCCATTTTAAAGTTAAGCAAAACAATAACCTTATTTTGGCATAGATCTTGAACACTGTAGAAGGCAAAGTTTTTTAGTTAATGGAATTTGAGAAAATATGGTGAAGTGATAATAAATGATGATGAGGTAAGAGAAATTATTTTTTCTGATGACATTGTGCCAATTAGCAATCTACTAACAGATGGCAAAATCTGTTGTATGGTTTTAAATCTGGAAAATATTGCTACTGATAGCGAAGAAAAGTGACAAAGAGGTTTTTAAGAATGAAAAGGTTTCTATTAACAGGTTTAGTGAAGAATTCTTGAACAATCTCATTTTGAACAGGAAATTATGTCTCTATGAAATCAAAAAGACCTTAACACAATTCTTAAAGCTTAAAGAACTACATTGAAAAAAATGTTTAATAAAACAAACAAGAAAATATTGAGCTATTTTGGAAAATTTTGATTTCCTTAATGTCATAAATGCTTCATTATTTCATAAATATTATTTCAAAATTTTTATTTCATATGTTATCTTTCTAGATTTAAACTGATGATCTAAAATCCGAAAATTTTCAAAATCCGGATTCATCGAAGTTGCGATGATTCTGGATCTTGGATTTTGCACTCTATAAGAATATATGAGTTTTGAAATCAAATATGATTGTGATGTTTAAAATTGCGATATAAACACATTATACATACAAAAGAATTTCAAAATATAGTACTGTTATTGGGACTGGATTCAGATATCGCTAAAGCTGACAATTGGGCAAAAATTTCGAAGCAAAAAAATAATCCCCAAAATGTTTACCATATGGTTCACTCAAAATCCAAGAGAAAAAATAACATAACGGATGTTAGCAAAATTAAAAATTTTTAATGTAAATTTAAACAACTGGCCAAAGAAATTAGAAAAAAAAAATTGGTTAGTGAATTAAGATTAATGCAGAGGCTTGGTTAGAAAGTGCTGGGGATATGATTTTAAATGTCTGAAAACATTTGTTTTCAGAAAACACTAATTCAAGAAAGTCAGTTAAATACATACGTAACTGGTTACGGTCAGTTCTGCATTAATGTTTATTTTGTCATTTCGCATTGCCCGTACCTTATCTAACAATCTGAGTATATTGTAGTACCATCAGTAATATCTTCTACAATAACTTTAAGCTAAGTTCTGGCATAGCAACCAAAAAACATCCTTTTGTTTTTCAGCAGATGTTGCCACATACCCACTGGGGCGGAAGGATGTGACAACGTTGTTTTTTGAAGCGAAAACAGACTTTCTTCAACTTCTATTGACAAAGTTCAATGAAAACTAATTCTAAATATCAAGCATGAATGAAATGAACTGCTGAAACTGATTCTTGATCATTCAAACCAATTTTGAGAACATAATCTTTTTTCTCCCCCCCCTGCATGTCGTGTTTTCGCATATTAATTTCTATGCTTCCTTCAAATTGAAGTAGAGTTTTATTTTATGATTTTTCCTGCTTTTTCTTTCACAGTGAAGAAATTTTACAGAAATTATTTCGTTATTAGAGAAGTCTCAGATTTTCATATCCATGGCAAATACAATAGTCAAAACAGAAGTAACCGTTTTATCTTTAGAATTTATATTCTCATTGCCAACTTAGAAAAGGCATTCTTTTACTGTTTTAAAAAGTAAGCATTTGTAACAAATTTACAAGTAAACATTGGAGACTTCATTTGAACCAGTCTCTTAGCGAGTGTAGCAAAACATATGGCGACTACTCCAGTCCTGATAACAGAACAGTACCCAAAATACTGTTTTACGTTTGCAGTGATAATATTGGGAGCACAAATAAGACTACCATTTTACAAAAAATGGTGCCACCAGTAAAATATGGTTAAAATTTTATGATATAAATTGTCTTATCATAAGGTTGGACAAATGCTAACAACATTAATCTTGAAATATTAGAATTTTTATATCATTATCATATATTTTTTCCCTGCAAAAATGTCGAGTTTTGAGCCGCTTGAGCATCATTTGTGGGTACTTTCAATTTACTTCTTAAATTTTTAGAAATCTGCTTCTGAGGCACATTGATTTTTTGTAGAAGCGTATGATGAAGCTGCCTTAAGTGAGAAAAGTTGTTGTGAGTGGTTTCAAAAGTTTAAGAAGAGTGAATTTGACATTGAAGACAAAGAACAGAGTAGAAGGATGAAAGTGTATAAAGACGTGGAATTGGAAGCATTATTGGATGAAGATTCATGCCAAACCCGAGTAAAACTTACATTTATATTAGTAGAACTTACATTTGTATTAGGACTCAGCAAGCAATTTCACACCATTTAAAATCATTGGGAATTATTCAAAAGCAAGGAAATTGGTTTCCATATGAACTGAAGCTGAGAAGCTTTGAATGCCAATTTTCTTACGCATGAAATGTTGCTTGCCATGCATAAAAAAAAGTCCCCCCACTTCATATAGTCACTGGTGTTGAAAATGGATCCACTGCAACAACCAAAGAAGAAATAATCATGGGGACCACCTGGTCATGCTTCAACATCGACAGCCAAGTGGTGAAAAGAAATCATGTAGTGTATATGGTAGTATCAACTTGGTGTCGTATGTTGTGAGCCGCTCAGACCATTACTAAGGCTCTTTACAGAACACAATTGATAAAATTGAGCTGATGATCCTTCCACCCACTACACAAAACCAGAACAAGAAGTCAAACACATACACAAACCTTGTGTCCATCGACCTATTTTAACTTGCAAAAAATCACGGAATTAAACAAACTAGGCATTGTGCACTATCTTAACATTATCAATGTACACGTCGACCTATTTTAACTCTAAAAAACACAAAATTCCCAGAATTGCACAGTCTAGGCTTTGCGCACTGCCTTAACTTTGTCGATGTACACATCAATATATTTTCATTTAAATCAGGATGCTAAAACAAAGTTAAAACTATCATGTTAACCAGAAAAAATTCGCTGCTGTCTTAATGAACACTAACGAATAACCAAAAAATACACACAAAAAAAGTAATAAATAACCAAAAATGAATATTTCCTAACATAAAAACATTAAACGAAAAAAAAAAATCTGAAAGGATTCAGATTTTAGATTACGTCCAAAGGGATCTTGCTTAATAATATAGTAACTTGCCGAACGAAACAAACATTAAACTAAACCCAATACGAACACAAAAACCAACCCAATATAATTCCAATAGTCAACCCAATACAATTCCATTAATCCATCCAGTACAGACCCAATAACCAACACAATACAATTCCAAAAATTCTAATAGCCAACCCAATGCAACTTCAATTACCAACAAAGAAACATAAGCACTAAATTGAAAAGTGAATCGGACATTTTTATGAAACGACGCAAAACGCCCAAACGAAAGTAATAGTCCTTCGGGACTAAATCCCTTTGGACTAATAAATCTTTTAACAAAACACACAGGCACTAATAAGTAAATAAAACATCAATTTTATAACATACCTTTTCTTCACATGCAGACATTCAAACCTCCCATCAGCATCTCCTCCATCCTCCACATAAGCAATTGAATTAAGTATTTGGTCATTTCAGCTCATCCACTGTTAATGGCAGATAAATATGTATAATAGCATCCAAGAAAGCCATAAATATGTTCCCCCCCCTGCTCCTTCTTGCACCACACATATTCGGCCAAATAATAGTGCAAGGCGTCCATCATTTTCCTCCTGGCTAAACTGCGTTTAATTGCACTCCCATGTTCCTTCTATTTTATAAATATCAGTACCTGTATCCGGGTCCTTAAATTCAACACTATAATTTACTGTTAGGTGTCCAGTCCTTCATCTGAAACATAATTGTGCTCCTTCCAGGTCAGAAATTAAAGTCGTATCCCGAAGAATATACTCATTACACTTTTCATTTATACTCATTTATCAACACGATCTTTCAGACGACTTTTCAGGCACCACTTTCATGAAATATTATGCATGTGCAACCAAACACAGCAACTGAAAATTCCCGGTCCCCACAAAAGTTGCTGTTACAAAAATATCCAAAACTTCAGTTTATCACAACACATTTGACGATATTAGCACAATTTTCCCCAAGCCTAGTTTTGCCAACATGATCAACATTAGGGTTGCCAAAAAACCTATTTCACGCAGCGGGCTTCCAGATTTCACGAACAACTAATGCCACGTGGCGATTTTTTTCAGGCAGAAACCAAGGGGTACCATACAGTAAATTTCAACCCATTAATCCACATGTTAGGCAACAGTCAAAACATAATCAGAAATACTGAAATAAGAAATTTTCTCCCTCTCACTGTATTGACTAGACGTTCTGATTATTACTTGTTTTGATTGATAATGCATGGCTTGTCTGAGCAGTGCTTCACATCATATGAAGATATCAAAAATTGGGTTGATTTGTGGATAGCTTTGAAAGATGAAGCTTTCATCCAGCACAATATCCATATGCTGCTATAAAGATAGGAAAAAGTAATGGCTAAAAGTAAAAGCAATGGACAGTAGTTTGAATAAAACATAAAGTACTGTTCTTTCAGAATAAATTTCACAGTTTTTTGTAAAAAATGACGGACTTATTTCTACTCCCAATAGAAATGTATTAACTGTCACATTCATCCTTAAGTTGTGGATAGTTTTAGAGAACTGTATGTGTCAAATCATCAGATTTTCTCTGTTTAAAATGTTTTTCTTCCCTCTTCCTTATAATTTATCATACCCACATCAAATAGACCTTGCTTCCCCACAGACTCCTCCCAAAAATTTCTGACTTAACAGTTTATTAATTAAAACTTTTTGTAATGCAAATAAGATAACATTTTTGTTTGTATTAAATAATGTTAAGTATTTTATTAATAGACTCTAAAACTCCCAAAGAATTTATTCTTAAGAATTTTTAAAGAGCATTACATAAATCAAGATTTAAAGGGAGGCATCAGAATTTTTTTCAGGTAAAGCATAAATAATAAATGGGTAATTTTGTTCTAAGTTATAGCAAAAAATTTAACAATAAGTGAAATATATCTTGTAAAATATCATTTCATTGACTTTTAAGATAACCTTTTGTTTCCAATTTCAAGAGCTTAGTTGAGAAGGCAGTACATGTGAAGATACCTTTAGCTTACATGGAAAACATTGAGAGCATTTTATTTTTTCAACCTTTGCATATTTTATAAGGAATTTCAAAGTTTTATGAAACAAGCCCAAGTATTCAAATCAGCACAGTTAACAAAATGAAACTGTGTACTCACCACAAGCAATCTAATTTCAGTTTGCAGACGTATTTGTTCATCATGTGCTGCTAAGCTGAACAAGATGCACTAATTTCTTGGAATTAATTTAGATGAAAAATGTGGTATACTTGTTTTTTTAAATTTAGCTATATAGCTTTCTGGTCTTGGCAAAATTGTTCTCAAGAAATCCCGTTGTTAATCATTGCTTCATTAGTTGCTGACTGAATGATAGCGCACAATTTTTATAATTTAGTAGCTTTTCTATATCTGTAATACAATAAGTATATAATAATAATAAGTACATACGTATAAATTATGTACTTATTTTAGTGTGGCATCAATAATGGCTTAGTGTTTAATATTAATGGCTATTAAATGAATACTGGGAATTCGACCCACGTTTGAGCCCAGGGGAATGACCTGGATGCATGGTTAGTTTTTGTGGTATTTCACATGTGTAATATAAGTCAATCTTTCCGAGAAAGTCTTCAATAAAGGCATCATTTTCCATAGACAGATGGCCCTCATGTTCTTTGTTGTATTCAAACAACCAAATCTGTTACTGAATATGAATTAACAGGACTACCTGTTAGTTTTTAGAGACTGATTTAAGCAGATCTTATGAATTATGGCAGTAACATATTTATTTTGTAATAAAACTGTCTGTTTTTCAGTTTTTTTATGCTTAATATGTGTAGTTTTTATTGCGTTGTTTACTTGTCCTTTTTCAATATTTTTATAAAAGATTATCAGACTTCATTGTAAAAATTAATTTTTACTGTATAAATAGTATATTTAACAATTATCAAACTCTTGAAAAAAAAAGAAATAATAATAAGGTAATAATGAATAAATAAGAAATGAAGTTTCATCAGTACTGCAGGTACTGTTATCGGGACCGGATTCAGAAATGTTTGTATGTATATGCTAAATAAGTATATGTATACACACAGTGCTTACATATATACATGTATACATATATCCATTCATACGTGCATACATACAAGCATTTCTGAATCTGGTCCTAAAAACAGAACAGTACTGTGCTGCTTATCTTTTACTCCATATCCCTCCTCATTCTCTTGTACTAAGATCTGTACTCTTTGATTCTTAAAGTAGACAAGGAAGATGTATCCCTAGTGAGCTTTGCCATAATATAGTAGTAAGCCCAAACCTTTAACTATGCAAACCATGCACGCTGGTTGGTTCGTGCTAAACCATACATGCATTTAAAAGAAAGACATCTTTTTTTGCTTTAAAAAAAAACTACATAATGACCTTTATGTTCTAAAACTAATATTTTATTATATAATAAAATTTTGTATGTACACTGTGCAAATAAATAAAAAAAAAGGGGGGACAACAGTTCTGTATCTGCCGCTACTGGGCCCATTGACGAAATTCAACTTGCGTTTTTCATGTCTTGAAAAGACGACTTAGGATGTGTATTAGATTTGTATATAGCATTGTTCTAATAGAGGTAGGTATTTTGGCACAAAATTGGACTTTTTCTGAAATGGCATGCCAATTGTTTTCCATATTTCGATTGTATGACTCAAATTATACCAAAGTGCCAAGTTTTGTTAAAATCGTATGTAAAAAATTGTAAAAACCTTCTTGTTAACGAATGAAATTGGTATATTGATTTGTTAATATCTCTTTTTTTATTAAACTTATTTGATTCTTCCTTTCACATTTTGAAATTTAAGTTCATTCCAAATAAAATTCACCCATTTTTTTATGATTATTTTTTTTAATTTGTATTTTTAAATAATTTTTATAAATTTTTCAAAAAAATTTTGAATTATAACCTATACAATTTTTAACGTCATCTTAAAGTAGATGTATTTCTAGGTACACCTGTAAAAAATTAGAGTTTTTTATTCAGAATTTCCCAAGATATACCTGAATTTACATTTCGGCACGTTTTGAAATTTGGCATATTTGTTATAAAGGATAATAATGTCAAATGTGTTTTACGCACTGAAAAGTATTGAAATTTATTTATTTTATTTGAAAGTATGAATGATGGCTTTTTTCTGCTTGTCTACAATAAAAAAAAGAAAAGGAATATAGATTGCTATAAATTAAGAAGTTCATCAAGTGAACTGTTTTTGGTGCAAGCCGGGAAAAATGCGCCAAAATAAATTTTTGAATTTCTCCACAAATTTCACACCATATTTTACAAAATTTAATATTTAGGCATAATTTAAGTTGTTGAATCGAAATATGGAAAACAATTGGAATGTTATTTCAGGAAAACTCCGATTTTGTGTCAAAATGCCTTATTATTAGAACAATGCTATATATAAATCTAATATATATCGTAAGTCGTGCTTTCAAGACATGAAAAACACAGTTTGAATTTCGTGAATCAGCCTAGTAGAACGGGAGATACAGAACTGTCACCCTTTTTTTTTGCTCAATGTACATTTTTTTTAAATTTTAAATTGCCTAAGATCAGATCATTAAAGTATATTTCCCTGTAGAAGAACCTGCATTTATTAATTGATTTGCTTTAGATATTAAATATATACATTTTTTGTTCCCATACTTAGCTTACAGACACAGTAATATATTTTTGTGTAATATAATTTATAGTCATCAGTAAAAACACATTTAAATGGTGCCGCATTCACGTTTTGTTGCATATGTAATGAGAAACAAGTTTTTAATATAGAAATAATATCTGTGATAGACTCATGGCTTTCTGTTCATGATCATACACTTCTGCCAAGTATAAACATACGGATAAGTACATTAATTATGACATAAAGTAATGCAGTGTGGGAAAGAGCACGGAGCCTGAGAGAGGAATGCTTTCGTTGAAAATAATTTTATAAAAAATAAGAGAAACTAGTTAGGGAAAATGTTCATGAATTAAAATAACTTAGTGTAAGAAAAAATTAGTTTATTGAACTATTTTGCAGTAACTTATGCTTCTCCCACTCCTGCAATGAAACGCTATTTATACTTATTTTAGAGGATTTATGAAAAAAAGATATATAGTAGAACTTTTAGTTTAGGATGACATATGGATTTAAAATATTAAGGTTCTACCTTGAGTTTTAGCATTTTAAAGACTCCTGCTGTTATATGGCGTACTTTTAGTTTATTTAGCCCCTTCCGACACAATTACATTTTAAAGTTCAAATTTTAACAAAAAAAAGAAAGAAAGGCTTCAGATTTTAAATTACATCCAAAGGGATATTTTTTTATTTAACATTTTGTGTGTTATCTATATTTATTAAATATCATGTTCTTTGCACTTAAACCATAAAATTCAGTTCAAAAGCAATATCACAAAATGTTTTTTCTGCCATTGCTCGCTTTGAACTCCTTGAGTGTGTAAATCAAAAATTCGTTAAAGTTTTATAAAATATGAAAGCGATAATAAAACTAATTCCAAATTATTGCTTCCAGATGCCCATATTCACAGGAGGATTACATTATTCAAAATTTGATGGCTCAAGGTACCATTGTTTTATCACAATGCGAGAAACATACATGCAATTGTGCAGGTTCTTCATTATTTAATTTCTTTAAATATAATACAGGGCGATAATATTTGGTGGCAACGATTTAAAAAGTGAAACGACGCTTATAGTGAATCAGTGCAAAATGCCCCTTTGGACAAATTAGTAGCCCCCTTTGGACTAAAAAATTAGCAGGCAGTCTAACTAGGTCTAGAGGTGTAATGCACAGGTAAAATTTTCTAAGGATATCGCTAACTGTTTTAGTTCTGTTGGTGTGCTCAAAGTGGGTTCATTGAATAAATGGAGCTTCAAAAAGAGTGCTGAAGTGGGCATTGCTAGGAAGCGTGTAATTGAGTAAAATATTTTGCCTACGATTAAAAAAAAAAAAAGATTTTGATTACTATAGCAGATTTTCACAGGAGGATTACATTTCAAAATTTGATGGCTCTAGGTACCGTTGTTTTATCACAATGCGAGAAACATACATACAATTGTGCAGGTTCTTCATTATTTAATTTCTTTAAATATAATACAGGGCGATAATATTTGGTGGCAACGATTTAAAAAGTGGTTACATTTCCCAGGGTGTGTATTTCATATTACACTTTCATCTATTTTTTTACTTGGTGGTACTTTTTGAAGAAAGTGACACTACGTCTGAAAAAGCACAACTCAGTTTTGCATATGTACCTGGATCCGTATCGGATTTGCTATCTGAGGACAATTCGTTTAGCACTTTCAGTGCTTCAGAAATGGTCAGCTCTCTCCAGTCCATTTGCAAAATAATTAAAAATCGGAAAGAAAAAAAAAATCCGAAAGGATTCAGATTTTAGATTACGTCCAAAGGGATCTTGCTTAATAATATAATAACTTGCCGAACGAAACAAACATTAAACTAAACCCAATACGAACACAAAAACCAACCCAATATAATTCCAATAGTCAACCCAATACAATTCCATTAATCCATCCAGTACAGACCCAATAACCAACACACTAAATTCCAAAAATTCTAATAGCCAACCCAATGCAACTTCAATTACCAACAAAGAAACGTAAGCACTAAATTGAAAAGTGAATCGGACATTTTTGTGAAACGACTCAAAACGCCCAAACGAAAGTAATAGTCTTCCGGACTACATCCCTTTGAACTAAAAACTAATATTTACAATTAAGAAATTAGAAACTGTAAAATAAAATTAAATAAACATCAACAGCTCAAAACTATCAAAACATAGAGCTTACAAAACTGCTTGCAATAAAAACAAAAGAAAAGAAAGAGAACTGCTCTAGTGAAAAATCAAGGAACTAATAAAATTACCCCTGACCTTCAGAAAAACCCCTTAACAATAAAAAAAAAAAAAAAAAAAAAAGAAAAGAAAAGAAAAGAAAAAAAAAGCAAAAGAAAAACAGGAAATGAAACATATGGGCACCCACCTTTCTATTGTAAATGAGTTCATGGGAAAAATACTGCAGTGAAACAAAATTACAGTTGTTGGTCTGGTTCTGTGTTTCAGTGATCCCATTCTGGGCACACCAGATGTTTGTCATTTGATTTTAAGCAAGATTTCAAGGTAAAAATTCAAAACTAATATAGAATAAAGAGATCAGCATACAGTCAAGCACAGAAATTTCTTTTCAAACAATTCTTTTTGTACCTCCCCCCCCGCAAAAAAAATCTAGGAGATTTATTTGAAAAATGAGAGTTCTAAAAATTAAACATGGCTAAACTGTATCGATTGGTTTGTGTTGTTCTGCCATCTAGTATAAACAAGAAGATTAAAAATAACCTATAAAGCCTTTTCCATTCAATTTTTCTGTTTCTACAGAGGGAATTTTTTGGGCACACTGTGCTGGATTAAGATATCCTTATTTTAGAAGTAAAATTACTTCATTTTTAGAATTGCAAAAATTCAAACAGTATAAATTTAACACTAAAAAGTGACAGTTTGTCTTTTTACTGCTTTAATTTTTTTTCCCCCATTCTGCAAAAGTATATTGTGGTCATTCTTGTGTGTGTTTGCTGCATACCAAGTGTGGAAGGTTTTTAATATACTTGAAATATTTAGGTTTTTTGATTTTCTTTAGACTAAAGGTATCTTTTTATTTCATCAACATTTAACCAAAGTAAATAGTAATCTTGGCATTTTCATCTCCATTGTATTGAATGTTGGTAAAGGTTAGACATTTTGAAGGCTTGAAATGAAAGAAGAAACCGATTTTATCAATGTTAAAAATATCTTTTTCTGATAAATGCAGACATTTTAAAATACACTTGAATCTTCTATGAGTTCAACTACATCATCTTTGGATTTCATGACATGAGACTTTGTGACATAGTTTAACTTAATGCAGCAATCTATTTGTAAAACAGTCATCTTTCATTCGCAAATGCTGTGCTATACTTTTGTCTTTTTCTAAGCATAGTCCCATTTACTAGAATATATGATGTACAGCAGTGGGTGAGAACATACAAATTCTGGGCTGAATCATGAGAAATTCTTCACTTTGAAGATGCAACATTTTTTAGCAGATTTTCCACAATTTGTTGCTTTTTCTTCTGCTGTTCTACTTTTAGAAACATTTATTTTCGGTATTGACACAAAAATATCCTGTTTTATCAACAATTCTATTTCTCAATGTTATATTCTTTTCAAATTCTTGTAAAATATCAGTTTTATCTTTTAAGCAAGGACGCCTTTCATTTTTTCCAAACATTGTTGCAAATCAGGTTTAAAAAAAACATTGTTGCAAATCAGGTTGACTGGACATAATTCATTGCCTATTCTATCTCACCAAGTCAACTTCTTTTTACATCTGTCATGAAATTTCCAAAAGAAAGAAATTACGTCTGGAAAAACCATTTCAATTCAAGGGGGAAGAATCGTTGAATAAATTAAGGAAATTAAATATTGGTACTTACATGTTATGCTGTTGGCTGTTATGAAATTTGACAGAGGTTCTTCGAAAGGTGCGATAATTATTCTTGCAGAATTCTGAAGGAACTGATGCCTCTTTATTTACAAGGGTTGATCCAGAAATAAGGTTCCCATCAATATTACAAATAGACAACATTGTTTATTCTCATAGCAATGTATTTCATTGGAAAAAAGACACTTTTCTCTATTTTTCAGCATAATCGCCATCTTTTTCTGTGCATTTTTGTAGATGGTGCTCCAGTTTCTGTATCCTAATGTCGTAGAACTCCGACGCCAACCCATTGAGGAAGCATTTCACTTCTTTGAATTCATCGTAGCTCTGGAAGCGTTGGCCACTAAGGAACAAGTGATAATTGCCAGGTGCAAGGTCTGGATTGTATGGCGGGTGAGACATGACAGTTCACTCAAAGTTTGTCGAAAGGTCCTGGGTTTGACGGGAGACGTGATGTCGGGCATTGTCGTGAAGCAGCATTACACTGGCTGTCAGTCATCCTTGTCAGCAGTTCTGGATAGCTTGCCTGAGTTTTCTTAGTATTGCACAATAATTGTCTGAGTTGATTGTTGTCCCATGTTCCGTGAAATCGATCAGCAGTATTTCCTTACGATCCCAAACCACATTGGCAATGACTTTGCCAGTAGAAGGAGTTTGTTTGAACTTCTTTGTGACTGGTGACCCTGAGTGATACCATTGTTTTGGACTTTTGTGTCGATTCGAGAGTGAAATGAAACACTCATGTTTTGTGTCACATAACAATGGAGTCCAACTATCCTTCCTTATCTTCTTGACACAGTTGAGGAAACTGTCAAGTACGGTTAAGACGTTTCTCCATGTGTTCTGCTGTCAGCATATGCAGTACCCATCAAGCACAGCACTTGTGATACCACAGTTTTTTAGTCAAAGCTCTTTCCACTGTACTGTAAGAACTCCTAGGAATCCGAGCAACAAGTTCACGGACGGTGATCCTCATGTTTTGAAGCACTTCGATTTGAACCATCTCAATAATCACCTCCAAAACTGATGGTCCTCCTCTCCGTTCTTCACTGTGGACATCCTTTCGGCTGGCATTAAACTCCCAGCACCACTTTTGGATTTGTTCAAGGGTCATACACTTGTCGTCATACACCTCTGTCAACTGACGTTGAATATCCATGGGTGAAGTCCATTTGGCATGCAAAATGTGAATTATGAATGGATCTTGCACTTGGGAGCAACAATGGGTGCTTCAATCTCAGATGGCTGCTGAGCCAAGACTGAGCGGTGCAGCGAAATGTTGCAGCGTGAAATCGAGAGTGGGGAAACAGTCGTAAAAAGTGGTGTTGCCGCATTTCACCTCGCACCTTCCCGTGCAGCTGGAGCTCTTTGGGAACCTTATTTCTGGATCGACCTATGTAATAAACAATCAGTTTTCGACCCACTTTGCTTTCATCATTTTCTGCTATTTTGTTAGGCACTCTGATTTTAGTAGAAGTTGCTTTTAGGATGCTGTGGATGCAAACTTCCTGAAGGTAATTCTTCTATTCTATTATTAATATTTTGTTGGCCGTACTCAGCTGATCATAGCATATCCGCTTTTAATCATAGCATACACACTTTTTTCTGTTTAATGACAAGATCTCACAACTTTAAAATAATCCACTGCTTGATATTTTGCAGAGGACAGGTTCCAAATCTTAATATTTTATTTTCAAAATGCAAGAAAAAAATATCACAAAATCAGTTAATTTATATCCTTTTTCATAAAAAGGAAAGGTGACTTATCTGGAATCAATTGTTTTGTCATGTTTATCCACACTTAGCCTACATCTCAGTGTCTGGTAACACTTTCACATTCGATTGGATAATATGTGAATACTAAAATATTTTGTTACTAACATACATAGGAATGAGTCGGGGGCAGAGATGAAGTGATGTATAAATAAGAAGTAAGTAGTGTTTCACAAACAGTGTAAAAAGTTTTATTCCTTTCTGCATCCCTTCGGGGTGTAATGGTAGCACACTCCACATGTTTTTGAAACATCCAAGTTTGAGTCTCAGCAAAGGCATTCCTAGTTTTTCATATACTTCTGACTTCAAAATAACCTAATTACTCTATAGTGGCAGCTGAACTAAAAGGTGGTGGATGATGATTCTTCACCATCATGATTTGCGATTGGGTCGCACAATCCCCAGTTGTCCTTTAAAAGGGAGAGAGTATAAGGTAGTTTCTCCCTCCTTTCTGCATGCCAGTGTAGTGTAATGGTTGCACACTCGATGCCTATCCGAAACATCTAGATTCGAGTCCCAGTGAGGGAATTGCTCATTTTTCATGTCTGGGTTATCAAAAATACCTAATGACTCTATAGTTTGTTGAGCTTTTTATTTTATGTGATGTGCCCTCTGAAAAAAAAAAAAAAAAAAACTAGGGCTTTTTGATTATTTGCTAAGCCAACTCTATGATGAATTGATGAAAAACTTTTTATTTGGCAGTTTTTACAACTCCATTTTAAATACTCGCATATTTTATTACAAAAATCTTTGTGGCTGATATTTACATTTCTTCAGCTGGTATGGACTGTTCAACAAAATGATGGTTAAATTTAAAGTTTGTAAATTCAGTGTGTGTAGTTGCTTGAAAGTACCACATGTAGTACTTTCATGCTAAAGCTTGCATGCAAACTAAAAATATGTCAAAAACTCAAAAGTTCTACTATGTATCGAAACCAGGAATTTGGAAAGTAAGAAAATACCCAAATTTTATTCACCTTCCCCCCTTCTCCCAATCATCGTATTTCTGTTTCTTGAAATTTTTAAAATCTTCTTTTCTTTAATTATATATCTTAAATAAATTCCTGTTTCATTTTATAAAATTTTTACCTGCGATCAAAAAGTTTGACAGCATATGTGGTGTGACTAGTGTGGGAACAAGAATTTTGATGTCTGAAAATTATCATGATATTGCTCTAAGCCTTTGCATTTTGCAGTAAAATCTCTTAAGAGGGACAAATTCTGTCTATGTATAAGAAATTGATATTTTTGTGTATGATTAAAATATGAGCAGAGAAACATTAGTTTTTTATTTTGACCATGGTACTGTCTCTGTACCAGGAGAAGAGCACCTGCGAAGAT
This sequence comes from Stegodyphus mimosarum, assembly GCA_000611955.2. Lineage (NCBI taxonomy): Eukaryota > Metazoa > Arthropoda > Arachnida > Araneae > Eresidae > Stegodyphus > Stegodyphus mimosarum. Next base: position 75,410 of record KK112498.1, on the reverse strand, counting down.
GTCTGGTGTGGTTGAGTCACAACTGCTATAGTAACAGAGCTAGTATATATCAATTAGGGGTAAGCGAAGTGAATGCTTTATTGTTATTTTGTTTTTGGCGAATGCTGGCTGAAGAAAAGAGAAAGTTTATCATTCGTATTCTCGGTTTTATCCATGTTTGTATGCATCTTCTGTCTACAGCTTTACATCACTTATAATTATTTTTTTTTTGTCGTCATTATTTGTAATTTGTTAAAATTTATTTCTGTTTATTATGTTGTTTTCGAAGTGCTTTGATACCAGCAATTTTTTAAAAATGCCATATTAGTTTAATTCCAGATTAAAAATGCCATATTAGATCAACATTTAAAAAGTTAGGTGGCAGAATCAGAGAACTGTCTATAGTGGGAAAAGCTCTAGTTATACCACTGAATATTCGGTTTCAGACACTGGATGTAGTAACAAATGTCGGTGGGCATGTTAACTTAAACTAAAATGAAAAGTGAATATCTCTAATTCATCATTAAATGCACTAGAATCACAAACTGAAAAGAGATTCTTCAAGACTCCGAAACGTAAAATGGATCAAATTTCATTTTAATGACAACAGATAGCTCCGGATTATGTAGCGAGAGTCGTTTGCCTAGTAGACAGGTTGTAATTGCCTGACCACATTATTAGCAGTTTAGTTTTAGTATTAAGAGCAAAACATGTCAAAGCATGTATAAAATAGTTTCTTTGGGGGGAAAAATCTGCATGTTCAATCATGTTTCAAAATACAGAGAACTATTTTAAAAGTAAAAATCCAAATTTTACACAACACGTTTTTCATGTTTTTCATTTGGTAAATTAAAAACTGATTATTAAAATACACAGTGGATTAAAATTCTGTTTTTAATGCATTTTAGTTTTGTTGAAGATCAGATCCAGTTTTTTAATATTTATTATCATCATCAGTATTTATTATGATTAAAATTTTAATTTAAGTATTTCTGTCTGAAATTGTGTTATGCAGTTAATGTGTATCATCTGCATTAAAAAAAATTTTTTTTCTTACCAGGTGAAAGCCCTATATGATTTTGAAGCTCAGCCTGGAACAGGAGAATTAAGTATATCAGCTAATGAAATCTTAACTGTTACAAATCAAGTAAGTTGCCATTTTGAACATATGTGTGTAAATTTCATGTAATATGAGAGATTTTTTCCATTATATCTGATTGTTGTTAAGTTTTGTGTCATTTACGTTTCATCTTAATTTCGTGCATGCTATTTTCTAAACAAACTTATGTATGTATGTACATACATGAAAAATGGAATGAATTTGCAGTTTAACAGAAGAAGGTATGCAGAAGAGTTAGTTGGTGTTCCGTTTTACTAATGTAATTTAGCTCTCTTCTTATTTCCCTTTTTTAATTTTGTCTGTCAGTTGTGTAATATTGTTGCTTCCATAGGCGTTAAAAACTGATTGAATGCACACGGAACCCATGATAGTTTGATAAAATTTACTTTAACAAAAGAAACACTTAACAGTTCTAGAACTTTCCACAGAAATACTCTTACGAGTCTTCTCAGTATTACAAAGCATAGTCAGTAGTTACATTTCAAACTACTAATAACGTTAAACACATCACCATGTGAAGCTCATCTAAAGAGCGATGTTCACAAGGCATATGAGGCCAGGTTATGGTTACATATAGAGATCCATTATAATTTTTCAATTAAAATACCAATTACAGTCATACAGGGACCAGATCAAAATGTTGCCAACTTTGGTGACAAAAATTAATTGCTAAAAGCGTCACCAGCTTGGCAGTATCTCACCAATTTAGTTAGATAGCCATTTACTCAATGTTAAATAGACTTGCACTTGTATTCTTATTTTCCATAGCATTGTCTGAGCATTTCATGCTACATTATACAAAAAATACTACAATTTCATATATATATATAATTTCACTGAAGTTATTTACATATATATAAAATCTGTTAACATTCCCTCCTTCACAAAGGCCGCATGCCCCAGGCAGTACAATCCCTGGACAGGAAGCCATATGTACACCTAAGAAAAATCAATGCAGTACTAAAATAATAATTTCAATGAATAACGTAAAACAAGTCAAATACTAAATCAATAAATAAATGCATAAATTTACAAATTTATGTACAACTAGGAGCATGGTCTTAGTATACCATTTACATTATATACATTATGGAAACCATGTTACTATGGCCATAGTTACAGGCCATATAGCCTTAGAATGGATCCAAACTACAATATCATTCATCCTGTTTGTGACTGTGTAAGGACCTTTAAGGTGGCTGCAGTTTAGGAGAAAGTCCTTTCTGTCAAATTGGATTCCACAGCCACACCTCGTCGTCGACATTGAATCTATGTCCTGTAGCTGTCCTATCATATCGATATTCATCTTCCCAAAGTTGTCCCAAAGTTGACTCGCTCTCATGCAGAATTGTTCATCACCTCAAACCATGTTTGGAGATCTTGAATGTAGTCCTCAGGCAATGAAGGTGCATCCAGAGGATGGCCAAACAAAAGATCACAAGACAAACGAAGGTTACGACCAAAGAGGATCTCAGATGGAGAATAGCAGGTACTCTTGTGGACAATACTGCGATAGGCCATTAAGAACAGAGGTAGTCCTCTTGATTGAGTCTCTAGTCCCAGTCCTCTTGGTTTCTGGAAACCATCAGCGAAAGGTTGTTAAGGGTGGTTCGATTAAACCTCTCTACCATGCTGTTTGACTGGAGATGTAAGAGCATCATGTGAATTTTGTCAATGCCGACTAGCTTTCAGAGTTCTCTAATTACAGCTGAGGTAAAATTCCTTCCTAGACTGGAATGTAAATGAAGAGGCATTTGAAAACCTGGAAATTCAATGCTGTATCATTGCCTTTGCTACCGTTACAGCCTCTTCATCAGGAATAGACTTGACTTCAAGGCACTTTGTAAAATAATCAGTGACAATGAAAATGCATCTGTTGCCATCAGCAATTTGTGGCAGAGATCCCAGAATATCGAACACAAATGGTGCACTTACATTGTAACGTAGTAGCTTCCCTCGACTGCATTTTTTTTGGTCCTTTCTGACCTGCAAAGTTATCGCAAGATTGGTGCCACTTTTGCACATCAGCCCTTGCATTACTTCAGTATAAGTGCTCTTGAACTCTATGCAAAATCTTCTAATGAAGATTTTCCAAAGTGACTTGTCTGCTATGTAGTTCTTTAAAGATCCGTTGGGATAATTTTCCATCATCTGATTCAAACTTATGGTACAAGATGCTGTTTCAAACATTGAGTGATCTTTTTTATTGAGTGTTTCAAATATTGAGCCCAGTCTTTTGTCTTAGGACTATAGATCGAAATGTCCTTGCCAGCTGGGTTTCCTGTTTGAAGATTCCATTAAGTCAGTTTTGGGTGTAATGCTGCCATCTTTCAACTGGTCTTTCCTAACTTCTTTACCATTCAAAAGATCTGGTTCGTAGGATGTTGGAATTCGTAACTTGATGTGCGATCAGATTAATTATCTCATATTTTACTCTGACCTCAGAACAATATCGGCAGCTTTCTGTGCAGAGTCTTCTAGACAGGGCATTGACATTTCCATGTGGTGATCCCTTTCGATGACGGATAGTTATGTCATATTCCTGGAGTCTCTGTACCAATCTGGCTATTTAGCATTCAAGATTCTTGAAATTTAAAAGCCTGGTCAGAGTTACATGATCTGTTCAGACGAAGAATTTCCTGCCATAGAGATAACAATACAAATGATCTGCGTCTTTAAATGTGGCAAGCATCTCTTTCCTGGTGACACAGTAATTCCTCTCCAGTTTAGGTAGATACTTGCTCAGGTATGCCACGACATGTTCTTGACTGTTTATTATTCATAGGGGAAAACAGCACCAATGCTGTCATTGCTCACATCTGTGTCAGGAATAAATGCTTTCTTGAGCTGAGGATATGTCAGAATTGTTACAGACGTTAAAGCTTCCTTTAATTTGTTAAATGCATCCTCACATTCTTCTGTTCACAAGAACTTTTATTTATTCCAGTTTGTAAAGGGGTTTTGGGATAGAAGAAACGTTCTTCACTAATTTCCTATAGTATGTGCAAAGTACTATGAAACTTCTGAGCGGATGGACATTTTGGGGACACCTCCAGTTCTTAACTGCTGACACTTTTTATGGATCAGTACACATACTTTCGGCAGAGAAGACGTATCTGAGGTCAGTCACTTCCTGTCTTTACAATTTACATTTGGCAGGACTTTAAAATTAAGTGACTTCCTTCAATTTCTGGAGCACCATCCTAATGTTTTCTAAATGCTCTTCAAAACATTTCCTGACGATGATGTCATCCAAATATATTTGACAGGCTTCATAGCAAAGACCTCTCATCATGGTCTTCATAAGGCATTCAAACATTGCTGGGTCATCACATAATTCATGTATCACCTTCATCTGCCAAAGGCGTTGTCCAATAGTAAATGCCGTCTTTTCTTGGCCCTAAGGCTGTATCTCTACCTGCCAATATCCACTCTTTAAATAAAGCTTCGAAAATCGTATGCTTCCAGAAAGAGTATCCAGAATGTCATCAGTCCTAGGAAGGAATAGCTCAGGAAGAGAGTAGCTCTCATTTGTGTGGCAGTAGTCAATGGAAAATCTAGTTAAAGCATCTTTCTTTCTGACGAGGCTGATAGAAGAGGCCCAAAGACTTGCAGAAGGCTTCCAACCTAAATTCTCTTGTTGAGCAATTTCTAGTTGTCTGGAATTTTCTTGATTGGTGGATGATCTCTTGTATCAGTTCTATACTGAGCAAAAGCGGTTTGACCTGCATCAGAAGATGTGCAGGAGGAAACATCTTGAACTTATTGAATGACACTTTCTGCAGCATTTCTCTCTTCATCGCTTATCTGTGCGTTCTGTGGCAACTCTGATGTTAGGCTTTCCAAAGACACAAATTTTGGAGCACTACTGGTTCATTTTGCACATATCACTTGACTACATACCACAAACATTTCACCTTTCCTAATTACTTTCTTGTTATCAGTTGCCTTTCCAACTCCAATGGGGATAACAGTCCTCTATAGGTTGATGAGTGCTGAGGCTACTAGTACTTCTGACAGTGTGTTACAGTTCTTGGAATATTCCATGATGTCATACCAAAAATTTCTATTTTCAGCTATGGATCCAGAATGTACAAATTCTGTTCTTACTGCTACTGTGATACTGTCTTGAGCTATGCCTCACGTACAGATTTAATTCCTTCATCTTCATTTCCAAACAGGGTTGTGTCCTCTGAGGCACAATGCAGTTCATTATTTTTAAACTCCAAGGAAAAATTATATTTCCGTAGAAGTCTAATCTGAGTATGTAAGGAATCTGTAATTACAGATGGTATGTGATGGTAGGTAGCACTTCAAAATGTGATTTTTCTGGTTTGACTTTCTATCAATTTGATTTTGTCACCAGACAAAGTATTGAGGGTAATGCAGGACAGCATCCAGATTAGTTTACTTTCCAACTGTTCAGCTGAATATTTCGAGATATGGTAACACTGGCTGCACTATCTTTGGTTATACTGCAAGGAACTCTATTGATATGTTCCATGATGAAAAGTCCATTACTACCACCACTCATTGCAGAAATCAGATGTGCTTTAAAATGGGACAGTATCTGACAACCTCCGCTTCGTGAGATGGCCACTAATTTCTTTTCTGCCTCGCTGTTGTTGAACGGTCTTATTTTCTGTCCCTTGAGGCATTCTGTAGTTCCTTCATACGTTGCCTTCAGTACTGCAGTTCTAGCATTTTAAGTCAGTTTGTTGCCACTGCTATTCTGCATTTATACAGAATCTACAGAGCAGAGCCAACACAGATATTGCAATGCTCCAAAATCACACTGAACTACATAACTGAAAAACTGATTCTCTCTCTAGTCATATATACCTTCCCCTGTTTGCTGAGAAATCTCTCGTACCTTCCACTTCTCAAAATTACTAAAAAGCATGTATCGTTAAAGTTACACATTGGCATCAATTACAGTTATTCAGTTACAGCACCAATTATAATTGTTCAGATACCAGACCATAATGTTACCTAATGGTCGCCAAGTTTGGTGACAAAAATTAAATCGCCAAAACCGTTGCAATCTTGGCGATATCTTGTGAATTCAACACGATAGCCATTTAATCAATGTTGACTAGACTTGATCCCTCTGTAATCTTTTTCCAGTAGAGCATCGTCTCTTTTAAGCTTTCATTTTGCATTATACAAAAAATAGTATAATTTTCTTCCAAGTTATATATACAAAATTTGTAATGCTTCTTTAGAATTTGCTTTTGTGATAAACTTATCAATTAAAGAACTGCATAAAAATGGCCTGCTTTAATTTTTTTGACGGTGAATATTTATGCTGTCTTATTGCTAAACACATATATACAATTTTTAACAAATAGTGCACTTTCCTTCTTTTGGATTAATAGTTGCTGCTGACCATTTATAATCTTTTTACCAATTTTTATATGAACGTAATTGATTGTTCTTTTTTTTTTGGTTCCATAATTCATTTTTGGGACTAACAGCGTATAATAAAATAATATGTGGCAAACGCTAATGTATGTATATAAAGATTTAACAAAAAAGTGCCAAATTAAAAGGATGAATCTTATGTGTCACAGGCATATTTTAGAAATACCAGTAAACACTTAAAAATGAACCAAACAAATGGAGTCGAGAGAGTAAATGAAGTGACTGTTATGCAGTGACTTAGACTTGGATGCTAAGGTTATTTGTTAGATTGACGATGGTGTTTTTTACTGTAACTAAATTTATGTCTCCGTGAATTGGCATGGCTTTGTAAAGTTCTGAGCTGGTGTCCTGAAAAAGAAAGGGAAGTCACAGCTTGTAAAAGAAAGGGAAGCATCATGCCTATGTGAATATAAACCATATACAATAAAGTTGTCTGAAAAAGTTTCTAATGTGGGAAAGAACGTAAATTTCGTAATACACTGTAAAGTACAGTACATCTACACAATGGTCGTAATTGAATAAAGGTCACTAAATACAATATTATTAGAAAAAGACAAAGAAACATAATATGAATACTTGTATAAAAACTTGGTTAAACACACACACATCAATAAAAATGTTACATGCTGCAGTTGTTATTGAAAGAAATTATTGCAAGAAAGTTGGTCAAAAGACTCTTTTGCAAGAAAGGATGGTTACCAACCTGGTTGGTAAGTGATAGAAATAATCATCTATTACAAATTAGTTCTAGGAAAGCTAGTGTTGCCAAAGTATTCATGAAAAGGTTTTTAAAGCCTCTCTTTTCATGAACACTTTACTAGGGATTGGAATTTTTGATTAAGGTAAGAACATGTTAATTGAAGTAAATATATCTTTATATCATAAGAAGATGATAAAAAGTAGATACATTTTAGATTAATGTTTTCAATTTAACAAAATTTATAAGTTGTTCTCTTTTATTCATTACTCTCCATTTTGCTGAAATTGGCTAGAATACTGCTTAGTTTTCTTTTTTAATGCTGTCTATTCTATATATGTTTCAACACTGCATTTTCTAAGAGTTATTTTTTCAAAGTATAATTTCATAGTATGATTATTTTTGTAGCTTATATGATCTGGCAAGATTGCTTTTTTGGGGGGGGGAGAAAAGGCTTACTTTTGATAAATCCAGAATTTTCATGATTATATTTCAACGACTGTATATAATATTATTTATGTTTAAAATGCTGGAACAGAAAGAAAAGGAACTCTTTGAATGCTGATAAAAAAGTAACCAGTTTTTAAACCATGCTTTAAAATCCTGAGATATATTTTAATGGAAGAGAAAAGGGTGAATGGCTAACCATATATGGCAACATTCTGTGTTGGCAATCAAGAATTAATCAGTAATGTTAATAGAAAAGTACCAAAAGTGAAAATAATAAAATAGAAAGTTTAGCAATATCTGCTATCATTTGGAATTTAAAAAAAAAGCATAAGATTGTTGAAATTATTATTAAAGGTTAAGTTGCAAGACAAAATTGTAATTTTTATATAAATAATTTGTCTGGAGACATCTTTGAACTTCTGACCTGCCTTCAAAAATTTCCTTATTTGTTATATATTCTTGTGCTTTTATTTAGTTATCTCTTCTCCATTTAGTTATCTAAATAAGTTTTTGATCTGCAAGCTATTCATAATTTTTGTTTATTTAAAAAATTACTTTTTTTTGTATTGTCCATGATTTGAAAATTTTTAATATATGTACTTCTCTTTAGGATGTTGGTGAAGGTTGGTGGGAGGGTATTAATAATAGAGGACAGAAAGGACTTTTTCCTGCAGGTTATGTTGAGGTAAAAATTAAATGGATGAGTATTATACCACCTCTTAAGTTTATTTTATTGTTCTTTGAATGAGTTTCAGAATGTTAATCAGCACATTCAGTGCCAGCAAACCCCCCCCCCAAAAAAAATTGTTTTTGGCCACTATTATTTTTTTGATTAATATATCATAAATGTTCCCTAATGTCATGTAGTATATTTGTAAAATATACTATAATTTTTCGGCCGTTATCAAATATATTTTGTGTGTAATTGGATTCAAATGGCACTTAATGTGTTAGGTTTAATGTTTTCCATTACTCAAACTTGTTTTACATCTGAAAAAAAAAATAGTATTTTAGCTATATTTTATGTAATTAAGAAAATAGATGAATTTAAATTTACACAGCAGTCTTTAAGTTATAAATTTTTTTATGTTTTATGAACTTTTTGGGTTTTGTTTATGTTCAATCTGTTCATTTAAGTTTCTATTCTGTTCATTATTAAGTTCATTTAAAAAGTTCTGACAAGATTATACATTTATTTATATTCATTTTGCAATTCCTTCAATTTAAAAGATTTAACTTTTGAATTTTCCCTTATAAAAGTAAAATGTTTAGTCTCTTTCAATACTGTTTAAGGCTTAACATTCATGTGTTAAGTAAAGTGCCTTAATTTTTATTGCTGTTAAATATAAATCTTTTGCTTAATTTTCAAGTTTCTGCCAGACATTTTCCCAATTTTGTGTGTGTGTATGTATAATCTCTCATCTTTTTTTTATTTGAATGCATCTTTTACTGTAATTAAAATTTCTAAAGAATTACATTTAATTCTGAGTACCTTCAACTCTCATATATGTGACTGATTTATAATTTTCACATGCCATTTTGTAGATCTGATATCTTGTCTAGTTTTCTTAAGTATTAAAAAATCAGTCTCCCAAAACATGTGTTATGTTTGGTTTATAAAAAAATTTTGTGCAAAGGTTCTGTTTTCATTTTCCATATGAATGCCTGGAAACATCTGTTAAATTACATTGCCAGTTGCTGTCTGTCAAAGATGTCATAAAGTAATGATTGATGAGTGTACAATGCATAGACATTTTAAAATGTAATGAGCAAAATGATGGTTTGATATGATGTGTAGCTATTTTTATCTTTATGTGAGGTAATTTTCTCTATATTAAAATGCAGACTTCTAATCATATTTGGATTTTATGTAGATGTATTCCTTTTATTTTATCTTAAAATCTGTCTTTCTATTAAAAACAAATATTTTGTTATTATTATTATTAGAAGCTATTATATTCATGTAATTCCAAAATTTTCATAATGTTCAATGTAAATTTCTTCAGTTTGAAAATGTTTATTTCAAACTGAAGAAAGTGCATGTTCTACAAATGTACAATTTCCTTAAAGTGAAACATATTAAGTTACAGGGAATTATATTTTTAATATTTAACATAATTTTGAAAATCCCAAAATTATTTTCAGACTTTCATTTTGTAGAAATTATTAAATTATTCATTAAATATTATTGCCAGCTATAAAAAATCAGTGTCTACCCCCAAAAAAGACAGAGGATATTTAATGAAATTTTCAAGTCAAACTAAGTAGCCTCTTTGATATTATTTGTATTAAAAATCATTAAATTTTTTCTTTCAGTTTATAAGTTTTTATAGTTTTCTTTCATAAGGTGAATTTTTATTGAATAATATTGAAATAGTTTTTATTGATTTCATATCTTGATGTAGCAGAGAATTATGTCCATACCTCTTGTATAGAAATTTTATTTAATTAGAAAGTGGTTTTCACCCATATGGTTTTGTGGATCATTTAGTTAACGTCAAAAGTGACTTATTTTTCTTGTTGTCAATTTTAAAAATCTAATTCTATAGAAAACTTATTTGCTTTAGAAACACAATGTTTGTTTTTATTTGGGATGAAGCAAAATTAGTTGTTTTGACATTTTACAACTAAATAAATAATAAATAAATAAATAGTGATGTGGGATTATTTAACTAAATAAAGAGTGATCTATTCCTTCAAAATTTTGTCAGAATGGTTGCCACAACTTTGCAGGATCTCTGCCAACTTTACTGTGAACAGGAAAGTACATAAATATCTTTTGATCTTCTGTAGAACTGGTCATCTTTGAGAAAAGATGTGATATTCAATATCAGTGTTTGTGTACCTTGTCGGAAATAGCAGTCTCTTTCATATATGGTAATCTTGGGCAGGTGTTAGCCTCAAGAAGTTTTATTATGATTAGTAATTCAAGAAAATAAGTGATTCTGAGATGCGTCCTATTTTTTAATGATGGTTATATGGGGGAAAAAATAAGGACACATCTGGAAAAAGTACTTTATATTCCTTTAAAAATATTGGATAACATTTTTAAAAAGAATGTTTTATAAATTTTCGATTCTAATCATATTTCAGTTTTCTTGGGAGATCAAAACAACTAACACAATTTGTATGATAAAATTTTTGTTGTGTTTTTGTTTGTGTTTCTTTGTGTGTGTACATATATGTGTATATTTGCATATCTTTTTAGAATCCCATTTGTATTTCAAAAAAAAAATTTCCGAATCTCCTTGTCTTAAATAATACTACTTTCAGTTTTGGCAAGCCAGGATTTTTCTATATGTAATTAATTATTTACTATAAAAAATTCCAATATCTGCTTTTATTGCAAGCATAGTAAAAAGATTTAAAAATTGTAATTTTCTGGCCAGAATATGTAAAAGTAGTTTCCTGAGCTTTACAATATGATATACTTCTTTTATTGTTATCATTACAGTAATTTTATTAAATACATATTGTATTTACCATCACTTTAAAAAAATATTAAGTTGCTGAATATGTATAGGCACATTCCTGTACATATTCATTAACTGCTTTATGTCCTTGAATTCAAGCATTTTTAATGATAAGATAAAGTTTTCCCTGTGTGCTTGACAACTTCAGATTAAACACAGTGATTAAAATGCTTATTGTAACCGGTGGAGCTATTAACAGTAAAATAGACAAACAGGATAACCTTATCAAGAGATATAAAACTATTGTCTTCATTAGCTATTGTCATCTATTGTTTCTTTAATATTAAACATCAGTTGTTTGCTGTGCAATGAAAAGTTTTATACAGCTTAGAATGGAAGGAGAGGTAACTTATCTATATTTAAAACATAGCTATTTTGCAGAATGTTTTTAAATTTTTATACAGGCTTTCACAAATACTTAAAATTTAACCTAATGTAAATAGTAATGAAAATCATAACTATACTTAATTAATGTGTGTTTATTACTCCATGTTATTAGCATTTACTTAACGTTATGACTAATGCTGATTTTTTTTTTTTTTTTTTTTTTTTTTTTTTTTTTTTTTTTTTTTTTTTTTTTTGCCAAGCTGTTAAAAAGTTTTTTTTAAAAAATATCTTTAAAAGGAAATTTTCTTAATGTGTTATGAGCTTAAGACTAATTATCTCGGTTTATTTTGTGAGTGCTTGTTTTCAAATTGTGATATTACTTTTTAATTGAATTTTATTTAAGCTAGAACAACCTTATTTTAACAAAGATCTTGTTTTTTAAATATATGTTTCATCATCTTTGGTGCAGACAAAAATTTTTCATTTGAAATTCAAGTCATTATTGTCTTGATAGTGCAGTTTGTGATTGTTTTAGGATTTTTAGACTTTTAATTAAAAACAGTTGCTAGTAAAAAATGGATATTTCTCTATTTTAAAAATATTTATATTAAGGGATACGAGATACTAGTCAAAAGTCTTTACAGTTGAATTGCCTTGTGGTATTAAATTTTCTATCATATTAAAGCTGATGAAATGTCTTTTTATATCTTTTTTACTAGATTATGAGCTAGGAAGTCAGCATGATACAAATCATTATGAATTAATGGCTTCTACCAGTGTATAAGTCGAGAAGTCTATTTGAATGCTGTAATTTTATTGCTACAGCATTTACTGGTCTTATCTCTTTCTTGTTTCAAATGAATAAAGTGCTGCATAGCTGCTTTCATCATCTTTCCCATGCCTAATGCAAATATTAACTAGTTTCTCTGAAAATGTCTCCACCAAGACTTGGCTCATAGACAGATAGCCGCAGAGTAATTTTCCATAATAATGCCTAGAAAACATTTTCTTTAGGATGACAGTGAAAATTTTATAGCTTATAAATAAATAAAAAAAAAAATTTTTTAATTTATAAAAATTCTTTGAACATAATTTTTTTTAATAAATTAAAAAAAGTATGAATTTTTATTGGATTAAAACCAAATTTCAAATTATGAAAGAAATTAAATAAATTTAAAAGTTGATATTAATAAATATACGCTAAATTCAATTAATATTTCTGTGTTAAAATTTGACTACAAATAAAAAAAAACTGCGATTTTTTACAAAATTTAGCATTTTGCCATAATTTGAGATGTAGAATCAAAATATGGAAAAAAATTGGCAAGTCGTTTCAGAAAAATCCAATTTTATGTCAAAATGCATATGTTAGAACAATGCTTTATGTAAATCTAATCTATTTCCTAAATCCTGCTTTTGAGACATACAAAATGAATGTCATCAGTCAGTATAGTTGAATGGGAGATATACTAGAACTGTTATTTTTGAGTGAGTTTACCTAGTAAACTCAAACCTGTTTTTGTGCAGTACTAGTAGTCATATAATCACAGTGCTACTTAAAAAAAAAAAAAAACAGGTTTGAGTGTATACTGATGCAAATCACAGGAACAAACCAATAAGTGGATGAAGGATAGATTCAAGAAAATTGAGCTTTTCAAATTGTAGTGTTGGAAATTCCAGAATTCCTTTGAAAGCCTACTCAGATCTGTCAAAATTAAGAACTAAAATATGTGGTTTAAAAATTTGTGTATTTGTGTAGCTGTATGCAAATCTATAATGAGCTACAAAAATATCAAATGCGGAATGGACAAACATTAAATTCTTTGCATTTGTGCTGTAGGAAATATATATTGCAAGACATTTCAATCTGCTTAGCAATTTGATGCCAAGCCATAGTTTATTAACCAGTTCTATGTTTTTAACTTTAAAGTAGAAATTTTTCGGAATATTAGCATTCACTAAACAAGATCCATGGTATGAATAATATGGCAATATGCATTTTGAGTATTACTTTTTACAAAAATAATCTGTTCTATTGAGTATGTTTGGGATTAGTTAGAAAGTAGTTTGTGAACTAAGTCAAATAATTCTCATTGACTAACTCAGTAAATGATTTTCTGGAAGAATAAAAGGACAAATCTCCCAGTAGTGTCTGTAAATCTAATAGAAAGTTATTTTGAGAAAAGTTTTTATTGTATTGGGTTGGCAACTAAGTAATTGTGGATTTTTTTTAGAAAATCAAAGATAATTTTTTCATGGAACTAAATAACTTCATTCTGTAATGTATTGCCCATTTTGATCAATGACCTTTTGCCATCTTTCAGGCAGCATCATAATCCCACGTTCATAAAATTTTTGGTTTTTATTAGCAAAAAACTGAATCAGGTACTATTTGACATCATCATCATTATTGAAATTTTTACCATTCAGGGAGTTTTGTAAAGATCGAAACAAAAAGTAATCAGATGGTGCAAGGTCAGGACTATATGGTGGATGTGGTAAAACATCCCAACCGAGCTCCAATAATTTTTGTCGAGTGACCAAAGAAGTGTCTGGCCTTGCATTGTCATGATGGAATACAACACCTTTTCGATTTGTCAATTCGGGCCGCTTTTCTTCAACTGCATTGTTTAATTTCGTTAGTTGTTCAATGTAGACATCAGAATTGATCGTTCGGTTGGGTGGTAAGAGTTCAAAGTAGACAATTCCTTTGTAATCCCACCAAACTGATAACAAAATCTTCTTTTGATGAATATCAGATTTTGATGTTGTTTGAGTTGGTTCACCTGGCCTGCTCCACGATCTTTTCCGCTTGATATTGTTGTAAACAACCCATTTTTCATCGCCAGTTATCAGTCGTTTTAAAAATGGATCATTTTCATTACGTTTCTTTAGCAAATCGCAGCTGTTAATGCGTTGCGTTAAATGCGTTTCTTTCAGTTCGTGAGGAACCCATGTATCGAGTTTTTGAACATAGCCAAGTTGTTTTAAGTGATTTTCAATGCATGTATGTGATACATGAAGCTTCTCTGCAATCTCACGTGTTGTACTGTGACGATCCGAATCGATTATTGCTTTGATTAGGTCGTCATCAACTTCAACTGGACGACCAGAGCGTTTTTCATCTTTGAGTGAAAAATCACCAGAACGAAATTTGGCAAACCAATTTTGACACTGCCGTTCTTTTAAGGCATCGTCACCATAAACAGCACATAACTTTTTATGAGCTTGCGATGCGTTTTTCCCTTTGAGGAAATAAAATAGCAAAATATGACGAAAATGTTCCTTTTGATTTTCCATTTTTCAACGAACGCCAAATGAAAACTACGCAACCGATCAGAAAACTTTTTTTACTGATTAACAGCTGAATTGCCAACTATCAAATAACAAAATGTGTTTTACATTTGTACTACGTCTGCAAACCTAAAAATTCAACTGAAGCCATCTATGAGTGAAATCCGCAATTACTTAGTTGCCAACCCAATAGTTTATTTTCAAGTCTAATAGATGATGGTTTATACCAGAAGCAGCCAAACTTTATGTCAGTAAAAGCCATATGTTGGAATTCAGCAAACTTCAAAAGCTATGAACTGGGTTTTCCAAAAGCCACAAAACTATATTTACCTGATCTTAAAAGTACTGAAACAGGTTTCAAATGGAAAGAAACATCAAATACTAAACAAACATTCAGTGACATTTTACCTTCAACATATGATGGAATGTTGAAGACAATATGAAGCTTTATGGTTTATATGTTTTCTCTGATTACAGCTTGATGCAATAAGTACTCTTTTTCAGTTTTGAAATACTTTGGTTCTTCTGCAATATCTTCTTGTAAATGTTGATTTGTCACAGCTTTGTTGTGCTTATGAAACTTTGCATTCTTCTTAAATCTGCACCACAGCATTTCGAATGGTTTTCTGCTACATCAGAATTATCATGTAATTCCAGTGTATGCTTGTTCCATGGCAAGCATTCCATGTATCTGTTGTCCTGAAATTTTATGAATTCTTGTAATTTTCTAAAAATAACATTTTCTTCTAACCTGTGATTGTCATCAGATTTATTTGAAATTCCCAAAGCTTCCAAGTGCCACAAATTTCTCATCAAATTGAATTTCAAATCAACTTCTTAACTGTTTTTTAACTCATAACATATTCTCTATGATATTAAATATTTCATAGGTTTTTGACAGAACACCCCAATTAAGTTTCTACCATTACTGATGATTCAGAAATTCAGTAGCCCGTCCTGTAAAGCAGTGGTCCCCAACCCCCTGGTCCATGGATCAAATGGTACCGGGCCGCAGGCCGCCCATTTCATTGAAACTGAATTTAAACTCCTAGGTTTATACCCCAAATTAAAAACATCTGTGTTTCATTAAAATTAAGTGGACATAAGCAACACACTTCCAGTGTCACTGTCTCCGATTGTCCTCAGATGGAACTGTCTCATTGCAAAGAAACAAGCTCAGGGTTCTCATTGATTTAACATTCTAGTAAGTTAAACTGTTAAATCACTTTATTTATGGTGTAACTGCATTTTATTTTGAAGGCATGCAAAATAATCTAAAATGTAAACAATCAACGCCTTTCTTCCCCGCCCCCCGGCAGTAAAATTATCAAATGCTGATTGGTCCGTGGTGATAAAAAGGTTGGGGAACACTGCTGGCAAAGCATCCACAAGTGAATCTAATGTTCAGAGGTTTTCTTTGTAAAATTGTTTGATAGAATCAGTTTTTTTTTAATGTTTTGAATTATTTAAACTGTAATGGAATGAAAAAAATTATATTTACACATTAATCTGTTAAGTTTACTAATAACTTCATAAAAAGAAATTAAATAAATTACCTTCTTTTGAACACTGAGTAATTTTAGTGTATCATATTTTATACATATATTTTATTTGCATATGAGAGCCACATCATACACATGCGAGTGCCGTGCTGTGGCCACCCCTGGTTTACAAGGAAAGAAATTTCGTTAAACTTCAATTGTAATTTCTGTATATATAATACACCAAAGAGCATTTATTGTAGCAGAAAGTTTTATGAAATGTTAATGAAAAGTAAAGTCATTTCCTCAGTTATCTGCTGTGATATTTGAGTTATCTATAAAAAATATATTATATTCCCTAAATCAAAATTTATTTTATAACTGAAATTTATTACATCATTTTTTTATTATTATTAAATTTGTAAAGGTTTTTATAGAAAAAAAAATACAACTAACCATATAACTTGCATATGTTTAATTCTGATTTCTGTTTGTGCTTTTATGTGTAGCTGAGATTTGAAAAGTTTTTTCACTGTAACTTTACATGAAATTTATTGAAAAATATCACCAGAAATAGAGAAAGGAAGACCTCCACTTTAAAAAAATAAGCTACTCAAAAAGCTCATAACTTTCCGTATATATACTAATAAAAAGAATGTGATGCTTTATTTTTTATTTATTTGAGTCTGAAGAAAAGTTTTACTTTTTCTACTATATGCATGGTTCGTACAGTTCTTAAAAGCCATTACGTTTTTTAGAAACGATTTTTGGTGATCAAAAGTCTTTAATCTTATCTGAAATTTCCATGTCTATATGCAAATACTATTCCGAGTGTGAGTACTTACAAATAACCATACTACTTGTATATTTTTATTTCTCTTTTGGCTTTGATGTGTAACTAAAGTTTGAAAAGTTTTTTCACTGTAAATTTACATGTAATTCGTTGAAAAACGTCACCAGAAACAGAGAAATTATGACCTTCTTGTGGATGAATACAGAATTCAGACCCCTCAGCTTGTAACAGAACCATCGCAAATTGGCATTGTAAACAACAAGAAACAATCAGCTGCACCAGAACGGTGCAGCTGATTAAGGGGTTAAGGGGTAAAGTTAAGGGGTTCTTAATTCGTCTTTCGCCGAGCCTTTCAAAACAGATACGGTAGACAAGAATACTGTCGGCCTGCTTTGGAAAATGGTTTTGGGACTTTGATTTAATAGGCCAGTGATTCTACGCTTCGACCTACTGTGATGAAAACGTGACTTTCAAGAAAGTCAAACTTCATGAAGGTTATCATGATTCCGGAAACTGTTCCAGGATGTGAACAAAAGATACGAATGGGGCACTCAAAAGGAAGAAGGATGTTCTGAAAAACTTGAAGTGAGCGGGCCACGGATCTCAGGCACTTGGACGTGAAACCAAAGAATATGTACTGTTAAGATGGAAAACTTCGCAGAAGCAGAAGTGGCTCCCTTCCAACGAAAAGGGAAACAACTGCACATGCGTGAAATATCTATCCCCAAAAAGCGCCAAAGCTCGAAGCTGAATTTCGAAGTTGGTTTGGACAGGTTTGACCGTTACGTTTAGCAAGAGTTTAAACAAAGAATAGGTTCTTTGGTTTCAAGTAGCGATATGGACAAAGGAAGTTAAACAGCCAGTGAAAGTGAAACTTCACCTAATATTTCATTATTTCCGAGTTTAAATTATCGCGACAAGTCAAAGAACGATTCATCTGAACCCGTGTTCCTCAATTTCCTATACACGTCGCAGAGGGGGAAAATGTCGGCTAGGTACCAAAGAACCGGCATATCACAGAGGGGAAATTCTCGCCAACAGATTCCGTCGCCAAATCCCTTGGCGAATGTTCCCTTTTCTTTGTAGCGGCGTTGCAGACAAAGTGGTTTACATTACGACTATGGAGCCTTTCCTTCTTTACATAGAGGTTCTTTGGTGAAACCATCCTGTGTTGAACTACGTACAATTCTACGTCGTATCTTTTATTATGGCTAGCATTGCAGAGAAAGCGTAGGCGAGAAAAGATCGTAAGCCTGTTATCATAAAACATGTAGCCGTAAAATCTCTCAAATCGGTTGTCACGTGCAAAAAAATACCCCGTTAGTAGGAGATAGTGTTTCGGGAAAACTAGAATAGGAAAGTCGAATTGTAGCTTGGGTGGCTCTATTTGGTGATGTTTACTGCTCGTCTTCTGCACATCTGTTCCTTGTAGCTTGCGAGTTTTTCATAAGGTGCTTTTGTTTTACGAATAGACTCACTATAAGTATTTCCTGTATGAATTCCTTGGTATTTTTATCGCTGATCCAATCAGCAGCATCACTTAGCTCGGTAAGAAGATTTTGGTACGTTCCCTTCACTGTACGTTGGGTATTTCCTTCATTTATCTGGACTCTAAATGGGTGAAAACTGTTCCTTTGAAAATTTAGGTTGGTTTTCCATGGTTTCTTGTGTAGCTGTTGCCAAAGAACATCTATGTACAGAAGGAAAGCTTAAAGAGAAGTAATGTAAACCAATTTGACTACTGCGTCGCGATATCGCAGAGGGAAAAAGTATCTTCGTGATATCGCCAGGTGTACAGGAAATTGAGGAATACGATACAAATTCGAAGAACTTATAGGATTCGTTCTTTGACAAAACTTTTCGGGATAATTTAAACTCTGATTTTCGTAGATA
Organism: Stegodyphus mimosarum; assembly: GCA_000611955.2. Taxonomy (NCBI): domain Eukaryota; kingdom Metazoa; phylum Arthropoda; class Arachnida; order Araneae; family Eresidae; genus Stegodyphus; species Stegodyphus mimosarum. Next base: position 56,479 of record KK112498.1, on the reverse strand, counting down.
TTTCTACTCAAAATAAATAATCCATTAATTAATCTACTTACTCATATCATTAGTTTTATTTATGACGACATGGCGGTGCAAAAAATGGTGTCACAAAAATTCGAACTCTTGACGAACCTGACCTTCGACACCAGCTCGCGCAAAAAGGTATTAAGACTGAATATTCTTCCACATGAGGTCGACAGCTGTTTCGTACATGCACAGAAAGATGTTAAGGCTGTGTTGATAGCCACTGTAAATTTTGAGTGTATTTTTTTCCCTCTGCGGTCTGACGGAGGCACTCCTGCTATGGCGAAGCTTTCGTTCCTAACATACTCATTCTTTGGTTATCGCTTTCTTCTGCTTCATAACAAAAAATACATACTGGTTTTTCTGGTTTTTTTTTTTTTAAGCCCAAAGGCGCAATTTGCCCAGAAGGGCTAATAATTCCGTTTTGGTATTTTGCGTCGTGCAATATAAAACGGCCTTTCAATTTTCAAATTGTTGCCACCAAATATTAGAGAGATTATATTTAAAGAAATTAAATAATAAAGAATCTGCATTAATTTATGTATGTTTTTCGTACTGTGAAAAAACAACGGTATTTAGAGCCATCGAATTTTGAATGACGTAGTCTTTGAGCATCTGGAATATCAAATTTGGAATTTGTTTTTTATTATGTATTTCGTATTTTGTGAAACTTTAACGAATTTTTGATTAACTAACTCAACAATTTCAAATGGCGGGGGGGATTTTTATCCCAGCCCCTATCGGAAATTCTAAAGATATGCTCTTTTTAAATATTTTGTGATATTGGTGTTGAATTAATTTTATGGTTTAAGTGCGAAGAACATGATATTTAATAAATAAATGTAACACACAAAACGTTAAAAAAATGCCCCTTTGGGCATAATAAAAAATCTGAAGGCTTTCAGATTTTTTTAAATGTATTATTATTTTTTTTAATTGGCATTCAGAACTTCTGTGCGGTAGGTCACATCTGATGCACCTTTCTTGTTTAAAACAGAAGTATTGACTATCCAGAACCTCTGCATTTATCGCTCGGGCTGGGACGTTTTCTGGAGAAAATTTCCGGCTCTTACATTGATACCTTAGATGTTGTTCACTTAAAAGGCTCCGTTTCCTTCGGGGCTGTTTGTAAACTCTACGAAATAAGTAGGCAGTAATTCCTTACATCGACTTCTGGTGTGGGTAAATTGCTTTATCTGCAGAATAGGAACATTTCTTCTGTTGAAGTCATCTTTGATTGCTTCCTCAGGAACAGGTGAGGGGAATCCCTTGATTTCCGTTGCGTGACAAGTAGGTGTTAGATGGGAGTCTATTATGTTTGAGATGCGTACGATTTTATCTTCATTATTTTCGCATTGCTGACTAACGATCGCAAAATGTTTCAATTGAATGAGGCCTTAAGACTGATCTAGTCCACTTGATGTGCTTTTGATGATTGGGGAGATCTTTACTTTTATCAGTTCAGTAGTTTCTTCATTTAGTTGATCACGCCAATGCGAATTGTTTGCGCAGACGATATTTGCGGTGGTGAGAAACTTTCATTAACTGTAAAATTCAATTTACGCTTAATTTTTCGTCCAAAGGGGCTTTGCCCCTGAAAGACTGTTGTTTTCGTTTTGCGATTTTGCGTCGGAAACATTCAAAGTCTGAATCACTTTTCAAACTGTTGCCACCAAATCTTACAGCCCTGTGTTATATTTAAAGAAATTAAGTAATGAAGAATCTGCATAAATGTATGTATATTTCTCTAAATGTGATAAAACACCGGTACCTAGAGCCATCCAATTTTGAACGTACGTTTCCACTCGAATATGGGCATCTGGAAACCCAAATTTGGAATTTGTTTTTTATTTTTTTCATATTTTGTAAAACTTTAATGAATTTTTGTTGAACAAACTCAAACGATTTAAAAGCGAGCAATAGGAACACTGTACGGGGGGGGACCACCTTTTTATCCGAAGCGCGCGAAACTGTGTATTGGAAAATTGGACAGATATACTCATTTTTAAATTATTTTGCGATATTGCTGTTGAACTGAATTTTATGGTTTAAGTGCGAAGAACATGATATTTAATAAATAAAGGTAACACACAAAACGTTAAAAAGCGCCCCTTTGGATGTAATTTAAAATCTGAAACCTTTCAGTTCCCCCCCCCCCAACATATTATTCTGATTTTTATTCTCATGAAGTTGGCAGGTATTTTATTAGGCTAGAAATCAAGTAATACCCACTGAGAAAATGAAAAATGCTTTAGTGCTATTAACTCAGAGTAGATGCATTTTACAAGATTGTGATGAGTTTTTGATGTTTGAAGAATTTTTGGAAAATAGTGGGTCTAAGTTTACAATTGGGTGGCCCTTGCTTTTTTGACGATTCTCTTTTGATCATCGGTGCCAAAAAGGCACCATTTCAAGATAGCCGCTACACAAAACCAAAATAAGAAGTCACATAATTGCACAAACTCGGTGTCCTTGTATGCATCGATCTATTTTCACTTGAAAAAACGTCAGAGAATTGCACAAACTTTCGGCACTAAGCACTGCCTTGACTTGATCCATGTACACATCGATCTGTTCTCACTTCCAAAAAATCAGGAAGCTAAAATCAAGTTAAAACTATCATGGTAACCAGAAGTGGGGGTTTCATTGCCAAAATTGAACAAAATTTGTTGCTAATCGAAGGGACACCCAATTCTACACTAGAGCTAAGTAGTGAAAATGATTCTGAATTTGCTACGGTATCCAAGTTATCCGAATTTTTTATCGTACTTGTTTAGGTAAAATTCTAGTACAGTAAAGTCCAAGATCCGGACTCGTCGCGACTTCGGCGATTCTGGATTTGGGATTTTTCAAGATATTAGGTCATCAACTTAAATCTAGTTAGATGGCATGCAGAAATTATACAATTAAAAATATGGAATCGTAATTTATGAAATAAAGAGCAATTATGATCTAAAGGGTATCAAAATTTATATTTAAAAAAAAAAGCGTCCTATTTATTGTTTACTTTGTTAAACATTTCTTTCAATGTAAGTTGTTTAAGTTGCTTCGTTTTTTGTGCTAATATTCTCTTTAATTCTATAAGCACACATAATTTCTTGTTCAGTTACAAAGTTCCACTGCTCAAGTCCTGTAATTGCTGTGTCGGGAATTCCGACTAACTAGTCAATCGAAATTTTTTCGTTTTCAATAACCCCTCTGTCACTTACTTCACTATCGGTAGCGGTATTTTCTGGATCTAGAATCATACTACAGATTTCGCCGTCTGTTAATCGATTGATGATTGGGACATTGTCAGCACAGTGAAAAACTGTGTTATACCATCTTCATTTATTACCGCTTCTTCACGTTTCTTTACATAATCCAATAACTGGAAAATTTTACCTTTAGTTTGTGATGTCCGAAAACCTTCAAATTTGCGGCTATCATCTTCATCGTCCTCACCATGAAATATGGTAGCTGGCCATAAATTATGCCGAACATTTTTTAACGTATCTGGAGAGACAACTTCCCACGATCTTGCGATGCTCCACACAGCAGATTTGATGCTAAAATATTTCAAAAATTCTTGAATAGTCATGCCATTGTTCAAGAAATTTAACATAGATTTTAAAAATGCTACTTTATATTTGCATTTCAGCGTGTGCACTATTCCCATATCCATAGGCTGAATGATAGACGTACAGTTTGCAGCGAAAAATAATACGGATACATTATCTTTCACTAAAACTTTAAGTGAAGTATGCGCCGAACAGTTGTCAACAGTCAGATCTATTTTTGAGTCATCAGGTAAACCAACCGAATTCAAATGTTGCCGAGCCTCGGGTATAAAATGATTTTCAAACCTATCATTCATTAATGCTTCTGTCATCGATGCACTTTTATTTGCACGATATATAACGAGGAAAATCGTTACTTCTTTAAATGCTGGAGATCGTGTATGTTTTTCGATTACGAAAAGTTTGCACTAGTGCGTTCCTGCAGCATTTGCGTGCGCTAAAATTATTAGTCTTGTTTTGAAATCTTTGTCACCAGTTGGAGCCTTTTCTGTGGAGGTTGCCAAGGTATTTCGCGGTACATATTGCCAGAAAAGACCAGTTTTATCAGCTTTGTAAATTTGTTCTGGAGATAATTTTTCACTAGTAATGAGTTCAATGAATTCATCTGCAAATATTTCAGCAGCTTCAGTATAAGCTGAAGCTTTTTCACTTGAAATTTTTAATTGCCTTATACCATGGCAATTTTTAAATTTGGTTAACCAACCTTTCGAATATGTGCACTCAGTTTTCAAGTTCATTTCTTCATCAAATATTTTGACTTCAGCCATTATCATTGGACCCGTCAATAATTTTTCACTAGTAATGAGTTCAACGAATTTATCTGCAAATAGTTCAGCAGCTTTAGTATCAGCTGAAGCTTTTTTCACCTGAAATTTTTAATTCCCTTGTACCATGGCGATTTTTAAATTTGGTTAACCAACCTGTCGAATATGTGCACTCAGTTTTTAAGTTCATTTCTTCTTGAAATATTTTGGCTTGAGCCATTATCATTGAACCCGTCAGTGGCACGCCCTTGCTGCAACACTATCTGTCCCATTCCATCATCACTTTGTCACGATCATCACTTTTAACATAACGAATAATTTTTCTGTTATTCATTGCGAGTGGGGTGTCGTAATTCAGAAAAAAACTTGAACAAAGTCCTTTTTTCTTATGTTATTTTATGTTCAATGCCATACTCCTGTCATAATTTTGAGATGGATATGCCTTTATCTATTTTTTGCAACAAGTCCACATTTTGTTTAATGGATATCGAAACATGCTTTCGCTTTGTAGATCCTTTGGCGGCTCCAGAATTAGAAACTCTTTTCGACATAATCGAAAGTTCAAGCTTAAATTTTTGTAAAATTGCTGTAATATTAACAGTTTGCAAAAAATAATAAGCTGGATAAAATTAGAAGATTAAGGAACAGCGCAATCTACTTTATTAATTGAAATTCCTTAAAATCAGTAAAGTGTAATTTTAGCCTAGCTTAATAGCGTACGGTGTACATTAATGGCTATGTATCATGAGATTGGCGACGAAAGACAAGTTGTTCCGCTAAATTTTGTCTTGCTTCTATGTACTGAATTAAGCTTGAATTGTATTAATTCAGTTATTTAACATAGCGTCTATTTCTTAAACATGCTTAAGGCTAATCTGAGTCCTGAATGAATAAACTCAAGGCTAATGAAGAACCGGCTCTAGATACCGCCTGATGCCTCTGCCGTTCCTAAATTCTGCTACAAAATGCTTCCCTAAGTTCTAAATTTTTGCAGCCCCTTGGATCCCAGTGCTTTCCCTAAATTATAAAAAGTTTGTCATTCCTTAATTTTGTCGCTGGGTGCTTTTCCAAATACCAAAAATTTTGTATTCCCTATATTCTGCGGCCCGGTGTGGCCAAATGAGCTCTGCCACCGGTTCTGGGTTTATGTGAATAACATATTAGTCATTCTTAAGGGGACATGTGACATGTCGACTGGCAAAATGCAACTATTTCAAGACGAAAGTTATTAGGGTATAACTTTTCTCAAAATAAACTTATACACTTTATTCTTTTTTTCAATTAAAATACATAGATTGTAGATTATAGAAAACACATAAAATATACATTAAATGGCTAATGTTTTTAAAAACCAGTTGTTTAATTTCACTTACCTTTGACGAATCTCTTGTGACAATGTGCTAGTTTGGTACACTTTTCTTAAAAAATACGGCACCAATCATTTTCAAATCTTGCATGGTAGTTAAAAACATATCATTTAAGAATAATAAGAAGTAGTTTACATTTTACTTAAAAAGAAAAAATATTAAAAATAAATTTGTAAAATGTTTTGAAAATCATAAAACAAATTAGTATAAAATTAATTATATATCCAATACTACTGCTCCTAAATTTTATATCCTTCTTATTTTCAAAGAAATAGTAATGATAAACAACTGTAGAAAATTTGAACCTTCGAGGTTGAATAGTTTTCAAGAAAAGTGTACCGAAAGGTGAAAAAAACACATTTTGAGAAAAATGAAAAAAAAAACGATTTAAACACTATTCAGTTATAAAAAATATCATTTTAATATTTCCCTGCACCATAATCATCTTGAACTGACATTATTTTACATCAAGCTGTTTTTGCTGTATAAATTTATTTTTGTTTTTGGCAACTTTAGAAAGCTTTTGGTAAGCGAGCTGTGCCTCACGAATTCTAACACAGTCTATTTTTCTCAGACACTTTACCATGTAAAACCCTGGTTGAATTCCTCACAGTTCCATTACTCTACTGCGACTTTGTATACCATCATTAAAACATAATACTGCATCGAACAAGCCTAATTTTAATGTGATAACACTCACAAAAACAATTTTCGGTGTGCATGTCCAGATGCAATTATCAAAATTTTCATTGGGGTTTTGAGTTCTTCCATGAAAGTTCCGATATTCCTATGTAGAATGTTTTGGTTTGAGATGTATGCCAAGCAAAGAAGGAGCCAAATTATTAATCTCATAAATTTATGCATAAATGATTGTTTCTTCAATGACGAGGTATTTAGTCCCTAAGTGAAATTAAGAATCGGAACTCTCCACGTTTTATTGTGGAAGAAAAAAATCAAGTGTGCGTGCATAAAGCAATCGCACCCCCGCCCAAAAAAAAAGTTTTTTTCTTTGAAGTTCGGATTTTAGATCATTCCGGATATTGGACGTCCGGAATTCGGACTTTGTATTGTATACGTTACGGCTTTGGCGCTATTTTTTAATATTGTCGCCAACACCACAATGATGCGTTTACTGCTCATCATAATGTAGCCAAAAGTCGCTAAATACCACATGTACCATATACTAGGATTAAACCCTTGTTTATAATTATGGCCTCGGTCATTTAAACGGCATGAAGAGCTTTCGAGTTCATGGACTCTGCCAAATCGGCAACTTTACTGAGAGCTTTGTAGTTAGGGTTGGGTTGGGTTATTCAATTATGGCAAAGCACACGAGGGCTATCTGCCTAAAGGAAGGGATGCCTTCGTGGAGGACTTTCTAAGGGAAACTGGCTCGTATACACGTTACACATGGGGAAAACTACTAAAAAGCCCATGCAGCCAGCCCGTTCGCGGGATTCGAACCTCGGACCGAACTACCAGTGTTCAGCGTCTTTACCACTCGGCCGCTGGTGGGCGCTTTGTGGTTAGGACTGCTGGGCTTTAGGCTACAGTTTGCGAACTCTGGCGCATTAACAAGAGGGCTGTTGGCCTCGTTCAATCAATGGGGTCGTAATAATAAGGAAGTATATTTTCCACTTCTGATCCCAGATACGTTTTTTCTTTATATCTTTCTCTTTCCTTTACTTTATCCTTTTGTGCTTTCGTGATTCTCACCGTTCAGAAATATGGAAAATAGCAAAAATGATTCTCTACTTGTCATATGAATGCATAAGTATCTATAAAAAAGAATTTCTGTTAATCAAAATATTGAAAACTGACAAAAAGTTAAACTTATGTATCTGAACGTCTATCATATAATTTCATGAAGCTTGGAATTATTTTCAGTATTGAAATTATTAAAGAAATAAGATTTAAAACTTGTTCTATATGCTCTAAATAAATGCAGTTTATTAGAACAAGAAACATTTTTAATTCAATTTGAAAATTCATAGAAGAGAAACATTTTTTATTACAAGGGAGTTTTTTTTATTATGAAGCAAAAGGACATTATTTATTCAAAGAGATACTAACAAATTAGCAGATATTTTAGAAGTTGTTTTGGAGACTAGTAGGGACAGTGATTTCTTTATTGAAGTAAATCAACTTAAAAAGGTAGTTAAAGAAATATAAATAAACAGAAATATCCAAAAAGATTGAAAAGACAAAAATTTTGTAGTGTTATGGATGTTTTGTATGTATTAATATATAATTTTTCTGATACCTTTTTATAAACCAATATAATAAATTATATGTTCAATTACTTATTTCGTGCAAAATTTCCTTAGATTGCATTTTTAATGAATATTTTTAAAAAAGGAATTTTGAATAGCGCAAATCTCCGAAAAGTTGTTTAAAAAAATTATGTTCGTAATTTAAAATTAACTTCTTGAAAACTTTTAAGAAAAGTTGGTTTTACCCTCATACTTGTTTTATGTTAAGTAGTAGATAGTATTTGATAATGCTATTTACTTTTCACTTTTCTTTTTTATGCTCAGAATAGTTTTGCAAGAATAAAGGCCGTTATATTTATAACTGTTTTCATTTATTCAGTTCAGTTTGCCAATAGGTCTTTAATATTTTTCATTAATGATACTTAAAAGTCCTGAATTTTCATTTGAAGTACTGAGTATGAACCATGTATATGGCAAAATTCATCTGCAACAAAATGAAATCCTGTCAAAATAGGAATTATTGTGAGTAATAATATTAAATGATAAATCATAACTCATTCCACACAGCATAAGATTTTTATCTTGTTATGAGGATAAGGGCTGGATTTAGATTTGATGAGGCTTTAATCTGTTTGAGATATGGAATATGAGACATTATTTTTTACATGCGATATGAGAAATTTGGGGGGGGGGACAAAGCTGTAGCTTGTGTAACTTATGTGTAAATCTGGCACTGGTTGGGAGTGTAATACCATCTGATTGGCAATTAGAGTTTGAGCTGTTTATCATCTGACCTTGATGTTGAAAATATATAGGTTGGTCTCAAACTTGCAGGCCACGATGCAATTTTACACAACCTACAAATACATTCTAGTTACCTATTTCCTTAGATATGGTGCTTAAGTTTTAGAGGCATACAGATATGGATTGATCGTATGCATGCAGCTACTATTGAGTGCAAAAAGGTAGAATAAATAAATTGTTCACTATACACTTGTAGCCAAGTTATGAGACTGGGGTAAAGTAGAAGAGCTTCGCACATCAGTACAAACAGTAAATTTAGTTGGCCTGCTGACAGTTGGTAGCATTTCAGTATTCTGGTATTTTTAGTTTTTTCTATACACTTGGCTCTACTGATTTATACATTTCTTCAGTCATTGGTTGGTTGGTACATAGTTGTATAGTTCCTATTGTTATGTAGAGAGAAAGACAAACTAGCATATAGCTTATAATTCCTATTTATTTTTGCTTTTTATTAGACCCTTATTTCAGTACCTATGGAATTGTGCATAACTTTTGAATGAATTAAAAATATAGCATGCAGTAATTTCTTACAGGTATCCACCTGTAGATTTTAGAAAGAAAATAAGAACAAATTTAAATTATCCCTTTGCATTATTAGTGTTGTTTATGTACTTCTTGATAAATGTTTAGTAAGTTAAATTTAAAATTTTGTTGAAAAAAGAAATTCTCTCTCTCTTTTTTTTTTAATCTGGCCCATCAGCTGTTGAGTTTGAGACCACTAATATAAGGTGTTCTATTAAAGCAGCAACAAAATCAGAGGGACAGTAGCAAGCATCAAGGGAAAAGATAATTATCATGGAACATGCTATCACAAAACATGTTTAGTTGTGAAAATATTTGTGCAGGGTCTGAAGTCTAGCAAGGGGCCTCCAAAAAAGTACAGTAATATGTACAAAAACATTTTATTTCACAGTTTTTTTACAGCATAGCATATGATCCAGAGTACGGTATTTGAAAGAGGACAATCAGAAATTAGAGTTGTTCAAAATGATGGATGTGGACATCATTACACAGCCCAGCCCACAGTGACTAATCATTGATCAATTTTGGCAAAGGTAGTGTAGTGCAGACTACCCTCCTTGGATATTGTTATGTTATTGGATATTTCTTTGGTTTACTGTCATTCATAGCATTTACTTCCACCTGCTGTACGATAAATTAAATGTATATCAGTGAATCCCTCATTGATGTGGTTAGCCATATCACTCACGAATGAAACAGGCACAATGTTCCATGTGATTTCCATTGCAGTGCCACTACTTTCCATTGCCACAGTGTATGCATTTTGAAATGCTGCTTATGCCAGACATGATGAGGCAGTCTAAGAACAAAATAAATAATCAATCGATTGCTACTTCATCTGTTTTCTCAAACTCTGTTTTATTTTCATAATTTTAATTGACTATATGTGATTTGCAATACCATGTTTTATGACAGTTTTTGTTCCTTGTGTCATCTACTGTCACCTGAGTCTGTTGCCTTTTGAATAAAACAACACCTTGTCTACTGTGATAAAAATTTTCAATTTATTCATTATGCATGCTGGCATTTTAATTAAATTTTTGTTTGATTAACAGGTTACCAATAGTCCACCACCCCCGGCTATGCCTCCACCGCCTCTTCCGCCAGATGCTACCATAACTCCTTACAGTGATGCTATATTGCCTGGTGCTGATGCTGTTGATGACTGGGAAGATGATTGGGATGATGATGATTCCATATACAGTCAGGTAATTCATGCTATACAAAGGAAGTCCAAAAGCATTTTATATATAAACATTTTTATACAGCTGTAATTATTATAAGTAATGAATCATAACATTATAAAAAATAATATTAGACTAAGATACCTATTTTAATAATCTGACTTTTAAAGTAACATTTAAATATACTGCTCACTTAAATTAGATATACGATTTTCCATGTATACATTTAATATATTTATTCCAATTGTTTGAGCAGGATTCTTAAAAAACTGTATTTGCTTATATCTTTTATTTATGCTTTTAATTTTATCTTTGGTAGTAGCATCAATCATATAAGAGTTCTTGCTTTATACTTCTGTATAATTATTCAATTCTCCATGTGATTTACAAAAATGAATTTTACTTACAAAAATCATGTGCAATTATCATTTGAATATATGCAATGTGCATCATTTGTAACAGATGCAATGTGCATCATTTGTAACAGATTAAGGAGTAAATTTTAGAAATGATTAATTTGTTTTGTTTGCAATAATAGATAATGTTATTTTAGAGAATAAAAAAGTTCTCCAAGTTGTTTTTAGACAAAATTTGATCTAAATTTTTGTTGATTGTAATTAAAAGGCTATATGCATTTCATACAACGAGCTCACATTAGTAACTGAAGTTTAAAGATTAGCATTTTAAAGATTAGCATGAGCTATATTGAAAGTTTGGGTTCGATTTCTGCAGCCAGGGTACTGAAACCTTTGCTTTTAAAACTCTGAAAATCTCAAAAATAGGGTTACAGAATTAAGTTTTTTTTTTATTTGGCATTAATTTATGTTTATAAAAAATTATGAAAAAAGTAAACCATATTTAAATATATATTATTTAGAAGTGTGAAATGTGTTAATACTGTAATAAGAATTGTGGAGTCATTAGGTTTTTTTTAAGCAGGAGATGGGAAAAATGTGTAATGCTCTTACCGGGACTCGAATGTTGGACCTCTCGAATATACACTCTTTTGCAAAAAAATCAAAGCACCAAGAAGGACTTTTACGATCATGATGAAATTTGGTATGCAAAAACATATTGATTGAACATGCAACTGATCAAAGTTTCAAGGGAAATGAACAAGAATTGCGATCATAGCGCGCATTTCTAGTCGCAAAGTGTAAAACCAGTAACAGAGGTGGAAAATTTATCTTTTTTTTTTTTGCTGCCATTGTAATTCCATAAAGAAGCAACTAAAGATGCCATTACGACAATATCAAAGACCTTACAGATAACTAAACAACTTCGAACGTTGTCGCATTGTAAAGTTGTGTGAAGCTGGGTGGTCATACTTATCGGTATGACCACATAATAGGCCACCACCTGCAGCGTACAGACACTGCTGTGCAAAGGTGTTGGCAGCAATGGCTTCTACAAGGAAATTGCCTATGAAGTGAAGGCTCTGGAAGACCAAGGAGCACAAATACGAGGCAAGATGGGATGATTGTTCGCCAGGCCCGAACCACCTCAATGGTATCATTGTCAACGCATTACAGCCACGCCTGTACCTCCCATGGTACCCGTCTGCCATCTCACTGCACTTGTCTGAGGTGGGGTTACGCTCACAGAGGCCTATAAGAGGTCGGCGGAGTCATCTGGAGTAGTGTTGCAGCCGATCATCGTGCCTGCCATCAGACTGCCAAGAGTGAATCTCGCTTCGCCTTTGAAGCAGATGACCACCGTGTGCATGTCTGGAGAGGACGGGACCAGCAGTTGCAATCAGCCTTTGTTTTACAAAGGCATACAGCCATAACCCCTGGTGTAATGGTGTGGGGCACTATTTCTTATGACTGCAGGTCGTCTTTAGTCATCCTCCGTACATCTTTAACAGCTCAACGATATGTTGATACCATCCTGCAGCCGGTTGCATTACCCTTCATGGCATGTTATCCTGGGGCCATTTTCCAACAAGATAATGCAGGCCACGTACCACTCGCACATCTCTGGACTTTCTCCTTGTGGTTGATACTCTTCCTTGCCCAGCAAGGTCACCAGACCTTTCACCAATTGAGCATTTCTGCGACATGGTAGGCCACCAGATTTGGGCACCACAAAATATCGCAGATCTGGAGCAACAACTGACGAATGCCTGGCAGAATGTGTCGCAGGATGACATTAGGAACCTCCAACACTTGTTTCCTCAACGAATTCAAGCATGCATTGCCGCTAGGGGCGGTTAGACCAACTACTAATTTGAACACTCAGTGGGTGATTGTGAGTCATGGACAGGTACTATGACCTTGATTTTTTTATCATTGTATTATCTGTGTATGAGCTATACACATATTTAGTTTCACCAAAACAACCACTTCCTTCATGGTGCTTCAGTTTTTTTTGCAAAAGGGTGTACATTGAGCATGCTTCCATTTGCATCATGAAGGCATGTAGAAAGGAGGGAGAAAATACCTTATAGAATAAGATGTGCTTACATACAACTGGTGAAAATAAGTTATTGTGGTATGTTTTTTAAAAATTTAATGTAATTTGACTCATGAATTCAGGAGATGCTGATAGGGATGAGCACTTTGATATTCTGAATTTTGCTCTAGAAACATATAAAAAATTTTGAGCTTAAATAAGCAACTGGAGTTTTATCTTTCAATCCTTCTACTCTAAATCCATTCATTGAGAACTGTGTAGAATCAAAAAGAGAACTTCAAGCTATTTTGTTTCTATTTCAAAATTTATAAAAATTTGTTTGGAAAATGAAAATAAAATAAAAATAGCAAAATTTTGGAAAATGAATAGAATAGAATTTAAGAGGAAACAGAAAAAAATAAGAGGTTTTTGCTAGAAAGGAAATGCAGTCATTTTTTAATGCTCCTCAACAGAACTGAAGAAGAAAAAAATTAGGAAGTCTTATTTAACTTTATTTGCGTGATCAGTTGTTGATCATATTGAACACATTTCTTATAAGTGGAAATTTATAGTATTTACTTATTTGTAGTATTCCTTGTATATAAATCTTTCATTATGTAAAAGGATAGCAGTGCAGTTTTGCTAATTTTTTAACATATTTTTGGTTTTTTTTTTTATTTTATGTAATGCAAATTTACATAACAATGCATTTCTTAAGAATATAATGATAATCATACATGTTACTTGTACTGAAATTTTGATAAAAAATATAGTTACAAGCCAGCAATATCAATATTTCTCTAAATAATAAATCCAGATGAGCAGAAAGAAATGAACAAATTATTATGAAGATAAGCAAAATAAATAGCACACACAGTAAAGTACGTAGCTGGAAATAACACAAGGAGAACTCTGATATTAAGCAATTCTTTCTTAGAACAGGAATTACTATTGTGAATTTCATTAAATTGCTCTCGGGGTAAACTCTTAACTCGTAATTCAGCTAACAACTAAATCTCACAGCTATCCGCAACTGAACTCCATAGCTTCCTGACTTTTAGCATGGGCTTTGGAAACTTCTGGAAGAATTGGTTGGAGTTCAAAAATTAATTTTTCCAAATTTTCCAGAAAGTTGCCGTTGCTGAGAAATCGCCAACTTGGCAATAAATTTTCGCGAGGGGCTGTCAGGAAAGACACTGCCTATATCCCATATTATAATTTAGCTATTTTTGTAATTCTAGCTTTGTTGCACTGAGAACTAAGAGGTCTGCAATTCTGTATAACAAATAAACACTTAGATAGAAGATGTGTTGCCACAATTAAAACACAAAAATTACCAATCTAAGAGCAGTAAATAAATGAAACAATACGAAACACTGCAATATTGCAGGAGGGGGGAAATGCAGTCAAAAAGGATTTCAATATTTACAACAATATTGAACAGATTATAGTTTTCAGTATATTTTAATTATCTCTGTATTGCTGATTTTATTCTTCCTTTGCTTTATCGGTTTCATTTTAAATAAACAATGTACTGCCAAAAATACAAATTGGGGGGGGGGGAACCTGAAAGGTTTCAGATTTTAAATTACGTCCGAAGGGGCATTTTTTAACATTTTGTCTGTTAACTTTATTAAGTATCATGTACTTCACATTTAAACCATTAAATTCAGTTCAACAGCAATATTGCAAATTTTTAAAATGAGTATATCTTTAGAATTTCTGATATACAGTTCAATGCGCTTTAGATAAAAAGTTTCTTTTCCCCCCACAAAGTGTTGCCATTGCTCATTTTTAAATCATTTGAGTTTGTTCATAAAAAATTCGTTAAAGATTCACAAAATGTGAAATAGATAATAAAACAAATTCCAAATTCGGTCTTCCAGATGCACATATTTGGGTGGAAACATACGTTATTCAAAATTAGATGGCTCTAGGTACCACTGTTTTATCACATTTGGAGAAATATGCATACATTTATGCAAATTCTTCATTATTTAATTTCTTTAAATATAATACAGGGCTGCAATATTTTGTGGCAACAGTTTGAAAAGTGATTCTGACTTTTAATGTGTCCAATGCAAAATCCGAAAACAAAAACAATAGTCCTTTAGGGACAAAGCCCCTTTGGATTAATAAATAATATTTATATTTTAATTATGACAAAAATTCAAATAAAATTTATTCAAAGTGTAAAAGAAAATGTAAATGAGATTGCATTATGCTTCTTCCATTTTTCATTCTAATCTTTTGTGTTATTGTTCTTGTGACTTACTTCACTTGTTTGACAGTAACATCAGAACAAGCCCACGAAATTCATCGTGGCAAGGAGTGTAAGATTGTACCTGTCGTTGGCAAGAGCCTTGAACACCATACAGGTGACGGTCTAATCTTTTGTTAATGTTTTAACATTACATCTGAAATGATAAGGATTTACTTGTCATAGAATTGGCATAATGGTAATTAGAAGATAATAATATTTCATATGAGTATGTGGATGGTTCTGAAAATTTAGATGTAGAAAGTAAAATAAAAGCAAGTATAAATTTTGCATGTAATAATTGCAAATTGAATGTATTGTATTTTGTAATTTCCAAAGAAGTCATACATACGTACTATTATGAATTTTATTTTCATTGAATGTTATTTTTATGTGGTTAATATATTTTTTAATAATTACACTGCCAGCTGGAAGAGAGAAGGCGGTCCAGGTTAGTTTAAAATAAACTCTAACTGTATTTAATGATAGTTTTGAACATATTATTTGCTTTGCTTATTATACTGTTTAAAAAATTTTTCTTCAGGACCAACAGTCTGGAACTCAGAATCAAGTTCCTAATACAACGTTAGCACCACCTAAAGAAAATAAAGATTCTTCTGCTCCAAAAGGAACTTTAAAGAAGAGTTTCAATAGGTAAGGCCTTTTTTTTTCCCCTTCTCATTTACCATCCATTTTTCATCAAATATGATCAATTTATATTTTAATAAACAAAAACTCATGTACCATATTTTTCATTAGTTTTAAAGGAATGTAAATATACAAAGAAAGGTGGCTACATACTTTATTTCTTTCAGTATTGATCCTATATATGCAGTTTCAATCATAAATTTCTTAAAATAATACACAGCATTTATGAAACCGTCCTGGTTCTGTTACTCCAACAGTTCATCCTCAGCTGATGGATTTAACATCAGGATGCTGCTATTCTATTAGTTCATCCTCAGCTGATGCTGATGGATGTAACATCAGGATGCTGTTACATCCATCAACTTGAGTTCTGTAAAATAAAAATTAATAAAATGCTTTCTGTGCATTAATTAGTTTCAAAGTTTCATCATTTTATATAAAATTCTTAAGAGGTGTGCTCAATAAATATTTTTTTTTTAAAAAATCACTTGCAAATGTTATAAAGAATAGCAAGTGGAAATATCCAAAGTGGAAATATTTTATGTACACTGGGGGGGGGGGGGAAAGAAAAGAAAAAAAAAGAAAAGAAGAAGAGCAGTTCTAAATCTCTCATTCTACTTGGCTGATTGACGAAATTCAAATGGCATTTTCCATGTGCTGAAAGCGTGACTTAAAATATGTATTAGATTTATATACAACATTGTTCTAATGTATGTATTTTGACACAAAATCATACTTTTCCTGAAATGACATGCCAATTTTTTCCCATATTTCGATTTTATGACTCAAATCATGCCAAACTGCCAAGTTTTGTAAAAATGGCACAAGTAGTTTTTAAAAAATTAGGTCTCAAAATTTTAGCTCCTCAATGTTAATTCAATTTGGTATGTATTTATTAATAGCTCTTTTTTTGTTACATATTTTTGATTCCTTCTTTCACAGTTCAAATTTAGGTTTACTCCAAATAAAATTCACCCATTTTTTATGATTTATTTTTAAGATATGTATTTTTAAATAATTTTTATAAATTTTTAGACAAAAAAAATTTGAATCATAACCTATACAGTTTGTACTTAAAGTAGATGTATTTCTAAGTATACCTGCAAAAAAATTAGAGTTTTTTTATTGAGATTTATTTTCAAAGATATACATGAATTTATATGTTGGCGCATTTTGAAATTTGGCATATTTGTTAAAAGCTATAATAACATCTAATGTGGTTTATGCACTTTGCTAAAATTATTTGAAAGTAGGAACGATGTGACTTTTTTTCCACTCATGCACAATGGAAGGGATAGAAAAATGGGTTGCCACATATTAAGAAGTTCACAAAGTGAATTATTCTTGGCGTAAACTGAAAAAAATTCACCAAGTTAAATTTTTGAATTTCTCCGTAAATTTTGCACGAAATTTTACAAAACTTAATATTTAGGTATAATCTGAGTCATAGAATCGAAATATAAAAAAAAAATTATGTTATTTCAGAAAAGACCCATTTTGTGTAAAAATACCTGTTTTAGAACAATGCTAGATATAAATCTAATATATATCCTAAGTCGCTCTTTTAAGACGTGAAAAATGCAATTTGAATTTCGTCAATCAGCCTAGTAGAGCGGGAGATATAGAGCTATCCCTCTTTTTCCGTTTTCTTTTTTTCTTTCTTCTTTCTTTCTTTCTTTCTTTTTTTTTTGTGCAGTGTACATGTAAGATAGCAACTGTTTATGTATTAAAATGTAAACTATTATTAAAACTTTCATAAAAAGAAGAAGTTATAGCATCTTAAAAAGTAAATAATCTGTGTTTTTCCTTTTTATTGTTTATTATAAATGTATAAATTATTTTAAATTATGTCTTTAAATTTCCTTTATCTGCCTGCAAATCTAGCAATTGTATCTCATTATGTTTTCATGGCCATTTTTATTTTCAAAATTTTCTTTATAAGTCTCACGTAGTTCAGTTTTGCCATGTGGCCCTTTGATTTACCATCCACTGATAAAGACTGGATAGAATGTTTGCTGCAGTGTGAAGCTGTCCGAAGTAATCAAAAATACTCAAATCTTCATGATATGAATCTTGATACTGTGGCAAACAGTTTCCACTTGAAATAAACACTAATTTACATGAGCAACACCCCTTCTATCCTTTTTATAGTTACATTTTTTACCTCATTGT
Source organism: Stegodyphus mimosarum (assembly GCA_000611955.2). Classification (NCBI taxonomy): domain Eukaryota; kingdom Metazoa; phylum Arthropoda; class Arachnida; order Araneae; family Eresidae; genus Stegodyphus; species Stegodyphus mimosarum. The sequence goes on along the minus strand of KK112498.1, from coordinate 38,582 downwards.
CGTATTATTTATTATGTGTTGTTATATCATATTATTGTTCTTACAATTTTACGATATTGCGGATGGATAAAGAAAAAGTACCTTAAATTTTAATTATAAAATAATATTACTTGTCTTGAAGGTAGTTTTCATTCAAAGTACTGTATTTCCAATTTTTAATAAAATATGATTTTGACAAATTAGTTCTTATTTTATCAAAATAATAAAAATTATTTGTAGGTTTTCAACATTTGTTAAATCTGGTGGTGAAGATTATATTCTAGGAGGAACAAATATAAGTGTGCCTACAGAGCAGTGCATAACAATTGTAGTAAGTATATAAATATATTTTGTAGAACATTTAATAGCCTACCATAGTATTTCTTAAATAAGCATTTCATAACTTTTCTTGAATTTTCTTTTCTTTAGTATTTTAGCTGTATATGAGGTAGGCTTTATTAGATACTGTGTATAAATAGATTTTATATAAAAAGAATCTTTTCATTAAGCTTATTGAGAATTTGATATTTTTCAAAGTATTAAATATACCGTAATTTGTCTTAATAAAAACATAAGCCTTTGTCATCTGTTATATTTAACCTGTTTGGAATGAGTGTGTTACACATGCATCAACCATCAACTGTATCTCGGAGTATATCATGTATGAACCAGGGGGGGGAGGACATTTCTATATCTTCCATTCTACTGGACCGATTGTCGAAATTTAACTTGCGTTTTCCATGTCTTGAAGCATGACTTTAGGATATATATTAGATTTATGTATAGCATTATTCTAACATAGCTATTTGGACACAAAATCGGACTTCTTCTGAAATAACATGCACTTTCAAGACAAGGAAAACGCAAGTTAAATTTCAAGTATCTGTCCAATAGAATGGGAGATGTGGAAATGTCCCCCCCCCCTTTTTTTGTGCAAGGTGTACCATATATGAATTTTTAGATAGAACATTTAATTAGTATCCTTTTTTGACACTAGATGTCTGTTGTGGTAAAATTTATTGAGACTGGAGAATGTTTAACTTTATTCCCTTGCAGTATTTTTTATTTTTGGTATTTTGTTTTTAAATCAAAGCAGAAATTGTGGATTGAGTAATGTAAATAAGTAGAACTAGCTATTAACTACAGCAGCTGATATAAATACATGAGCATGTTCTCAGTGCTTCTGAATACTTTTTTAGGTGATACAGGGGTATATGTCCTGTTGTTTTAGAGTTTGGCTAGCGTTGAGGCGAATATTTTTTGTATCATTTAGCAAAACTTTTTTTTTCCTACTTCAAATGGCAAGGAAAGTATAGTGATAAAGTTTACAAATTAATTCTGACATTTACTTGAATGTTCTTTCTTTCTTTCCACCATCGATGGAACAGCTGGCCCGCTGGGTTAGATGCTTTTCAGCCTGTTGGATATCATCGATGGAATTAAAAATAAATAAATAAATATAAATAAAGAGCTTAGTACTGTGCCCTCCGGGAATTGTTTACATTTAGAGCTGAGTGTTTTGTCCTCTGGGAATTGGCCGTGCTAAATAAGGAACATTTTTTTCACTATTATGGTGCATGTTAGGCATATAGATATATTAAGGATATGGTGTAGACTCTGATACAGATGTAAAGAGGAACAAATACATTAAATCAGTTCTGGGTTAATAATAGTATTAAACATAAATAAAAAAAAAAAAAGACGTACCTGAATAATCTCATACCTGAAAGACATACCTGAATGTTCTCATAATATGTGAAAAATTGGAACAGTTGGACCACAGACTTAATTTTTGTGAATTTTTTTCAAAGTTAGGCGTAGTAGTGCAAATTGCCATCTCAAGATGTTGGCGCATCCTTATTAGTGAGCCGTCTGGAAGAGAGCGGTTGAGTTTCTGAGGCACCTGGGTCATAAAAGGGTCAATGTAGTTATTTTAGTAAAAACTGATAATAATATAGAATGAGTTTTATTAACCAAAATTATGTTTTAAAATGCAAAGTTTTTTTTTTTTTTTTAATTTTATTTTTTATTTTACAGGAGCAAAATGGTGAAATTATGTGGTTGGATAGTCCGTCTCCTTATACATGTTCAGTAGCACATCCAAATAAAAAGAGTAAATTAAAAGGTTTAAAAAGTTTCATAGCATATCAACTTATTCCATCTGTAAGTACCTTTTCTAGTACATTTTTTATAGCACATTAGTAGTTCATTTTTAAAAATGCAGGATTGTTGTAATTTATATGGAAGAGGAACTTATCATTATAAAATATAAAATTTGGGGGTGGGGATGAGCTTAGACTAATATAGATTTAATAAAAAATTGTTTTGATTTTGAGAGTAATGG